>CM072515.1:62000316-62120316 GCA_036898135.1 Oncomelania hupensis
TTTTTGTAGAGAAAAGGGTTAGGGCAAGGGCTAGAGATAGATCTACAACTAACCCTTACCCGAACCCTTGTAGCAATATTCCGCTCTATCCGTCACTTTTAAACAGTACTGCGGTTCGCATCCGCGGCTAGCAGCGAGCCCAAAGTGAAGGGATGGAGGGAATATTTTCACCTGCTGCTAGCGGGAGTTTTGGCGATACTTTCTACCGATCGCAGCAATGTGTATTACCTCCCTTCTCACCGTCACTTCATCTCCCCCCCCACCCCTCCCCCACCGCCCTTCTCACTCCATCACTAGTACCACAAGTTCCATGGCCTTTATCATAATTTCAAACTTTAGGTTCCTAGATTCTCCCACGTTGTGTTTTGTCATCTTCATTATCAGCAGCAGCAGCAGAAGCATTATCAGCAGCAGCAGCAGCAGCAGCAACCAGCAGCATTGTCATCATTACCATCAGCAGCATTAGCAGCGGCATCAACAGCATCGTCATCGTCACTACTATCATCATCATTAGCAGCAGCCGAAGGAGCATGATCATCATCATCATTAGCAGCTGTATCATTATCATCCTCGTTTACATTAGCCGCAACAGCATACAGCAGCGGCTTCATCATCGTCGTCATTATCATCGTCAATATTAGCAGCTGCATCATCATCATCAGCAGCAGCAGCAGCATTTTCTCTCTCTCTCCCTCACCTGCTGCATCTACCTTATTACAGAGGGACGGGCACCTGTTAGCCTCATCTAATCCAAATAGCCTATAATAATGCAGAGTCGCGGTCAGAATAGCGGGTCATTTGGGGTAATCGGGATGCCCTAGGTCAGTGAGATGGTCAGTCGGTCAAGTCAGGTTTGTCAGAGAGCTAGTTTCTTCCCCACCCTCCTAGTTCCCCTCCCCTGGAGTATACCGTAGTTCTACCTAGTATCCTTACGAGCAGTGTTCGGATCGGATAGCTTTCTCAGCGAAAGTGTGACAGCCGCAATGCAGCTCTACAAAGAACAGCAGGGAATACGCCCTGTCATCCAATTCTTCTACCATTTAAAGCTTCTACACCCAATCCCTCCCTCGCCCTTACCCCAACAATCGCTGAAACACCTATCAGCCTGATTGCAGCAGGAAAGATGGCTCGTGCTCCACAGCCAGATTATTGAGCGGATCCATCGGGATCGAACCTCTAGCACACGAAGTCGACGCGTTACCAACTGCACCCTTTTTTACGTTTAAAACAGACAAAGCGCGATTGTGACTTTGTATTCTAACATCATGGTGTTTCGTTCATTTAGACATCGATTTTTCCTCTGCACATTGATACTCTCTGTAGCTAAGCCAATCGCAGAAATCAATACATCAGCACGTGCTGTTATCCCGAATTACGACCAATCCGGTGTCGCGTTACTTACGACTTTGCAGTCCTTTGATCGAAGCCTTGCTACCGATTTCATTTGCATTCAGGATCGACAAGTCGTGTAAGAATCGAGCACGAAGCGGTTCCTTCCCTTGTTTTCTTTGCTGTTTGTGTCTTATCACCCAATGCTTTCAGAGTACAGCGGAGGGTTGCCCTTTTGTCTCGTCAATCATTTCCTTGCTGAAAGGGAGAAGAGGAGGGGGAAAGTGTCAGGGCGAGGGGGTAGGGAGAGAGGAGGAAGAGAGAGATAGAGGAGAGAGGGAGGGAGAGAGAAAGACAGGGGGTGAGAGGTTGAGAGAAGAGAGACCAGATAAAGTCTTTTTTTTTTTTTTGGTTTTTAAAGCAGTTATAAAGTATATCAGAATAACAATTAACGTCTATATTTAACAATAAAATACAAGAGAGAGAGAGAAACACACACACACACACACACACGCACACACACAGACAGACAAAAACAGGGTATGCCTACATGCACTGAGACAGCTTGTTTACATATAAATTTAAAACTACCATTCAAACAATTTCTACTGACCTTCGTGGCATTTTCGAAAACGGTCACTGTCTCTCTGTAATTGGGGTTGTTGATCCGCACCTGGAGGTGTGCACTCACAAAATGCCGAAACTCTTGACATAAAACACTTAACTATACCATTCAAACTGATGTAAACACATAC
Source organism: Oncomelania hupensis (assembly GCA_036898135.1). Taxonomy (NCBI): domain Eukaryota; kingdom Metazoa; phylum Mollusca; class Gastropoda; order Littorinimorpha; family Pomatiopsidae; genus Oncomelania; species Oncomelania hupensis. The sequence goes on from CM072515.1 coordinate 62,002,401, forward strand.
ACTGTAAATCCTAGCCTGCGTTAGCCCTCATGATCCATGATTTCCATTCTGTTACTTGTAGATCATCATTTCTACATCACTATTTGGGAAAATGCTCAAGGTAGGTAGATTTATTTTGCATAAAACAAATCAAGCCAATGAGAGTAAGTACTTAGCCTACACTAGAAAAACGACAATTTTCAAAAACGTTGCGATTTATTTTTCAATATAGTCTTCTTTTAGTTCGATACACTTGACCCAGCGATGCTCCAACTTCTTTAACCCGTCTGAAAATACGTTTTCTCGAGGTCTGCAAAGTAGGCCTCCGTGGCGGCGATGACCTCCTCATTCGACTCAAATTTCTGCCCGGCGAGTGACTTTTTTCAAGTTTGGAAACAAAAAGAAGTCGCACGGGGCCAAATCTGGAGAATACGGTGGATAGGGCAGCAGCTCGTAGCCCAATTCGACCAATTTGGCCGTGGCGAGGGCGGAGGTGTGAGCGGGTGCGTTATCATGGTGGAAGAGCACACGCCTGCTTCCACACGCTGTCAAAATAAAACTATGAATCCGATCCGTCTACGAGAATGTACTACACGATAATAAATTGCTCTTGCTATAGTGGCGCCATCGGGCGGTGAGGCTAAGTACTTATCGGACTGCCCTCGTATATGTTCAGATATCTGTTCAATCTCCAACCTTCGTTTTGCGGATGACATTTTCGGATTGGATGGAGAGGAACAAGAACTTGAACATCTGGTACAGAGGCTTGACACCACCTCCAGAGATAGTAATAATGGGCTCTGACCGCCCTTGTTTTTCTGACACCCTTTTATTGCAATTTATGGCTGTTTTATGAGCTTTTTAAAAGGCGTGCCAAAGCACTCTGGGAATCCGGCATTTGCTAAATATAATACATATTCGTATATCTTGCGTCTTTGGTTAAAACAAAAAAAATTACAACCCTTCTACATTATGGTTGTATAACATTACACATTAATATCTGCTGGAATGATCTTTTGTTTAACAAGATAGTCCCGAGTAAATAACGATAATGAAAAGATACCAACCAGTTTACCAGCATCTGAAAGATCCATTTTTCCCAATTCAATAGGTTTCATTTTTAAAAGAGATTTTGCAATCATGGCATAAGCTGTATTTAAGCCCACTAAGACAACACTATGGTATCCAAGATTTACAATTGTTTGTTCATATGGTACACTCATTTTTTATATATAATAAAAAAAATAATAATAAATTATTACTGCATTGAAAACACATCTAATGATGGCTTCAATGATGGAGATAATTCAATTTCTTTTTCTACAAGTGGTTTTGAGGGTTTCTGTTTCTTTTTTCCTTGGCGGTATTTATATATTATGTACCCACTTGCACCCACTACACCGGCTATACATAAATAATATATGTTATTTGAAGATTGTACTGGTTGTATTGGTTGTATTGGTTCTTCTTTATTTGTTGTTAATGTTTGTTGCATTATTGTTTCTTCTTTTGGTGATTCCTTTTTTTCCTAATATGTTTGCTTTTGTTTGTCTGTTCCATCTATGTAACTTGTTAAATTCTGCTAACTTCTTTCCAGCTGCAATTCTTCCCAAACTCTTTTGTTTAGTGACTGTCACTGGGTTCTGTTGATTCTCTGAATTCTTCACCTCCGTCTCCTTCTCCATCTCTGGATTGGAAGAGTCCATTTTTAATAGCAGAGAAATTTATGTGTTGAAAAGTAATTAGCCCAGCTGAAAATGGTGCCAACAAGCTTCCAAACTTATAATATAGATTTCTTGATACCTCACTAATCCCATTAACAATAACTGGATCTTTAATCAAATCATCAAATAAATCATTCTCACAATCTAAAGTAACAAAGGTCGACACAGCTTTGGTATATAACTTCACAATCGAACGCCCCAGACTTTTAACCATTAAAGCACCGAGAACTTTATCATATTTATTATGTAATATAATGATCTCTTCAGGCCTCAGTCTTTGTACTTGTTCAGGTGTTAAGTCAACACCGAGATAATACTTTGATTTTCCGGAAGCTACTAATGCAACCAGCCTGTCTCTTTTCTCGTTGTCAACACCTGTAACTGTAACATTAATAGCTTCTTGCATTAACAAGTCATCACAATTCATTTTAAATACAAATAAAATAAAAAAAAACTAAATAAAAAATGGCTGGTGCTGCAATGGTGCTTGGTTCTGCTGCTGTAAATGCCTTAGCCTTTTCAGGATCAAATTATTTGTTTTCAAAACTGGACAGTAAAGAAGAATCAAAACGGCATAACTTAGCAATGGAAAAATTACAACAAGATCAGGCCGAATACGAGAAAAACAGACTAATGCAGCTTGATTTTGTTAATACAAGATTGAAAGAAGAAGGTCATGCTGATAAAACATTCGAAGACGTTGATGAAGCTTTGCACCAATATTATTTATTCACTGGCACAACACTACCTTCATTAAAGCAACCAGTGTTATCCGATTACTACACACCTAACATTGCACCTACAATGTCAGAAACCGGAGAATTAATTTTAATTGTGTTTGGAATAACAGTAGTTTATTACCTCGTTAAACAAAAATATAAATCTAAATAAAATATGACTTCGCGTTTGTCTAGATTATATTATTCTCAATCCGGATATTGGAAAGGGATGACGGCAGTTAATAAACTAGTAGAAAAGACTGGCTTGTCAGCAAACGTGGTTAAACAATGGCTATCGAAGCAAGCTGTATGGCAAATCTATCTTCCACCCCCGAAGAAAATAATAAGACCAAAATTTGAAAACTCCAGACCAAATGACACGCACCAAATAGATTTGTTATATCTTCCCCATGACAAAATATATAGAAAGAAATACAGGTATGCCCTTACTGTTATTGATATAGCTACCAGGTTTAAAGACGCTCATGCTCTTAGGACTAAAAATTCTGCTGAGGTCGCTCAAGCCTTAAATGCAATTTATTCAAGAGGGCCTCTAAGGTTCCCTAGACTTATTCAATGCGATGAAGGGTCTGAATTCAAAGGAGCTGTTAACCAGCTTTTGTTAAAACATAATGTAACTGTTAGAAGAGGAGTTGTTGGATTGCACAGATCACAGGGTATTGTAGAAAACTTTAATCGGCAACTGGCAGAAAGATTATTCACTTATCAGTATTCAAAGGAACTCTTTACTGAAACCACTAATACAGAATGGGTTGTTAGGCTGCCTCGAGTTTTAAGGGAAATGAATTCAGAACCAACCAGAGTTACAGGATTAAAACCAGTTGAGGCTATTAAAAAGAAACAGATTGTTGTTACCGTTTCAAAGCCTGGTCAGCCGGATCTAACTTTGATGAACAAAACTGTTAGATACCTTTATCAGCCTGGAGAAGTTGCTAATGACACTAGAAGGCGAGCTACAGACCCAATTTGGTCATTAAGCGTTTATGAAGTTGACAGAGCATTATCTACTGATCCGCCTGTATATTATTTAAGACCGAGAAGCGATCGTAGAACACCACAAAGAAACTTTGTAAAAGAAGAACTTCAGATTGTTCCACCAGACACAGAGCCATTAAGATTTCCTAATTAAGAAAATAAAAAAAGACTAAAAATGACGGACACAGAAAGGTTCTGTAAGGAAATAGAAATGCTCTTTAATTCTCCCCACTTTCATATGTTAGAAGATGAACGCTGGAAAATCTTTTTTGAATGCAGACTATATGATCCAGATATTTATGATTTTGACCCCTTCACTGGACAATATGAAATAAATGAAGATTACAAAGTTAAATGCAAAAGTGACTTCTCAATAGTCTTTCATAAACTTACAAAAGAAGAATACAACAAAAGTGACTTGTACCCAAAATCATATTACTTTAAATATTTTTGGTTACATTTTATTAAACAAGTTCGCAAACTAAATCCTCATGTAGTCAAACAAACTGTTTGTGATTGTGGACCCGACTGCGAATGTGATCATGACTGTGAGCATGATTGTTATTGTTTTTGCCAATGTGATGGCTTTTCATATTAAAGTTAGGGTTAATTTTTTTTAATTCAATTTATTCAGTTTAAAGTTGTTTTAAAATACTATTTAAAGTTTTGTTATAAGAAACTTTGTAAAAGAAGAACTTCAGATTGTTCCACCAGACACAGAGCCATTAAGATAAATGAACTATAATCATCACAACTATTACTTACCTTCAACCTTTTTTTTTTTTTTTGACTTAGTGACTTACATCTAACTTAATTAAGTCGACTTTTAAAAAAACTTATAACTTACAATAATTAAATTATAAAAGAACTTACTTACTTACATCTAACTTAATTAAGTCGACTTTTAAAAAAAAACTTATAACTTACAATAATTAAATTATAAAAGAACTTACTTACTTACATAAGTATTGTATAGCCAGTTGGTTGGTCAGTTTTTAATAATAATTTTAAGTGCTTGCCTTTTTTTAGCTGTTCTTTTAATTTAGTTCTTTCCTCTTTTGATTCAATTACGTCATTTTCTTTTAAACAGTTATCAAAGCTGTCTCGATCTTTGCAATAAAACAGGCAAACAAATTTAACTTGTTCTCTAAAATCCTTTAATATCGAATTAAATTTCTGCGTGATTAACCAGACACTAATTTTCACATGGCGTCCACTGAAAGCCAGCTTGCTCAATATGTTCCGTTTTAATACAATATCTTTTTCTGCACTGCAATCATCGATTAAGAATAACGTATTACCCTCATTCTCAAACAGGTTATAAAAATACGTTAAATCTCATTGAGCTTGCCATTGGTATTTACAACAAAGATATTTTCATCTGTCCAGACATACTTACGATCTAAGTAGGTTTTATTATATTGAATAGTTGGGCAAAAAATTACTATATAATCAAAGTGGCCTGCGTAATATTTTTCTAACAAATCCAGAACAAAGACGGTCTTTCCGCATGACGTCATACCAACGATCATTCCGCAATGAGGATCACGAGGTAACAAAGAGGTCATTTTTTAATATACTAAATCTTTTAATCTTCCATTTTCAATGTTTAGCTGAGCATCCATAATTATATACATGTATACTGTAACTGATTCTGACCTAGCACTTGCTTCCCTATGCAATTCAATTGTTATACCATCTGTTCCGTTTTCAATTCTTCTTCCAGATCCATGAAGTTCATTGGTGGGTATGGTTCGAAAGTCTAACCACAACGCAAATTTATTCACGAGATAATCTTGCAGTCTTGTGTCATGCAAATGAAGATCCTTAGAAATCAAATCCACAGTGTCAGTCCTTAAACGACCTCCGCCCAAGATTTTCCTAATCTCATCAAACTGTTGAAACCCCATCATTCCATTAGCGAATAATTGATTAGGCTTACCTTCAATCACGACAGACGCTTTTGAAATATTAGGATTGATAAAATTTTCGCTGTCACGATTGTAATTAGATTCTTTCACAAACAACAACAGTACACCTTTAAAACTTCGAGCAGGTGAATTTATGTTGATAGTCCAGAGTGCATCTAATAAATCTTTATTAAATTGTCTGTAGCGAACGATCCTATCATAATAAATTGCTAGTTTGTCATATTGGCCCCTGATCATCCTACTGAGTTCAGCGTGAGTGACCACTTCGTATTCAAGCGTGATGTCTGTAATTGTATACCTAGCATCATTGTCGGAGCTAATTACTACTTGAGAATAATCATTGAAAATAATTTCGTAAGAAAGCCTGTCGTTAAATGAACCTTGATGAAATGGCAGATGACTGTGTAGCAGTTCAAAATCAAGTGGAAAATAAAACCTGTTTTTGTATACAGCAGCTAATGCATTTTCACCTTTGTTAGAAACGACAGCATCGCCAGCTTTGATTCGAAGTTTTGCCACATTGGCGGCTTGAATCCCCTGACCAACTAAATCTTCCCTTTCATATTTACTCAGCCACAGATCTGTGTAACAAAACAAAACACCGGCGTCATCGATACTTTGGATTTCTCGCCCATCAAGTTTAATAACCATTCTTTTAATTATAGCTCTGCCTAGATTGTTGACTACGGTTCTGTTAGGATCGTCGTCAGAATTCAGACTAATTTTAAATCCCAATTTAGGACTGCCTGGAACTATTACATCATCAGGACCTAAATTTGGAAATCTTATGGTTAGTAGCTGATTAGGCTCTATGCTGCTTGGATTGTTTGTAATGATTATTGTGCTTTTCTCACCTTTGATGCCTAAAGGCGTCCTCAATCGACGTGTAGGGTCTAACAAGTTTCCGTAGCTTTGCATTTTTAATGCGATAAAAAAATTATATTTAAAAATGGCAACAGGTGGTGAAGCTCTTGATGAAGTGTTTAAACCTGATGAACCTAATGAAGACCATGACGTCACACTGCTTTCTATGGTAGGAGATGACATGAGCCAAACAAGACCGAGTATAGGAGAAGAATTACGTCAAGTAACTGAAACCCAAAAAGCCAGAAAAATCAATAAATTTTACAATTACATCGGGCGCGAGTTACCTGATTATGTTAGTCCCAGCGACTTCGAACTAGACAAAAATAATCACTTGTTTATAAACACTAATGTATCCGGTAAAAAAGTGAGAGTACAGTTAACTATGTTAAAGAATCCTGATAAATTTTATGCGTGGTCTACTTTGAAAACTAAACTCCCAGTGACTGTAATACGATCATTGGGGCTTTCCGATAATAGAGTGCCAGCGTTGCATCGCCAAGCAGTAGCTTCACTTCAACGAATAGATGCATCGTTAAGTTAGAAATAGAACTACAAGACTTAACTAACTTAACTAGTTCTGCATTAGAAGTAAATAAAGAGTTAACAACCTTACAAACAAATGAGGACACCAATATTGATCAGGTTATGGAAACTATCAATGACACGCCATTATTGCCACTGCGTGAACTTCAGGGCTTAGATAAAGCTTTACAATCTGTGAGAGGGGAGACAATGATGAATTTGGCCAAGCTCGGTGAGCTCGACAAACATATAGAAAAACAAAAAAATAAACTAGCAGAAGCTGATGACGCGAACTTAAGCATTGAGGTAAAACAGTTGATTCAAAAAAGGCTCGCAGACCTTTACACAGAACGCGCTGCAAGGCTAGAAGCCTTATCCATAAACAGAGAAAAATTAATAACTAATTTCGCCAGAATAAAAGAAACGGTGCATAAAATTTTACACGAAGACACTACACTTGCAGAAAGAATTCAAACACTGTTCAGAGAGCAAGGTGTTACAATATTTAGCATTCTTATTACAGCTGTTGGGATGACAATAAGCACACTAGTCTTAGCACTGACTAGAACCGTAGGCATTGGTGGCGGACCTGGCGTACCTGGTGGACCTGGTGGTAGTCCGGTTAAAGACTGGATTAAAAAAACGTTACAAAGCATAGCTAACTTATTGAAACGCTTAGGTGACAAACTTGTAGACGCACTTCCAGGAATATTAGGTTCTGTATTTTCATGGATATTTAATACTGCTTCTAAAGTTGTGGTTTGGGCGTCTGAGCATCTGTGGTCTTTGTTTATAATAATATTACTCTGGCTACTTAAAATAGTAAATCCCAATTAACCCAGCAAACAATAAACCCCCTGTAAGCGCTAGACGTGAAACCCCATGATCAGTTACCGGCAGGCCTGGCAGACTTGGCAAACTCGGAAGTGGTGGCGAACTTAAAGGTTCATTATTAGGCCTAGCAGTAAATACTGTATTTACTGCATTCGTTGTGTTCAATGTATTCACTGTATTTATGTAGGATTGTAGCCTATATGAAACTGAGGGTCTGCAATCACTATATTGTTGTTGTAGTTTGATATAGTTCCTATCCTAAGCTGAAGGTCTGAAGGCAACATATACAGTCCTAAACCTATTACGTAATCTACTTTCGATCTAGCATACTTTAAAGTGTCCTGATATCTTTTAATACTTGCGGGCAAATCTACTGCCGAATTAATAGAATCTTCAATGTTGGCTAGAAACTGCTTTTGTGCATCGAAGCTAGTTCCTTCCCCAATGATATTACTTCGTGTTTGTGCTTGAGACCCCAAAATGCACCACGCATACGTACGAATAGATTCATTCAGCCTTTCCACCCCACTTTGAGTAAATCCGTTTGATGTGTCCAATATAAAAGTGCTGTATGCTGTACTTTGTTTTTGTCTGATATACAGTAAAGGAACCTGGCTGTTGTGGTTAAATGATGTAAATCCAGGTACGTAAGGCCCCGTGTATAAATTACCTACAGCGTATCTAAATAAAGTTCCCATTCCGTGATTGAGGTCTAGTTTTTGTCTGAAGTCTGTTTTAGTATCAATTCCGAATTCATTGCACAACCTTTGATACGCTTTCTTGTCAAAGCCGTTGTTAAAGGGATTAAAGTTTTTGTCAGTAGGTAACGGAGCCTGAAGTTCAGACAACACCCGCCTCACTTGATAATACAAATGGAACAGATAAATAGACTTTAACATAAGATCTGGGTGATTAAGGTGATGAACGTAAGAAACTCCGCAACCAGTTGTAGCGCATGACACGGCAAAATTAATTTGATTCTGAAAGAACTGCATACCCCCATTGTTTAGCCATTGGTTAGCTAAAAAGTCGCTCGTAATGTCTGGGTTAAGGTAATGATCAAAAATATTATGGGGGATAGTTTCGAAATGGACGTTGGCTGCCACAGCTATTGTCAGCTTGGTTAGGTCGACTGCTTTTTCGTAATAATAAGGCCCTGTAGTATACTTTGCAGCTTTGTTATATTTATAAGGCGCGTACATTTTTATTATATTAAAAAAAAATATGTTTGTAACTTTCGAATTCGTAAAATCAGGTGTGCCCATTGAACTTCAGCATCCTATTGACAACAAAAACAGGGACCTTAACGTAATCCTTCACGAAATATTCTACACGGTTAAATGGTTAAATATTAGTCATGATCTAAACAACAACTGGATAATGATTAATAAAAAAAGGCACTTTATTCATGCCGGCTATTATGACTTCTGCAGACTTACTGAAGAATTGTTTAAACCTCATTCGATTGAAGCAAAAATGAACCCTGCAAACTTGATAGTAACTTTAACTTTCCATAAAACCCTGCATAAAGACATTACCAGCGTTACACTTGCGCCAAAGCTGGCAGAAATATTAGGTTTCCGTGGCAATGAATTATCTTTATCTGACAGCTCCATCACCGTCGGCAGTTCTATAAGATTTATTGGATCAAACCCTATGAATTTGTTAATTAATAATAGATTGTTTGTGCACCTTCATCAACTGAAGACATCGGAAAACTTAGTAAACGGAACTCCTAGTACATTGCTAAGGATAATCTCAACTCAGAGAGAATCTTACTGCGATCCAGTTTCATTAAAATTTCTGCCTCAAAAACGCCACTTAAGTCAGGACTATCATACTAGTTTATGCTTCAAAATAACTAACCAAAACAACGAAATTGTAGACTTTGAAGATCTTACAATTATTCTTGAGATAAAATAAAGTTTAATTTTAAAATACAATGTCAATCGGCCCTCAAATTCCAGTAACCTGTCCTACCATTGAACTGAAAGACTTAGCAGACACAATTGACTTTGATGCGAATGCTATTGTTGGGTCTATTTACGGTTTCGAATTTACACAAAATGGATATTATAAACGAGCGCTAGTGCCGGCAGTGCCTGAAGTGCCGCAAGTGCCGCCGTCAGTATTGCCAGAAAAACCATCTATCGATCAGCTGAAGGATTTTAATGCCGGTAAAGTAGATCCCGATTTTAAGTATGCTATTACTAAACGAGAAAATATCTGGTCTTTAACACCTGTAGACACAGAATTAGATTGGCTTATTAAATTCAAGTGCGAAAGCCCTTACACTTTTATGGGACCAGACAATAAATTTAAGAAAATTATTAACGCCGGGCCTATGTTAGTTAGTCTAGTGCCGGATGAAAACAATCGGGAAACCATAGAAGTCAAAGCCTACAAAAAAAGCAGCTATGTTTTACATAAGCGTGAAACCGCAGGGAAAAATGTTAGAGTTATTCTGCAGCCTCCTTTACAGCTAGGTAGTGCAGCTATGATAGTACTGGACATAATTGCTCACAGGCCTACGCAGAGAAATTTTAATGTAATTCCGCAAGTGTCTCTAAGTTGGGTTGATTTAGATGAGGATCCCAGACGAGTTACAGTATTTATGAAGAAAAGAGAAAATGAAAATCAGTTTTCCGTATTTACTTCATCACCCAAGATAACTTTTGTCCCTGTTCCAAATCCTATTGACAGAATAGCGCAAATTAGCCTAGACAACGTAGATCTGTTAGCATTTTATTTCAGCGATCAGATATTTTCTGATAGTCAAATAGAATATTTTGCTAATAAACTAAAATCAAGTTAATTATTGTTAACCCTTTTTTTTAACACTAAAAATATGACGACAAAATTGTATCCTGCTATAGTAGAAGCAGTAGTGGATGAACAACCAATGCAACCCAGTGCTCCAACGTTAGACTTAAATAATGTTCAAACGTTCAGGCTGGAAGAAATAAGAAAAGTTAGGACTCAAATTGAATCAGATATCCAAAAGTACTCTAGATGCAGACGAAGGTATTCCGGCGCTTATAGCGGAATAAATTACGTGTCTACTGGTCTAAATGTTATTAATGCAGCGGAAGCTGCGGTCAGCGTGGGATTATTGGTGACTGGAATCGGTATACCAATTAGTATTGGATTAGGGGTTGCTGCCGGATTATCTTCAGTAATTTCAGTTTTACTTGGTGTAATTAATACTAAAGTATCTAAGAAATTAGAAAAACACGACCTCATTTCTAGCCTGGCGATAGCAAAACTTACTAGCATGAACTTAATAATTTCAAAAGCTCTAGAAGACACTCAGATTACAGACCAAGAGTTTGTAATTATCCAGCGAGATTTTGAAGAATATAAAAAGTTGAAGCACGACATACAATCTAAATCTAGGTTGAAGAAATTAAAAAAAATTAATAGAAGAAGGGAGACTACTGGGACGGAAAGAGCAGCTAGATGCTTTGAAGAAAAAGCTTGGCGCTTCAGAATAAATACAGTTAACATTTACTCGAGCCTTCCAGGCCCTCCTTCTTACTCATAGTCGCAGTCGTAGTCGTAGTCGCAGTTTCTACCTGTAATTTATAGTGACCTAGAGCGTATGCGAACTCCTTAGTTACTCTTATTCTCTTTGTGTCATTAGCGCATAATGTTTTTTTGGTCGTCACAGCAGTGGACACTATATGGTTTTTAGACTTTATAGTTGTGTTAGGGTATCTTTTAACTTCTTTTCCATCTAAGGCTTCCAAGTAGTTTTCATGCCTGATATCTCTGTTTTTTATTGCAGCTTTTTGGGTGCCTTTTGCTTTTGAAGATTCTCCAGATTCGTGTTTAATACTGTACTGCTTAGATCGCAGTCCTGCGTATTCTTCAATAAGTTTCCCGTTCATTTCATCTTTCATCAAACCGATTTTCTTTTGGTTTGCTTTGCTGTACAAAGGGTGAGTTTCAGGGTAGTCACTAGTATCGTAATGTTGTAGTTCCGATTCTAAGTCTTTACAGGGCTCGAAATTAGCGGGGGCCCGGGGCCAAAAACCCGCAAAGTTGATTTCGGGCTCGGAAAGTTGAAAATCGAAGGGCCCTCTTGGCCCGCAAAATAATTCGTCTGCTACAGCTAGCTCTACTCGGCAGTTTCGTATTTGGGCCAAGGGAAGCAACCCACACCGGTGCCCTAAATTTGGACAGAAAAAAAAAACAGAGAAAAGAAGCGAAAACCCTTTAATTTTGCACTCAAAAGTTTAATATACACTTCACTATCTTTTTAATATAATAAACAAAAGGCTATGGCACAACATAAGCGCAAAATGTCCATCTTTGCAAGTACGAAGGTATGGCTACATATCGTCGCCATACAGTTGCTAAAACAATCGGCGATTGCGTTTTTCCAATTTTTGGGAAGCGAAAGACGCCAGAAGGAAACGTCGGCAAAAGGAAAGAAGAAAAAGAGAGAAAAAAGAAGTATGAAGAGGAAAAAAGATAAAAAAACTACAATGAAGGGTGGAAAAAAAGATTTCCATGGCATGGCCTTGAAGTGAACGAGGAAGAGTACTGTCATGTCATGGTTTTGTTTTGAACTTTTGTGCATTGAGGTCAGATTTTTTGTTAGGTTACTCATATTAAAAATTTAATGATGTGTATTGTGCAATACTCAGTCACAAAACTGAAAAGTATTATACAAGAGACTCACTTGATTTTTTTCTATTTTGTTTAATGGCCATTTCAGGCTCACTAGTCACTGGAATATGTGTGTCACAGAATGTGTTGTGTTTTTTTTCCCCTTTCTTTGTTGGTAATGTTTGAAAGTGAAAGAAAAGGCAAATAAAAATGACATCACTCAGCACAATTGGAAATTCCATTGTTTTTAGTTTAGATTATCAGACAACTTGTACTTTCTACTTATATTGTCAATAATTCTTTTGGTTTTTTTTTTGTTTGCATTATTTTTCAAGTTGGGCCCCGAAAGAAGTTGCTTGTGGGCCCTCAAATTTTTCAATCAAGGGGCCCGGTGGCCCCCAAAGAAAAAAGTTAATTTCTAGCCCTGCTTTATAAATGTCTTCAGTAGGGATGTCTAGTATAAGGGAGTCTGTGTCTGTGTATAAAACTCTGGCCTCCGGGTATTTAGGTTTAAAGTAATCGTAGTAAAATTCGAACATTAATAATTTAGAAAGGTCGAGAATAGTCATCCCCATAAACACTGGTTTGTCTAGATTAACTTGCGTGGTTTTCATGGTAACTGCATACAGGGAGTCATGAAACTCTTTGTAACCAAGGTATTGAGGCTTAGATGTTAATTTAATTGCTTGATTGGGTGATGTAATTAGCCTGACGTCTTTTCGTTTGTATGGGTTCTCCATAGTTTTACCAAAACAGCTGTTATTCAGCAGCTTAAAGAAATCTTTTTCAAACGTAGATTGCGCTTGTTTTCTGAGCTCTGTGTTTTTATTGATGTACCCGGCCAAGACATTCGTTTGTTTAAAGAATAAAAGCTTGTGAATCGCTGTGCACTTCATGCCGTGTCTGATGTAGAACTGCAGGTTTCTGTAGTGGCAGACGTAATTAGATTTATTATAGAGGTTGGGAATAAGTTTAAGTTGCTTGTCTGTACCATGCAATCTTTCTGGTGCTAATGGGTAATCATTATGTAGGTCGTGTAAAGCATTGGGGTACTCTAGGTCAACTTCGACAATAAACCCTATAGTATGATCTTTAGGGTGATTTAAAATACTGTTTAACCAAGTAAAGTTTGCGGGGTTTGGATTAACAAGTAATTTGAAATCTGAAACCGGTAAAAGCTCACTCATTGCCCAACCATATAAATTGTTGGCGTCAAAGTACATTATATAATTAGATTTCTGCGAGGGGTCATAGTGCTTTAGGTATTTGTTGTTGGCTTTGCAATAATTATGAGCTGCCACGCTTATTCCTCCACGAATGCCCGACTCAATCATTGTCATCATTACCTGGTCAGTTATGAGATCAATTTTAGAACCGCTAAGTTTTAAGAAAGCATCCCAACTCATTCCTGGTGAAGAAATATAATGAGAAGGGTCGAGGGAGTAATGATGTAAACTCGTTTCTCTGTATTTTTCAAACACATCAGCCAACAAACAGACGTCAGCTTTCAAATATATGTCGTGGTAGTCACCAAGGTTTTTACATCCGAGTGCATTCCAGACGTTGTGTGCATGTTGGTAATCGATATCACTTATGAAACTTTTATTGAGTGAAGAATAGAAGTTCTCTTTAGGTGGCAATTCTAGTTCTTCAAACACTTCCCAAGAATCCATGTATTCATAAGGATACACGCCTTTCCGAATTAGTGTAACGTCTGGAAAATATTTGCTAGTGATAGGATAGCTGGGTAAGTTCTTAGCTAGTGTTTCTAAACTGGAAGACAAATGTTGAAAGCTGTCGTAAAACTTTAATTTATTCAGAGTGAAAGTTTTATATTTTTCTTCTGTCTCGGCAATACATGACACTTTGTATGCTTTCGTCACTGCCTGCATGATTAAATGGGAGTCGTAATTTCGAAGATTGTGAATGAAAATAGGGAGAGAGAAATGTTTGATTCCATATTCCAAGTTGCATTTCTGATGAGCTGCACCTCTAAATGCCCCTGTTATGTGACAATGATCTCTCACCCTTTGGGTCTTTGTGTCCTTCGGGTCAAACTCTTTATTACAAATGTGGCAATGTGTAGCTGCTTTAAAATTATGGGAGTCAGATTCAGTAAATATCATTGGCACCGGATTATCTAGCTGCATTAACACAATTTGTATATTTTGTTCATCTCATCTAAGAACTTCCGAGCTGCGTCAGGCCCTCTGTAAATTACCGGCTCTGTATGTTGTCCGTCGGCTCTAACAACTACATACCCGAAACTGCAGACTTCGTGAAGGTGTGTAAGGAATGAATTAGGCGTACAAAATCCTTGTGGACCTTGGTATTTTAAAATCAATGATTCGAAGTCGGCATAAACTATATAAGGCTGCTTGAATTGTTTGTTGATGTTTTTAAAATATACTTGAGAACCCGGCTTTGGTAACACAAGACGGGTTTGGATGTCTGTCATACTTTTACATACCTTACTGTGCTTGTCAGCCACTTGGAGATTAGAGACTCTAGTTAAACAGCGTCTGCACAAATATTGTTTGCCATGATGTTTTGAAGTGTGTCCTAATAATCTAGATATGTTTCGTATCAGTGTATAATGTTGCATGCTAGGATCTTGCGGGTCTGTTATTAGTAAAAGATCAACGTGGTGATTGAGGTCTGAAAACGATGGGGCATTAGGAGAAATTCGTAAAGGCATAAGTTTTGATTCAGGGTCCCAAACATATACATTGACTGTTATAGGAGAGTTTTGTGATTCAAATTTGTCAATGGCGTCAAGGCTAACAGGAAAATTAATGTCTTTAAGATTTAAGTTCGTTATTTTATCTTTGTATAGCGCCACCCTTTCGGGATGTTGTTTCGACTGAATAGGATATAATTTAGCCAAAACACACCACACAAAACATTTGTCGTCAGTGTTCTTAATATTCAATACAGCCTTTTTGTCAAGAATTTCTTTGGGAAGAGGGATGTAAGATTTCCCTTTGATTGGATTATACTTTGCAATGTTCAGTTCTAATGATTCTAAATTTCCTTCCGTCCACCCAGACCCTTTCAAAGTTGCACGCTCAATGCTGTCTTGTAACTGGTTGATCAAGATGTTGTTATAAGCATTGTCTAGGTCTGAAGATTTTAACACTTCAATTTGACTTGAAGAAATCCACACAGTCATCGTTTCATCAATACTGCCGGGTTTAATAAAAGTTATTTGAGCATGAATGCGTATTTTAACAGGGGATTTGAAAGTAAAATTGTTGAGTACAAATGGCCAATTATTATAGACAGATTTAATAACATTTTGACTGTCAAAAATAGGGAGTTGTAAAGTTTGAAAGATGTCTTTAAACAAAGGAGATTGCGAAAGACTTTTTGTGTCCGTCATTTTTATACTGATAACAAAACTTTAAATTAAAAATAATTATTTAAAAAAATGGATTTTTAGGCTTCAAACCACCAAATACAGTCAAAGGGAAGCAACCGCAACTTTACTTATGAATGCGTAGTAATGTTTTTATTACTTCCCTTAACTGAATGGGACTTATATTGAATCTGTATAAGGTTGTAACATTAATGTTTGCGGGAATTCCCGATTGAATAAACTGGGCTTAGGCCAAGAATATTGATTATTTTTGCTCTGTGGGTTCGGGCATTAAATAGAATAGACCCAACGTTTCCCGGCGTGTCGTAAGAGGCGACTAACAGGGGTGATGTTAGCACGGCATCACTGGGCGAAAGTCTTCTACACAGAAGTCACCGGCCAGGGCGGAGGAACCTCACGTTACTACAGGTTCAACGACCATGTGCTCAGGGCCAAGGCGAGCCACACTGTATTCGTGGATTTCGGCTGTGGCCAACAGCCTGGAGAGGATTGGGCACCGCCAGGTCTTTTTTGCCCAAGACACACTACATGATGACACAACCCACTAATTCCATACCGGATCGGTCGTCGCCCGGGTCGTCACACGGCACAAGGACCGCGCCTTCCGTTGGCCACCAGGACGGAGGTGTTAAGTATGCTACTGATGGACAATTTAGCAAGATCCGCACGAGAAACAACATCGTCATAGGAACCTGGAATGTCAGGACCCTAACTGCGGAAGGAAAATTAGAAGAACTGGCCCACGAGTTGGACCACTATCGATGGAATGTTCTAGGTATCAGCGAACTGCGCTGGAAAGGCCTAGGTGAAACAACGACCGACAAAGGCCACAAGCTCTATTTCAGCGGTAGGGATGACAGGCACGAACACGGCGTTGGATTCTTGGTCCACAAGAACATTCTAGCCACTGTCATGGGTTGCCGCCCAGTCTCCAGTAGACTCATTACCATCCGCCTGAGAGCAGCCCCTTTCAACATCACCATCATCCAGGCCTACGCCCCAACATCAGACTATGACGACAGCGAAGTGGAGGATTTTTATGAAAATCTACAGGCGGTCCTTGACCAAGTGCCGAAGAAGGACATAGTCATAGTGCAAGGCGACTGGAATGCCAAGGTTGGCCAAGATGCGCACCACAACTGGGGAGACACATGTGGACCCCACTGCAACAACGAGACAAATGACAGGGGTCTGAGACTCTTGGAGTTTGCCAGATACAACAATCTGGTACTGGCAAACACGCTTGGTCTCCACAAAAACTCCAGACGATGGACATGGCACAGTCCTGGCGGGGAGCATCACAACCAAATAGACTACATCATGGTCAAGAAACGCTTCAGATCAAGCATCAACATTGGCAGGACACGTACTTTTCCAGGAGCAGACATCGGAAGTGACCACGATCTCGTGATGATGTCTTTCCGGCTCCACTTGAAGAGAGTAAATACAGCAAAGTGCACTAGACTGAAGTTCGACCTGGACAAACTGCAAGACCCGGAGGTGGCAGAACTATTTCAGGCCACAATTGGAGGGAAATTTGCACCACTGCTCATTTTGGGGGCTGGTGAAGTAGATGTCAACACCATGACCACCACCTTCAACTCAGCTGTGACAGATGCCGCCACTGAGATCCTTGGCAAGCACCGACCAAAGAAGAAGCTGTGGATCACACCTGAACTTTTGGATCTGTGTGATAAACGAAGAGAGATGAAAAAGAAAAAGAACACCTCACAGGGAGCTGATGTCTACCGAAAAATCAACAAGGACATCCGAAAAGGCATGCTCACAGCAAAGGAGAACTGGATAGAAGATCAATGCCAGGAAATAGAGAACAGTCTGAACAAGAACAACAGCAAGAAGGCCTACCAGACTGTGAAGCGGCTGACAAGTGTCAAACAGCCCAAAGTCTCCACTATCCAAAGCAAGTCTGGCATATGCCTTACAGAAGAACAAGAAGTCTTGGACAGATGGACAGAGTACTGCTCTGACCTTTACAACCATACACCAAATGGAGACCCATCAGTTCTAGCATGTCCCGAGAACAGAGAAGAAGAAGAAATCCTCCCAATTCTCCGGGAAGAAGTTGAGGCAGCAGTGCAAGCGCTAAAGAAAGGGAAGTCAGCGGGAGTGGACAACATACCCGCGGAACTGCTACAAGCAGGAGGAGAAGCGATGATTGATGCCCTCACCATTATCTGTAACAAGATCTGGCAGAGTGGGGAGTGGCCTATACCATGGACCCAGTCGCTTGTCATCACTCTTCCCAAAAAAGGTAACCTTCAGGAGTGTGAAAATTACCGGACCATCAGCCTCATCAGCCATCCCAGCAAGGTCCTCCTGAAAATAATACTCAACAGGTTGAAACCCCAAGCTGAACAAATCATAGCTGAAGAACAAGCAGGATTCAGAGCAGGGCGAAGTACCACTGAGCAGATTTTCAACCTCAGAATAATCTGTGAGAAATACCTACAGCACCAACAACATCTATATCATGTGTTCATAGACTTCAAGAAGGCGTTTGACCGAGTCTGGCATGCAGCTCTATGGGCAACAATGAAAGTGTACAACATCAGCCCTAAAATTATTGAAGTCATCAAAAGCCTGTATGACAAGGCTACCAGTGCAGTCCTCCACAACAGAGCCATCGGGAATTGGTTCAGAACAACAATTGGTGTGCGTCAAGGATGCCTACTCTCTCCAACACTCTTCAACATCTTCCTAGAGCGCATCATGTCGGATGCTCTTGCAGACCATGAAGGCACAGTCAGCATAGGGGGTAGAGCAATCTCCAATCTTCGTTTTGCAGATGACATTGATGGATTGGCTGGAGAGGAACAAGAACTTGAACAGCTGGTACAGAGGCTTGACACCACCTCCAAAGCCTATGGAATGGAAATAAGTGCAGAGAAGACCAAAATGATGACCAACAACACCAATGGCATCAATACGGACATCAAAGTCCAAGGCCAATCCCTCGACACAGTGCATAGCTTCAAATATTTAGGAGCCATTGTATCAGACAATGGGTCCCGACAGGAAGTCCTCTCCAGGATCGCACAAACAACTGCTGCCCTGACAAGGTTGAAGCCCATTTGGAAAGACAGGACCATCAGTCTACATTCCAAAGTAAGACTGCTGCGCTCCCTTGTCATCTCCATCTTCCTATATGCTTGCGAAGCATGGACCCTCACAGCAGATCTCCAACGAAGAATACAAAGCATGGAGATGAGGTGCTACAGAAGACTTCTGGGCATTTCCTATACCCAACACATCACCAACGACGAAGTCCGAAAGACCATCACACAAGCCATTGGACAACACGATGACCTGCTAACAGTGGTGAAGAAACGGAAACTTCGGTGGTATGGCCACGTCACCAGATCATCAGGCCTTGCAAAGACTATTCTGCAAGGCACAGTGCAAGGAGGTAGAAGAAGAGGGAGACCGAAAAAGAGGTGGGAGGACAACATTCGAGAATGGACTGGTTTGACACTGAGCGAAGCCATCAGGGCTGCTGAGGACAGAGAAAGATGGAGTATGCTGGTTAAACGATCATCTGTGGTGCCCCTACGACCTTCGGGTTACGGGACAGGATAGGATAGGAAGGCCCCTAGCAAAGGGAATTCCAGGTTCTGTTTAATTGGATCACATGCTTAATATAAAACTCTTAAAAGGCCTTTTTAGTACAATATTTGGCTGTTTTGATAGCAATTAAATTAAATTTAAATTAAAAACACTCTGTATAAGGTTGTAACATTAATGTTTGCGGGAATTCCCGATTGAATAAACTGGGCTTAGGCCAAGAATATTGATTATTTCACACTGCCCCTAGCAAAGGGAATTCCAGGTTCTGTTTAATTGGATCACATGCTTAATATAAAACTCTTAAAAGGCCTTTTTAGTACAATATTTGGCTGTTTTGATAGCAATTAAATTAAATTTAAATTAAAAACACTCTGTATAAGGTTGTAACATTAATGTTTGCGGGAATTCCCGATTGAATAAACTGGGCTTAGGCCAAGAATATTGATTATTTCACACTGCCCCTAGCAAAGGGAATTCCAGGTTCTGTTTTTAACTGGATCACATGATTAATATAAATTTCTATTTGCTGTTTTCAACTGGATCACATGTTTAATATAAATTTCTTTTTATATATCTAAGCAAAGGCAAAAAACTTACTAAGGATTTTACATTCACACAGAGAAAGCACACAAATATTCCTGTACACAAATTATTTCCTCTGGTCTAGTAAAGGGGAATTTCCGATTCTGTTTTTCAACTGGATCACATGCTTAATGTATGTTTAAAATACACACAAATTATTTCCCTTGGTTTAACTTACAGCTAGTAAATGGGAAACATATGCTTTAATATAAATTTTTATTTATATATCTATTTGTTACACTTTTAAAAATTAATATGAACAATATGTAATAAAGATTGCTGCACTTAATGGTGTATTATTTAGAATTGTACATTTAGAATAACGAATATTAATGCTGGTTTGTTGTATGTAATTTCCCAAGCCCAATCTTCTTTTATGAGCGATCTGGATGGGGATATAAAGAAAAAAGGAAGTATAGATTTTCGGTGTGGTTAGTCACTTCTGTGGCATGTGTTGAATTTGCTAAGGCATTAAGGCCAAATGTCTGTCCTATTGCAATAATAGACACAGTGTACAAAGTGGCAAGTGGCTTGGATACATGTTGAAAATTGCCATGACAATGGATAAGACTGGAAGGTGCACGCTAACTCTCGATCCCTTCCTACTTAATTCAATTGTCAAGCCTCAGGCAACAAGTAAACAGATATTGAACGCAAGAACGAACGGTTGCATGACATTGGGTAAGACAGGAGGCTGCGCGCTGTATCCTGGGAACCTCCTACTTAACCCAACTGTCCGACTCGCAGCCAAAGTTAAGTCAGTACACCTCCGTGGGTTTCTCTAATTTCGTTTCGTAGAGATTCCCCATTTGGGGTTTGATGACAGACACAACACATGCCACAACGCTTGGGCTCACTTGGTGGAGTGGGAGATGCGTGCAAAAGGTCAAGGGGTCCGTCCCACTCCACCAAGTTAGGGAGAGAGTCCAAGCGGGAAGTGCTACCACCGGTTTTTGTAAAAATTTCCAATTCCAGTAGTAAAGTATTTTTTAAGTTTTCTAAGTAAGTTTTCTGTAAGTTTTCTACTTTCTAAATGAGGTATTTTTTCTAAGTTTTATTTCTAAGTTTTGAAATAAGTTTTGACAAATAACTAATTAACTGGCTAAGTTTTGGAGTTGATGGGGAGACCAAAGACGCAAGATATACGAATATGTATTATATTTAGCAAATGCCGGATTCCCAGAGTGCTTTGGCACGCCTTTTAAAAAGCTCATAAAACAGCCATAAATTGCAGTAAAAGGGTGTCAGAAGAACAAGGGCGGTCTAAGCCCATTATTACAATCTCTCCTCCAGAGCCTATGGAATGGAAATAAGTGCAGAGAAGACCAAAATGATGACCAACAACACCAATAGCATCAACACGGACATCAAAGTCCAAGGCCGATCCCTCAACACAGTGCATAGCTTCACATATTTAGGGGCCATTGTATCAGACAACGGGTCCCGACATGAAGTCCTCTCCAGGATCGCACAAACAACTGCTGCCCTGGCGAGGTTGAAGCCAATTTGGAAAGTCATGACCATCAGTCTACATTCCAAGGTAATGCTGCTGCGCTCCCTTGTCATCTCCATCTTCCTATATACGCTTGCCAAACATGAACCCTCACAGCAGATCTACAACGAAGAATACAAAGCATGCAGATGAGGTGCTACAGAAGACTTCTGGGCATTTCCTATACCCAGCACATCACCAAAGACGAAGTCCGACAGACCATCACACAAGCCATTGGTCAACACGATGTCCTGCTCTTAGTGGTAAAAAAACGGAAACTCCGATGGTATGGCCACGTCACCAGATCATCAGGTCTTGCAAAGACCATCCTGCAAGGCACATTGCAAGGAGGTAGAAGAAGAGGAAGACCGAAAAAGAGGTGGGAGGACAACATTCGAGAATGGACTGGTTTGACACTGAGCGAAACAATCAGGGTTGCTTAGGACAGGGAAAGATGGAGTACGCTGGTTAAACGATCATCTGTGGTGCCCCTTCGACCCAACTCAAAAAGTGCGCGAGTTTAATTTATCCATATTCACGATAGCCTTGCACCGCCAATGTTATATCATTCTGTATTAATTACCTCAAAGAATATGGCAAGGCTACTGAACGCATTCGCAGGCCTCTCGTCTACACTCCCTAAACACATAATCAGCGTGGCTGGCTCCCTGGCTGGCTGGCTGGCTGGCTGGCTGGCTCTCTCTCTCTCTCTCTCTCTCTCTCTCTCTCTCTCTTCATTTCTCTTGTTTTTCTTTCTCTTTTCCTTTATTTTTGAAACCAGTCAAACAAAATAAGAACCGGTAGGCTCTACCGGCTACTGATTTTTCAACCGGTATTTTTATTCTCAAACCGGTAAAATACCGGTAATTTCCGGTTAAATCCATCCCTGTATATATATATATATATATATATATATATATATATATATATATATAGAGAGAGAGAGAGAGAGAGAGAGAGAGAGAGAGAGAGAGAGAGAGACAGACAGAGAGAGATATACAATTATATATAAAGACATATATAAATATATATCTTTGTATATAATAACCCAGGTCAAGTCTTTTCCACGGCATCGCACGGACTTCAAGGGTCAGGACGCTCATGTCCTACCTAGACCAGAAGACGAGAGAAAAGAAGAAAATTTAGATTTTTAAAAAGAAGAAATATATGCAATGTAGCCTGTTTTGCCAAGAAAGCTTCTTCGGGAGCTAAATGTTTAGACGGGTTGAGTACCAGCTATACAAATTCACACTTTTCTGCTATCCTATGCACCAACGGGAATCCCCCATGTAAGAGGAGTAACTCTTTCCGTTACCGTGAAGCATACTTCCGGTTTCTTTCTCCGCGTATTGTTTATCCGAATGTTTTGAGTGAGTTATTTTCAAATATTCAAGAATATGTCGAATCACATGAGAAAGCGTTGGTGGGAGCATAAAAGAGAAAGTGTTGCAGAGAATGCCTGATAGATTTAAAGTCCCAGTTGTGACAGTCAAGTTTACAGTGGGAAGACAACATGTGTCACTGGCCACCGGTATCGTACCCTC
This sequence comes from Oncomelania hupensis, assembly GCA_036898135.1. NCBI lineage: Eukaryota > Metazoa > Mollusca > Gastropoda > Littorinimorpha > Pomatiopsidae > Oncomelania > Oncomelania hupensis. The sequence continues at coordinate 62,025,169 of CM072515.1, forward strand.
ACATAGTCAACTAGGCCTACTTCGTGTTTTGTGAAGGTTGCGATGGCGAAGCTATGGAAAACTACAAGAGTCTTCAGGTCCTGTTTCACTTTCTGTCGATGATCGTTCTTTAATCGTTGTATCGCTAGCTCTTCCATCTGACGACTGGCGTTTTCATGGTGGCTTTCTGCCGATCTTCACTTTGCTGTCGTAACCAAGAAACAGCTGGGGAGATGGATTTTGAATGGTGGGCTCTCGGTCAGTAAAATGAAAGGAACAGACAAAAATTGTCTTCGGTGGACGTTTTAAATGTAGTTTTGACAGCCACTCTCTTATCTGGTCACTATTTGAAGGGGTGTGCAGTTTGTAGGGCTCCTGACACACGCACTCTCCATGAACCATTGGGTAGTGATCAACGCACCTCCGAAGTCGCCACAAATACAGGCCTCTACGATTGTTTTTGCATCCTTTCACTGAGCATGTACTTCCTCCACCGTTTTTATACTTATCCCACTCGTTTTCTGGCTCTAACAATCGTCGTTTTCGGCAATTTGCCATATTTAAAAGTCACGCATCAAGCTTTGAGAAAAGCAAAACAAGCCAGACCGGAACTTGGTTTCACTCTAACCTCGTTTTGATTTATAATGGCGATACCCACGAGTTTTTATGAGAGGTGCCGGAAAGTTGTGAATAGGGCAGCCGCGATTGACTCAGTAGTGTACGCAGTGTAGGCGAATGTCAGGCAATAACATTGCAGTCAGTACAGGCAGTGGTTCTAACCCCGTTAGTGGCCTGGAGAGAAAAAAAATTTTTTTTTTGGAATCGCTGTGCTCCTACTCCTTCGGATGAGAGTATAAACCGAGGTCTAGTCTATTGCACGCACGCACTCCATCGCATGGGTTTTAAAGACCCTGACGCTGATGTCCTAGACGGGGAGAGTGCCGGCCACACAAAACACCCAGCACGCACTAAATCCCTCTCTCCCCTTATGCCCCGCTCGCCCAGGATATGTGCCCAATCATCTTGGCGTCAGACTATGCTATGCGCACAAAGGTAGCAAGCGGACGCCTGGAACGGCTTTTTGAGTTATATCCTGTTGTTACACGGTTGTTTTTTCTATCAGTAGTTGATTCAACCCCGATACGTTACATTACATGATTGTTGCTTTAGGTCCAGCGGACTCTTCCGAGCCAAATCAGGACCGGACAACCCCTGATCCGCATAAAAGATCTGATGAAACAACCCTAGTGGTAAAACTGAAAGCTCTCCACCAGCCAGTCACTTTACAATAAAGACATCCCACGCAGGGGACGCTGAGGCTGCACTCTAATTTATCGAACCCCCGTTTACAAAAACAAAATAGAATACAAACATCATTACAAATTATCAACAAAGCACATACATATAAAATGCCTACATTGCTAAATAATAACATCATAGGAAGCCCTAGTGACCACCTGGCAGAAAGCGTCCAATATTCCCAAGCTCATCCAAAAGACCTCACACACAAATAAGGAGTCTTGTCCAGGAAGAGTTTTCAAGAAAAACGGTAGGTGACTGGTCTAGCGAATAAGAAGATAGTATAGCAGATTGATAGAACAGAGCAGGAATGAGAAAGAGCAAATGAGAAAGACAGCGACAGTGGGAATTTAAAGCACTAAATTTCCAGAAAGTGGGAATACTATTTATACTGAAACACCCGGCACCCCAACGGGGGTTTCAACCCCGATGCTTGAATCTTGATAAGTGTAACTCTGATTCGTTTATCCTCGCAACATGTTCACTCAGCAACAAGGCAGGAGTCGTCGTATGAAGTTTTCCAACTTTATTCAGCATACATCAACAACTGCGTACAAGATCGCTTTCCGCAAATCACTTCAAAGATCATCATCAAAAATCTTCATAAATCAATCCTTTTTTTCACTTTGTTGACTCTCACAAGACGACACAGTGCACCGCTAATAGAGTCTCTCTATAATCGAGAGAAAGTTCGAACATTCCAGCATGACGCAATAACAGCCAATCAGAATAAAACTCGTCACCGGAACTATGCACTGTCTTACGTCATACAACCTTATTTAGGTTAGAAGAATCTCTTAGCTATTAGTAGATTTATGTAGATGCTTCGATCGATAGTAAACAAGTAATTCTAGAAAATTCTCCAATAATATCGACCAACGAAAATTATCATCATTACACAAAGCTTCTTCTAATAACATCGCAAAATCAAATCAAAGTTAAATTCACTCTGTTATTGCATGCTTTGCAAAACAACACGATCGTGCGTCTCAAACGTAACATCTGTATCGGCCAGTGCCTTGACCAGCTCATTGAGCTGGAAGGATTTTATATAGAAGAAAAAAAAAACAAGATTAAATAAATAAATTCAATAAAATTAATTAAAGACCAATGCACTCAGCAAACGCTAGGTCCTTTCACCTACATCCTCGGTCAGCCAGGCGAATGCTTCTGTGGACGTCAGGCGATGCGCCAAAAAGCAGCAAGTGGGTACTCGGGCGGCTTTAAAGTTAGATCCTGTATCGGCCAGCGCCTTGAGCAAGCAGTTCTTAAGCAGGGAGACGCACTATATAAAAACGATGAACTAAATTAATGAAGTCTAAATTTAAAACGTTAAGAGAGGGAGAGGGAGAGAGAGAGAGAGAGAGAGAGAGAGAGAGAGAGGGAGAGAGAGAGAGACAGAGAGAGACAGAGAGAGAGAGAGAGAGAGAGAGAGAGAGAGAGAGAGAGCGAGAGAGAGAGAGAGAGAGAAAAGCACTCGACTCTAATTTTAAGATAGGTTTACAACGATTTCAGACCTGACGTTAAAAGCACATTGCAAGAATAAAATGAAACCCGTCCGGCTACGTTGTAGGCCTATCACCGCTTCCAGCGCCTTCAGCAGCTCTTTGAGCTGGTAAATGCACTATATAAAAGAACAATTCCTTTACACGCATGTCACAAGAGAAAACTACTTCACAGAAAGTGACGAATATTTACACTGAAATTAGTCCAAACAGAACACGCTCCAACTACTGAAGCCTTATTTATAAACCGAAGTCAAAGAAAATTAACTCTACAACATACTGGTTACTGATTCAACTCCAGGAGATGAAAAAATTATTTCGTCCTTAGCGCACAGGCAGTGTTAACCTGTGTTCTTCGTCTCCAAATGGTTTGTATAATATGATAGATCTCAATAGACTATAACGCTCTCCTACGTTTTCTCCCAATCAAGCACAGCTATGGTCCACCAAACTGAGCGTGCCATTTTCCAATCCTATATCGTAATACAGTGAAAAGTCCAGTGACCTAGATGTACTGACCCCCAACTAACTTTCCTTTTTGCTGCAAGCAAGCACTGTTTCACTTTTCTAAGTCCGTCCCCTAGCTTAGTTTTCTGTCCTGTAATTGCAAATCAAAGCTGCGACGCTAAGACGTTTTGAGCAAATCGCCCTCGCTCTCTTCTGTTCTGTTCTGTTCTGTGTTGAATCGTTCATATAGCGCGCTTTTCCTGCCCAAGGCGCTGGCCGATACAGGGTCTAACTCGAGCCGCCCGAGATGTCCACTTGCAGCTTTGGGTGCATCGTCCCACGCCCAGACAACTGAGCGCAATCCTGGGCGACCGAGAACGGGGGGCGGGGAGGGGGGTGGAATACGGGGCCTATAATGCTTACTGGGTGTATTTGTGTAGCTGGCACTCATCCGTCTATGGCATGAGCGTCAGGATCTTTAAAAGTCTGTGCGAAGTTAGTCCTCAGCTACTTTTCTCTATAAATAAGAACGCGGTAAAACAAACAAATAAATATATAAATAGTGCCTTACCGGAAGCGCAAAATACCAAACAAAAATTAGGGTAGTTCGTGCTTTCGAACGCTAAGTTGATTCTCCAAAACTATACTTCCGTGGAAATGACTTTCCTTTCCTTCATGCATGTAAGAGAACAAACGAACAAGTCCCTCCTTCACATAACGATATTTTTTGCACAGCTTTCGGAAGAGAGGATGAGGGAGGAGGCAGAGAGAGAAAGAGAGAGAGAGCGAGAGAGAGAGAAAGAGAGAGAGACAAGAGAGAGAGAGAACACTGTTGAGAACAAAACAGCACCTTCGTTTGAGGGAGAATACGACCAACCCCGTTGTTGAGATCAATATTTCACATTCAACTGTAAGAACAATGATTTATTAAGCCACCAACACTGAAACTATTGAAATATACTGGGGAGAATACAGAACGCACAACCTTCTGGCGTATTAGAGTTTCGATTTTGTTAAATGCTAGATGTCAGCATTGGTTGTTGTTGTTTTTAGTTTGTGTGTTTGTGTGTGTATGTGTGGCGGGGTGGGGGGTGCGTGTGTGTGTGTGTGTGTGCGCGTGTGTGTGTGTGTGTGTATGTGTGTGTGTACGTGCGCATGTGTGTCTCCAGTTCAAACGCCCCAGCCTACACCGCAAACTGAAACCGGTTGCAACGAAACCAAAACGAAATAATGACTTTACTTGCACTAACGTCATAACATTGCCACTTTTTAATATATTATTAATTTATTTATTATTATTATTATTGAGCATTTTTATAGGGCACTTATCTCGCCGTACTTGACCAGACTCTAGGCGCTGGCCGATACAGGATCTAACTCAAACCGCCCGAGACGCGCGCCCACCCGCAGCCTTTGGGCGCGTGGTCTGACGCCCGGACAACTGAGCACTATCCTGGCCAGCCATGGATGGGGGAGAAAGACCAAGTGCATGCTGGGTGTGTTCTTGTTACCGGCACTCACCCGTCTAGGACATGAGCGTCAGGATCTTTAAAGTCCGTTATGATGGAATGTATGCGACACACAGACTAGACCTCGGTTTATACTCTCATCCGAAGGAGTAGGAAACGGGAGTAAAGTGTCTTTCCCAGGGAAACAACACAATGTCCTGGACAGGGCTCGAACCCAGGACCTTCAGATCCGCAAGCCAAAGCACTACCAGAAGACCACCGTGTGAGTGGATGAAAGTCACTCTTTTACGTTTTTAATTTTGCAATTCCCCTTTGTTAGACGTTGGTTATTTATCAATGGCCGATTCAGCCCCGATGCTTGAATCTTCATATATGTGTAACTCGAATTCCTTTATCCACGCAGCCTGTTCGCTCAGCAACAAGGCAGGAGTCGTCGTATAAGATTTTCCAACTTTATTCAGCAAACATCAACAACTGCATACAAGATCGCTTTCCGAAAATCACTTCAAACATCATCATCAAAAAAATCATCACAAATCTCTCACTTTTCACTCTCACACAAGCCGACAGCGCGTTAATTATATAGCCTCTCTGCAATGGAGAAAAGGTTCGAACAATCCAGCATGACGCAATAACACCCAATCAAAATAAAACTCGTCACCGGAACTATGCACTGTCTTACGTCATGTTTTGTTTATATTCGACAAGCTTTTACTCCCAACAGCTGGAAGCTTCAATCGATAATAAACAAGTAGGCTTAATTCCAGAAAATTCTCAACAATAACTAACCAAAGGGACACCTGTCACAGGCATAGGCGCTCGCGTGTCCAGATACAAGCGCCTATGGTAACACCCTTCAAAAATGGAACTCAGATTCTCCTGCATGCCAGGCCACCATTATACCGCTGGGCCACGAACTTGTGTGACTTATTATAGGAACAAGACTTTTCAGGTCACCGAGGGTATTCTCCGGGTACTCCGGTTTCCTCCTTGTTTTCAAATACTAATATTGGGTGTGGTCAGTCAAATTTTTCACAATAAAAAGTTCTATTTAAATAGCCATCTCCCTGTGTTAAGATTGAGACGCGCACGATAGACCCAGTCAGTTTTGTTTTTCAAAGCATGCAATGATAGTGTGTATTTATTTTTTATTTGATTTTGTGATGTAGCTAGAAGAAGCTTTGTATAATGTTGGTGATTTTCGTCGGTCGATATTGTTGCGAATTTTCTGGAGTTCCTTGTTTGTTATCGATCGGAGCTTTCAGATGTTTCGGGTAAAAGCTGGTCGAATCATGTGGGTTCGTAAACTTGTAATATATTGTTTTTCACATAAACAATGGACATTTTTTTTTAATTAACGAGCGAGAGATTTTAAAAAAAAAAATTTTTATTATTTATTTTCTTCGTGTAAATAGTATTATTATTATTATTATTATTATTATTATTATTATTATTATTATTATTATTATTATTTTATTTTTTTTCTTATTATTATTAATATTATTATTATTCTATCAATTCATATCCTGTCCCGCAACTCAAAGGTCGTTTGGGAACCACAGATGATAGTTTAACCAGCGTACTCCATCTTTCTCAGTCCTCAGCATCCCTCATGGATCGCTCAGTGTCTGTCACGTGGGGTTTAGTTGTTACTGGGCTCTGCACAATGGAATGCTGTAACCCTCACGCTTTATTCGATGGGAACTGCTAGTTAGTCACCCTGTGAATTACTTTAATACATTTATTTGTTTAGCTCGGTCTGTGTTAAGGCTGGGGTACAGAGAAAGATAGAAAAATGGTAAAAGATCACTGTCACACTAGCTTTCACACGGCTATGAATCATATGGAGTCCAGCCACTTGATAACAGTTAAAATCACACATTTATTTCTTCTACTCTATACAAGATTTTCGATGTACTAATCTACCTTAAAAAGTCTTAAGTCAATGCAAATAATTCGATCGCTGATAGTATAGGCAGCTGTTATGTCTTCATCGGGCACTGGCTACTAAAGTTCTTGAAGATTGGACTACTGTGGTCCGTTTTACTACAGTTCTGAAGAGTGGACTACTGTGGTCCTTTTGCTATCAGTTTGGGTGCACTTCTTCCGTGTCACTTAACTGCAGTATGGTGTGTTTGAAGTCCTTCGTTGAGGTAGCTTCTGGTACACGCGGTGTCGTCGTGTAGTTTGGTCCCTTGCCACGCTGTGGGGTCTTGCAGGGTGTTTTCCAGGGGTGCTCCCTCAGTCTTGTGCTGTAGAGGCTAAACAGCCAACTCGTCTTCCTGTGGAGTTGGACGCACGTTATAGCTCGCCTGCTCGTCTGTAATATAAGAGACGAAATTCTGCACAACCTTGAATAATAGGTCTGTGCAGAGCGTCTCACTGAAAGCCAAAGTAGCCTTCAGTGATAGCTCCACATCTCTATTCATAAGCAACAAACATTCTGCTACGTCCGTGGTCCACTGGAATCTCAACTCTAATTTCCTATACATACATAAATATAAATCGTGGCTAACTACACACATACAGAATTAATAATAATATAAACATTCACTGGTACAGCCACTGGTCTGCAAACATACATATAGGTTCAACAACAGTGGTTCGGTACATAATTCAAGATGGCGTCGGCCGGTCGTGCTTAACACGTGTTCGGCTTCTCCACGTGGTAAGGCAAATTCGGATTAACAATTCACATCTATGCATGGCAAATTCTACAAACATAATTTCAACAATAATATAAATATATCACGATGAAACAGAAGTATGTTCATTTACCTGTTTGACAAAGTCAGACCCCGTGGCTACTTGATAGAATTCTAAGATTCTCAAGTCCTGCTTCCTGGTCTATTCAGTGGAGGTATTGCTCTACTCAGGTGTAGCTGTGTACCCTGTGGCGTCTTACTCTCAACTGACCTAATACCTGGTTTGGACTAAATCAGCCAGAACTGAATCTAGCCGCTCAGCCTGAGTCCTGATTGGATACGCTGTCCGATGCAAGGCACACAGTGCTGACGTCACTACACTGCCTGCGTCAAGCTCGCATTGTGTGTACCTCCGTATACTGTAATCGTCTGCTGTGTAATACACTAACTGTCTAAGGTTACAATGACTAAACAAGGCTAAATAATAAAGTAAGCAGGGTAAAACTAGTCCTCTCGCGACAGGCTCCCTCAACTGAAAAAAGGCGATGACTACTGGATTCGACCTTTTTCTACTACAGAGCCTAGTTTAACACTGCACTATCCTAGGGTCCTATTTACAAACTAGTTAAGTTGCTCTACCTAAGCTGCAATGCAAAGGTTACAATGACTAAACAAGGCTAAATAGTAAAGTAAGCAGGGTAAAACTAGTCCTCTCGCGACAGTGTCAAGCCATTCCATTCTCGAGTGTTGTCCTCCCACCTCTTTTAATGTCTCCCTCTTCTTCTGCCTCCTTACACCGCACCTTGCATGATGGTCTTTGCAAGGTCTGATGATCTGGTAACGTGGCCATACCATCGGAGTTTCAATTTCTTCACCACTTTGAACATGTCATCATGTTGTCCAATGGCTTGTGTGATGGCCTGTCGGACTTTGTCATTGGTGATGTGCCGAGTATAGGAAATGCCCAGAAGTCTTCTGTAGCACCTCATCTTCATGCTTTGTATTCTTCGTTGTAGATCTGCTGTGAGAGTCCATTTTTGGCAAGCGTATAGGAAGATGGAGATGACAATGGAGCGCAGCAGGTCCAAACGTTATTATTATTATTATTATTATTATTATTATTATTATTATTATTATTATTATTATTATTATTATTATTATTATTATTATTGACCATTATGATAAAGAGAACAAATGAAAATTATTATTTATTATGTAGCTATAAATTAATTGAATAGATAGTTCATAATTGGTGTTTCTACAGTGTACATGTATATGATTATTGTATAAATGTACTGTAATTTGTGTGTGCATGAAATAGGTTTGTTTATCGTCAGTATAACATAAGTTAATCTGATGAATTAAAATTGATGACATAAACATTATGTGACGTAAGAAAGTGCATAGTTCCGGTGATGAGTATTAATTTGAATAGGTGTTATTTTGTCATTCTGGAATGTTCGAATTATTTCTCGAGAAGTAATGCACTGTCTGCTTGTGTGAGATTTTTGAGGATTGTTGTAGTAATTTTCGGAAAGCGATCTTGTATGCAGTTGATGTTTGCTGAATAAAGTTGGAAAACTTTATACGACTCTTGCCTTATTGCTGAGTGAACGGGCTGCGTGGATAAACGAATAGGAGTTACACCTATCAAGATTCAAGCATCGGGGCTGAATCCACTACTGATAATTAACGTGTATCGTCGTGCCTTTACACCACCTGTTTGGGGGTTAGATGTGTTTTGTTGTGATTGTGAGAGTGTGTGTAGCATGTGAGCGTGTGTGTTGGTACAGATCGCCGCGATTGTAACTTGACTGGTGATTTTTAGCGAAATGCGCTTATACAGAATCCATTATTATTATTATTATTATTATTATTATTATTATTATTATTATTATTATTATTATTATTATTATTGTTGTTGTTGTTGTTGTTGTTATTGCTATTATTATTATTATTATTATTATTATTATTATTATTATTATTATTATTATTATTATTATTATTATTGTGTTTAAGTTGTTGTATTATATGCCCCATAGGATACTGTTTCTCAATATGTTCCAGTTGCATATGTTAGAACACAATCTTTGAATAACAAATGAGCATTACTGAAACGTTGAATCAAATCAAGCTTATTTGAATTATTTACGTAAATAATGCATTATTTAGCAACTTCTTTATTTAGCAAATTATGCTAAATAATGCATTATATAGGTAAGCACTGTCGCGAGAGGCTATTTCAACCATGCACTACGGCTGCTCGCCTGAAATAGTTCAGCCTGCTGTAGCCTTTGTAAATTAAAGTCGCTGCCTAGCAGACGACCCAAGTCAGTTGTGGGCTAAGCAGGTGTAGGCTAGATGAGGTAGGCAGTGACTTCATCCTGCTGACGTATAGCCATCACCCTTGATAAACGGCGCTCAGATCTCACGAGAATTTTCACGGGCTTTTTGCTGACCGCAAGGCTAGGCAGTCATTCGTTGTCTGAACCTTACACGAGAAGGAGCTACGCTTTGACAGATCTCTCTAGCAGAAGACTAAAGCAGGTGACGGATGAAATTCAATTAATCGCAGTATAGCCAGGGCCTGACATAGTCAAAAAGGTAAGTGATCAATCTTTTGGTTCATCGCGCTTTATTGATAATTTTGTTGGATTATCTTTGTGAAGTTTTGCCATTTCTAAAGAATTGTGATTGTTAGTAAAACTTTGCGGACCACGTGGCGGACACGCGACCGGTTTCGGCACCACGAGGTAGCCTCCACTGTCCAACTGTTGTTTCTCCTATGTCTATTATTGCAGACCAGTGGCTGTACAGGAGAATGTGTATATTGTAAATCATGTTTATTTTTATCTGCCATAGTTATGAACTATTAAGGCAGTAAAAACCGTTAAAATGCACATAAATAACAGACTTTAAAAGCTACACCACAAGATCAAGGAAATGTAACAGTATATATAAATATTCACTTAAAATAACATCAGAAAATCATTGAACATGAAAATATTTTTTGAAACAATAAAGACTAATCAATTACACACACACACACACACCCACACCCACACAATGCTTCCGCTGGCCTCTGCGCATTTTAATCGATTATTAGCCAAACCAATCTATTCACCAACTAAACTGTTCCTTAATAGTACCTTTTCAGCGAATCAAGCTAATTACACTGTTTACGTTAATGTGCGCAATTTCAGGTGAACGTCATATTAGGTGAAAGTCATGCATAAATTATTTCAAGCGCATGCCAATTCCATTTGTTTTTGACAGCCGTTGACATTGGACAAGTGCCTCTACTATAAAGATGAACAATATCCCTCTGCACTCATATCTTTCATTACGGAAACCTGCTAGCCTTCGACCGCAATACAATCTAAAAGTAAAGTAATTGTATTTATTACATATCGCGTAAAGGTCTGCTCATGCCGCATATAAGAAACGAACTCAAGCAGTCCAAAGACCCTGCCTTTGTTTTACATATTAAACTAACTGTCTTATTAAATCGGACATAGTCCAACTCCAAGGCAAATTGATTGATTGATTGATTTATTGTTGCTTTAGGTCCAGCGGACTCTTCCGAGCCAAATCAGGACCGGACAACCCCCGATCCGCATAAAAGATCTGCTGAAACAACCCTAGTGGGAAAATTGAATGCCCTCCACTGGCCAGTCACTTTACAATAAAGACATCCCACGCAGGGGACGGCTGAGGCTTTACCCCAACTACTCCAACCCCCGGTTACAAAAACAAATAGAATACAAACATCATTATAAATTATCAACAAAACACATACATATAAAATGCCTATATTGCCAAATAATAACATCATAGGAAGCCCTAGTGACCACCCGGCAGAAAGCGTCCAACACTCCCAAGCTGATCCAACAGACCTCATACACAAACAAGGAGTCTTGTCCAGGAAGAGTTTTCAAGAAAAAAGGTAGGTCATTGATCTAGCGAAGAAGAAGATAGTATAGCAGAGTGATAGGACAGAGCAAGAATGGGAAAGAGCAAATGAGGAAGACAGCGACAGTGGGAATTTAAAGCACTAAATTTCCAGAAAGTGGGGATACTATTTATACTGAAACCCCCGGCACTCCAACGGGGGTACTGTTGCCGCAGTGAATCTGTCATGCCTATAAAGGAAAGACAGGTTTTCAATTGGGGCTTTCACTTTTCCCCTTATAGGTTAGAACAATCTACAGTGGCAAGATTGCTCATGACCCCAAGGGGTGACTCCAAGGCAAGGCAAGGAGTAATATTATATTGAACCAAATCCTGTCATTCACTATGACACACTACTCGATGTAGAGCCATAACTGCCAGGCTATATCGTTGAAAGGTATATGTTTATTAACAGGTTACACAATGGCCAGGCAAGGCAGAGCTTTTAAGAACTCTAGTTATAACTGCTATACCGAAGAAGCCGTTAAGAAGCAATACCTTTACAAGTGGACTGCCAAACAACTTCAACCACGCAGTAAGTTCCCTTCTGTTTGACTTCTTGGCGTCCGATTGTTCCGACTTCTAAAATCACACTGTTGTTACCCCTTCTTCAATCTCCCTCTTTTTCTTTCAACGTCCCCTCCCCCCCCCCAAAAAAAAAAAAAAAATCCCTGCCTCGACACCCTAGACCATTCCCTCTCCCACCGCCCACCCCTTTCCCTCACATCATCCTACGTTTTCAACTTTTATTCCACTTCCGTCATTTAAAAATAGTGCAAAAACGAATAGGGGTTCATCGCACAACCAACTACTTCCTGTTGCCAACAAAGCTCTAACTGCTCCACCCGCCTCCTATCATATCCTATCCCGTAACTCTGAGGTCGTTGGGGCACCACAGATGTTCGTTTAAAAAGCATACTCCATCTTTCCCTGTCCTCAGCAACCCTGATGGCTTCGCTCAGTGTCAAGCCAGTCCATTCTCGAATGTTGTCCTCCCACCTCTTTTTCGGTCTCCCCTTTCTTCTACCTCCTTGCACTGTGCCTTGCAGGATGGTCTTTGCAAAACCTGATGATCTGGTGACGTGGCCATACCATCGGAGTTTCCGTTTCTTCACCACTGTTGTCCAATGGCTTGTGTGATGGTCTGTCAGACTTCGTCGGTGGTGTTGTGCTGGGCATAAGAAATGCCCAGAAGTCTTCTGTAGCTCCTCATCTCTATGCATTGTATTCTTCGTTGTAGATCTGCTGTGAGGGTCCATGTTTTGCAAGCATATAGGAAGATGAAAATGACAAGGGAGCGCAGCAGCTTTACCTCGGAATGTAGACCGATGGTCTTGTCTTTCCAAATGGGCTTCAACCTCGCCAGGGCAGCAGTTGTTTGTGAGATCCTGGAGAGGACTTCTTGTCGGAACCCATGGTCAAATACAATGGCTCCTAAATATTTGAAGCTATGCACTGTGTTGATGGATTGGCCTTGGACTTTGATGTCAGTGTTGATGCCATTGGTGTTGTTCGTCATCATTTTGGTCTTCTCTGCACCTATTTCCATTCCATAGGATCTGGAGGTGGTGTCAAGCCTCTGTACCAGCTGTTCAAGTTCTTGTTCCTCTCCACCCAATCCATTAGTCATCCGAAAACGAAGGTTGGAGATTGCTCTAACCCCTTTGCTTACTGTGCTTGTGATCTGCAAAGGCATCTGACATGATGCGCTCTAGGAAGAGGTTGAAGAGAGTAGGCATCCTTGACGCACATTCGCCTCCCCTTAACACTTACATATCCTATCCCGTAACTCGGAGGTCGTAGGGGCACCACAGTCGATCGTTTAACCAACGTACTCAATCTTTATCTGTCCTCAGCAACCCTCATGGTTTCGCTCAGTGTTAAACCAGTCCATTCTCCAATGTTGTCCTCCCGCCTCTCCCTCCCACCACTGTCAGAAAAAAAATCTCTCATTATTGATTAAGATGACAGGAGGTGGGGGTTGAGTGAAGAAGCATCAACTTAAACTTACCTTGAATTTGCAACAACAGCTTTCGATCCTCTAGGAGGCTGAAGTTCGACGTTTGGTAATATCCGTTTCAATTTCATTTAACAGTCACTGTGCACACGTCTCACCAATTCAAGATCGAACAATGGAACTGTTGATGGGATTCTTTGTTTCGGGGTGTTACGATTGAGACTCGCACGATCGATCCGATCATTTTGTTTTGCAATAATAGAGTATATTTACCTTTGATTTGATTTTGCGTTGTTAGAAGAAGCTTTGTATGTTTATAATTTTCGCCAGGCGATATTATAGAGTATTTTCTGAAATCATTTCTTTATTATCGATCGAAGCTTTCCGATATTACGATTAAAAATTTGTTGAATCATCTACATACGTAAACACGTATGTGACGTAGGAGGAAGGGCTACCGTAAAAGCTTCCGTGAATGCCGGCCTTTGTCAGACGAGACACCAAAGCAGTTTGTCATCATACACAAATGGGTGGAATTATCAGGCAAAGGGAAGTTTTACGACAGTATCCATGACCGGATCGTGAAGGAGCAATTTCTCAATGCCTGTCACAAGGGCCTGGCGACCCACTTGGAATTACAAAAGTTGCAGACGCTGAAAGATGTGACGGAGGCTGCTGAAAGATATCTCATCTCACACGGGAAGACCCTGGGACCTAAATCAACACTGAACCACCCAAGAAATCAGTCGTAAGATGAACAATGAAAAAAAAATCTTGCTCACCATGGAATTCGAACGTAGGTCATTGGTGTGCTCGTACAATGCTCTACCACTGAGCTAGGTCAGAGAGGAGAGAAGGAGAGAGAAAGCCAGCCACACAGGGAAAAGGAGGAAAATGGACAACATCAATTTGAAGAACACGATTATTTTTTTAAAATTATTATTATTATTATTTTAATAACAAAGCATTTATTAGTTTCAACTTCATTACAAGAAAACATGCAATAACTCGGAGACAAGACAGCTTTTATTTGGTTTTGCTGAAATACCCATTTATCAACGTAAAAAAAAATTCAATTGTACAAGTATGCAAAACAACATACACCAACTCAAACAGATATACACAAGATTTCTTTCCATTCTGTCTCATTTCTCCCTCCACATACGCACTATGATGATGATGATGATGACGGCCATTTATATAGCTCTATATAGCTCTTTATAGCTTTCTAGAGCTATAATCTATGCTATCATAGCATGCTCAGGGTTCCCTCCCCTCCTCTCCCAACTCCCTCACCACTTTGTACCCCTTGGGGTCATGAGCAATCTTGCCACTGTAGTTTGTTCTAACCTATACAGGGAAAAGTGAAAGCCCCAGTTGAAAACCTGTCTTTCCTTTTTAGGAATGACCGATTCACTGCGGCAACAGTACCCCCGTTGAAGTGCCGGGGTTTCAGTATAAAAGTACCCCCACTTTCTGGAAATTTAGTGCTTTAAATTCCCACTGTCGCTGTCTTTCTTATTTGCTCTTTCTCATTCCTGCTCTGTCCTATCAATCTGCTATACTATCTTCTTCTTCGCTAGATCAGTGACCTACCTTTTTTCTTGAAAACTCTTCCTGGACAAGACTCCTTGTTTGTGTATGAGGTCTGTTGGATCAGCTTGGGAGTGTTGAGACGCTTTCTGCCGGGTGGTCACTAGGGCTTCCTATGATGTTATTATTTAGCACTATAGGCATTTTATATGTATGTGTTTTGTTGATAATTTATAATGATGTTTGTATTCTATTTTGTTTTTGTAACCGGGGGTTCGAGTAGTTGGGGTAAAGCCTCAGCCGTCCCCTGCGTGGGATGTCTTTATTGTAAAGTGACTGGCCGGTGGGGTGCATTCAGTTTTCCCACTAGGGTTGTTTCGGCAGATCTATTATGCGGATTGGGGGTTGTCCGGTCCTGATTTGGCTCGGAAGAGTCCGCTGGACCTAAAGCAACAATCAATCAATCAATCAATCAATCACCACTTTGTACTAACCACCCATCTTTGCAACTCACATACACAATTATACTCACACACAACAGGATTTAATTCTCTGTAAACTGCCAAGAACATGCGCTCAGAATATTACAAATACCTCTAACTCAACGAAAAAAAAAACCAACTACATTAAAGCTAACACAAAATTCTCTCGATCTCAAGCTCTCTTACCGACACACACAATCAGGATTCTCTCTTTCTCTCCCTCTCTCACATACGCACACATGCCTATTATTTCACATACATAATATTAACAAAGTACACCATGCCACATCCATACAAGAGCACACACAAAAATTGCAACATCTTTTGATAATGTCCATAAAAACAGCTGTTCAATGTTCATGTTGATTTTACTGAATGTAATCTGTAGCATGGAAGATTCTTTTAGCACACCATTGGAATATCACTTGACTCGGTCCCAGCGAAAGATGTAGCCTTCGTCACTGACAGCTATCAGAATCTTGCCGTTTTTGGAAAAGGCCGTCTGTCGGATGGCGTGGGCGCACTTTGGGTGGGTCAGCTTGGTAAACCTGCCATCAGCATCATCATACTAACAACTTCCCTCTCTTTTCTCAAGGCCGGCTTCACATGTTTCATCAACATCACCACTATTATCATCACCATCATCGCCTTTTTCACTGAAACATCCCTTATCATCTTTGCCTTTTTCACCGACATCACCTTTATCATCTTCATCATCACCTTTATTACCGTCAGCAACAACAATAAAACTACATCATAATAATAAATAATAATAATAAAACTACATCATCACCTTTACTTTAGCAAAATCACTGTTGTCATTGTCAGCATTATCATCAACATCATCATCACCATTGCCATCAACGTCAATTACCCGTAATTACTCTACTTGACAGAGAATGAGTAAAATCTGTCAGTATGGTATTTTGAGACTGAACAGATCTGAGAAAGCAAAGCTCAACTTTCCCCTAAAAAAAAAAAAAAATAAATAAAATTCAAAGCACACTTTCTATCGAAATTTCAGCACTATAGCAGCTATAGAAAGGGACGCTAGTCGCATTCCCAATATTTCAGTCATTTCTGGAGGTAACACAGGGAATGTGTACCGTTGCTCTATTTAAGCACACTTTGCACTGGAGACACAGGTTGCCTGTAGGGTCTACCGACGGTTTGTATGTTGCATGCCAGCTCACCTGCATCGTTCTAAAGGTTAACTCATTCTATCCATGCGGTGCAAGGCAGCCCTTTTAACTTGGGCCCAGCTGTACAGAAGCCTTTTCTTAGAATTCACGGGTAGGCTTTACGGCACACACACACACACAAATATAACTTTGGAACTACTGAAAAGTTTCAATAAAATTTGGAGGTGTTTTTCTGTGGCATGATTCATCAGGATCATCAGAATCGTTACTATCGTAGTTCATAACCAGCTGTGCAACTTCTCTGGCAGAGCATAACCGTTTTCTGGCTGGCCATCGTTAAAGAAGTGTGCAAACATCCTACCTATTGAAGCAGAATCAGTGAATCACGTGTGTTTCTTGTTCCCCGGAAATCGGAGAATGGGTTTCTCACTTTGACGTCAACGGTATGCGGATTAGAACCAAATAAGGACCACATTCAATAGAACTACCCTTGCCCTTTGAATAAATCTGTGCTTGGTCAGTTATGACTAGAATACGTTGTACTGACTTCTCCGTGCTTGGGATAGAATGAGTTAATAGCCAAGGCACAAAGCTACAAAACTGAACTGAACTTGAAGTACTTTTGCTATGGCCCGCTTACTATGGTAATTATAGGTAGTCAAAAGCCATTTTTAAAAAATGATTTCCTCATCACAAAACTGACATAGATTTAAAGAGCTTTTCATTCTGAACACAGTGGTATATTTTTTTTTACCCCATAGGACAAATAGGTAAAAAGTTATTAATGTTTGAAAATGCCGAATGTTGGTGTTTTTTTGGCAACGTTTTGGAATTGAAGAAATTGACAACTTTGGAGTCTCAAAGTGAAGCCAATATTGATACCAGAAAGCTGATTTTTGACAGGTAACCCCTTCATATGTTATACTCCAAGCCCAATTTTCTTCAGGCCTATCCCATGTAATGTTCATCCGTTTTGGTGCTTCAAAGTTGGGAAATCATCAAATTCGCAGTGCGTGCCGGCAAATTATAGGCCTACTAGTGTGCTACTACGCTCAGCACTCGTGTCGCTGAATAGGCCTACGAGTTGGCCATGGCCGCAAGAATTCCCGAACACCGTTTGGGTACACTTTTCTACGGCAAAGCGCTCCGCGATAGAGTAATGCACAAATTAATAAATACCCTAGTTTTATAAAGGAAAGTCTGCTCTTTATTTCTTGCTAATTTTTAAACTTCTAGTTAAAATCAAACTTACATCAAAACCGCTTTATCCACTTTGTTTGGCTCGTAACAAAAGATTTACACATGAGAGCCCACCATATTTATATGTAAATGAAGCTAAGTATCCGAACTTCTCATTGGTTCTTATTTTTAGGCCATCCAATGAACTATCTCAAAGCGCTTGACGTTTGAAACGAGCCCCTCTCAGCAAACGACGCTGACAACTTTTTCGCAACGCCATTCAGCGCTCGGATAGGGGCGTATTCAAAAGCTGTTTTCTCGGAATCTTTCGCATAAACATGCATTGAAAACAACACAGATGTAAAGATAAAGCTTTCAATTTTTATTTGAATACAGCCACTGTTCGTTTTAATGCAGTTTTACATTAATAATAAGTGTTGAAAGTGAAGTCAAAACTGGGTCAAAACTGGCGAGCGGACAAGAGCCAATGAAGGGCTTTGACTACCTAGTAATTATAAAATTATTCATAAAAGAACTCCTTACTTGGTTTGAGCTGGATCATCCACATCTAAATCCCACACAAATATTCGACCTGCCTGGTTACCTAGAGCCATCATCTGAAACCAGCATCATATTACAGTTTTTTAAATCTTGGTGGTTTTTTTTCATTTAATATAAATAAACATTTCAAATAATTTACGATAATGTTGTATGATATCAGGGATCAACATCTTAAACCAGAATGATATCTAATTTGGTATCCTTTTTTAAAGAATTTCAATAATGTACGATAATGCTACACTCTATCAGGAATCACAATAATGGCATTTTAAACTGGTATTTTAAACTAGCCATGTAAACCAGTCATTCTTGGAGAAAGCTCTAAATAAATGCCATTATTATTATTTCATTATTATTAGGATACATCAGAATGACAGCACAGTCATTACAAAACAAGCAATATTAAAATGGCAACCAGTATGGCTGTCATTTTGTTTTCCTGTGAAGAAAAAATAAAGGATACAATGATGCAAAGCATTTTATTGCCAAGTGTACACACAAGGAATTAATGCAACTGGGCAATGCTTACAAAACCATAACAAACATAACAAACAGCACACATATAACAAGTTGACAACACAAACGCAATGAAAAGGTAAGAAGAACAAACTTTACAAAGATGACCTGCACAAAAAGTACATCTGAATAAAACGAACCAGTGCATCCTACCAGCTAACATTTTAATAACAAATAAATTCAAACCTAAACTATTAAATATATGGAATTATTCTTTAAGGCACTACCACAGTTCTAACTTTTACACGTGCACAAAATAAAAAAAAAATAATATAAAAAATGAACATTTCTATCACTGCCAAACTGACTTTCTGTTGGTAGTCGAGGCAGAAGCGCATGTACCAGATTTCGCAGTCGCGGTACTCAAAGCGATGCAGGATGCTGACGCTGTCTTCTGTCTTGATGCTGTTGACGGAGGTGGCAGCATCTGTATCAACCGGCCCTGGCTTCCAGCAAACTATGCAATTCTCGCACGACTGGAGACACACACATAAACAAAATAATAATTTTGTAACATTTATTTCAGAGAAAAGACGTGGCCACATTTTCAGATATTCTGTTGTTGCTCGAATGCAGCAAAAGGATGATAAACAAGATATTAATACCAACTATAACAAAGAAACATTCTAGCTACTATCCCATCCACTACAATATCAGCTGCATAACATCTGCCTCTCACAATGCATGTACATGGCCTAGTATTCGTGCTTAACATCTTTCCGTCATCATCATCGTCAGTAGTTTGGCTCACATGCTATGCTTGGTAATGGTAAGATTCTAAGGTCAGATATGGGTAAGAATTAAGATTTGAACCGTTTTCATTATTAATTCTTTTCATTTGCGTGTGTTGGCAATTAGTTGTTAACTAAACAGAAATATACAAAACACTAAGTTTCACGTCCACAACCTCCGTTTTATAATACAGCAGATGGAGATAACCACTCCAGGGAAGAGAGAGAGTAGGGACTAATCAACCCTGAACCCCCAGAGCAATCATATAGCTGCCTGGCAGCGAAAAATTGCCACTTTCATCTTGCCCACCAAGGAAATCGAAACTGGGTCACTGACGTGCCAGAAGGGCTCAATACCACTGAGCCGAGCTTCGGCACAAGGCCATACAAAAGAAGGAGTATACCAACATATGGCGACCGTTCCAGGGGTTAAGAGTTCTCACCTTTGATAAAACCAGGTTGCCGAGCCATCGCACACAGTCCACATAGTTCCTGTGAATGTCACGAGTAGAGAAGTCTGGGAAATGGTTGACCAGGGTTGGAAAGGGTCTGAAAAACAATAACATAATGTCCTGTTACTGTAAAGATTTCTTGACTTGGATTGGCTTGACTTGAATGGATGCTCAGAGTGCACAAAAACTGTGTATCATGATGTTAACAGACTTGCCTACCTGAAAAACCTGTTGGCAGTACTCCGGGCAGCTCAAAAACCAGATTTTGGAAGCTTTGACCAGATTGCATCTGTTACTAAATATAGATCTCGAATCTTTTATCAATAAACAAATAGTACGTAAGGTCTCTTCAGCAAAAGCGTAGATCAAAGGTAAATCAACGCTATCGTTGCAGGCCTTGTGCCTAAACACAATATTCGTATTAATGCACGTCTCAGTCCTAACGCTGCTTGACGCGCATTGTCCAACGCACCAGACATCTGGTGATAGATAGGACCCAGTGCTTTGTGGGTGTATTTACTATAACTGGTACTCACTGGTACTATAACTAGACCTGCCAACCCCAGTAAGGACTCGATAGTACTCAAATAAAATTTTGATAGTATTTTTAATAAAACAATAGTATTTTGAAAACGACGAAAAACATAATTACAAAGCGGCGTCAGTTTTACGTCATTTACACCTTGAGTGTAACTAAACCTTTATTTTTAATAATTAAAAGTCTTCACACGCTTAAATGCTGCAGTATCTCAATTCATGTCTATTTCCAGTACTTAGTGTTCTTCACACTAGTTCCACAAAAAATCAATGTATAAAGCTTTTCAACTGCTAGAAGGACAAGTGGGGGTGGAGCATGTTGCTGAAGTAGCAGCTGCACTCTGCTGCATTTTGGTAGTCGACTTGCATTTTTTCAGAAACTGTTCTGAAAATTCTCTCTTATAAGCATGGCCCTTCCTTTTTCCAGCTGCACATTCGTTAATTATAGCAGTCGTCTTGGTTCTAGCTGAACCATAGCTCTTTGCAATTTCACTGTCCGGGAACATTTTTTTGAAAAGTTGTCCAGCATGGTCCGATGCCGAAAAAGGCACATTATGCTCCACCAGAAATGCAGTAAAATATGCCTCACTTCGAATTGTTTTCAAGTCTGCATCTTTCGTTGAGACATAGCTAGCGATTGACGAAGCATTTTTCAATGCCGAAGCATTTGATTGGACTTGTTTTTTCACATCATCAAAACTGCCATGCGCGACTGAAAAATCGAACTCACAGACACGGCATCGAGCGTATTTGCTGTTGACTTTTGATGCGATGATGCAATAATAATCCTTAGAGTAAGAAGGAAGAAAGTTTTGCTGCCTCCTCTGTTTTTTTAGAAGCGATTTCAGCAGTAGCAGGGGCAGATTTACTAGTGCGTTTCCGCGGCCTACCTCTGCCCGCCATGTTTTTCTTTGCTTGAGAAAGAATGTATACCATTGGTGGTTCAGGAAATCAACGCGACCATTGATTGGACAAAACTGTATCAGCCCTGAAAATGAAAAAAAAGTCCCACTAGCCTTTGGCTAGTAACTTAAAAATTTTACTAGCCAAACTAAAAATTTTACTAGCCAAACTAAACAAAAGTTCATTTTAGCGCACTCGCATTTGGCGACTAAAGTTTTTTTTTTAGTCGCCAATTCTTTTTTTCACTAGCCATGGCGACTAAATTAGTCGCCATTTTCAGGCCTGTGTATGCAAATAGTTTTATTCTTTTTCCGGTCTTCTGATAGTATTATAGCCATCGCACATGATGCAGCCAGTGCGCGACCAATCAGAAGGGTTCGTTTTTATTTTTTATTGTCAAAATGCGCGACTTGGCCTACCATATCGCTGGCTGCGTAGTGTGCGTTGGCTGTTAACAGTGCTGTAACTGTTGTACCGATAAACCAGATTTAGGGTTCACAAAGACCAATGATCGTTTGTTTTTTTAACTCATCGTATTATTTTCTAAATCGTCGTAATTTCGTATTTTTTTAATTTCATCGTAAAATAATACGGTCAAATCGTACTGGTTGGCAGGTCTGTATAACTGGTATTTGGGACATGAGCATCAGGATCTTTCAAGACCATGTGATGGAACGCATGCATGCACAGACCGGACCTTAACACATACAACAACTAAACAACAGCACCAAAAACAGCAACAAAATTAATAAATCACAGGTGCTCACTTTTTACTCTTGGCCTGGTTGAACTTCTTGGATTCCGCGATGACGTCTTCAATTTCTGGGGTGTTCAAATTCCACATTTTCAAACTGTGATCCATGCCACAAGACACTATCCTTGTTCCGGGCAAGTTGAAATCCTGAAACAACAACAAAACCAAAAAGTTTCAGTGAAGAACCATGTTTAGCAAACCTCGGATCAAAACTTCTTGGACTGATTGGCATTTGAAATCTGACAGCACCTTGAGCAGCTCTTGAGCTGGAAAAGTGCTGTATAAGAGAGTAAATAAATAAATAAATAAATAAATAAATAAATAAATAAAATGCAAACTTGCAACTTTTTTTGGCAAACTGGACATTGAAAATGAAGATGATGTGTGCTCAATGCCGAGCCAATAAGATACTGAGATACAAATCCTGAACTACTGCACAGACAGATCCCTTGTCATTTTTTCAAACCTCCCACTGCGTTAGTAGTAGTGGAAGTTGTAGTAGTAGTAGTTGTACTTGTAGAAGTAGTTGTAGTAGTAGTAGTTGTACTTGTAGAAGTAGTTGTAGTAGTAGTAGTAATAATAGCAACAGAAGTAAACAGGAATGCGTGTAGATAAAATATAAGTAGTGGTGTTAGGTCTTACCATGCAACATAATGTATAGGGGATGAGTGATCTATTACCCCTACATAATAGACATTGCTGTCCCAACTTGATCAGCTGACTCAGCATAAAAGGCTACACTTTGACTGAAGGACCATCAGAACCTCTACAATATGCAGAGTTGCCAACCCCCAAAAAAGTTTTCAGTAGTAAAAATTCTGAATTTCAGTAGTTTTATGACATTTTCAGTAGCCATACGTGCTCGCATTTTTTTTAAACGAAGACATGCATACACAGTCTGCAATGAAGGTCGTGAAGAGTGTTTCCTCACGAATTATTGAGAGATCCATATCGGGCTTAAAGAAGGTGGCTACCGACTGAACAGGGACTAACTTTTCTGGATCAGGGCAACGACTTTTGTGACAGTTGCCATTCACGTGTCACGTCACTTCGTGGAAGCCGCCATGTTGAATGCTAAAATCTGCCAAGCATGCTGTACAATACACATGCAGTGATGCATGGAAATTTTTCAGAATACTCTTTCCTGTACTCTTGATTTGCTGTCCTCTTCTTTTTTTGGGGGGGCTTTCATCGCTAGTTTTCTTTCTTTTTGGCATCATGGATTCAAAATACGCCGCACACAAACTTTTCTTCTTGCGCTGTAGAATGTGACCCGGAAACGAAAGTGTCACAGAAAGGTCGAGGTTTTGTGCACCGATTGGCCGTTTGCAAAACCATTTCACGGTGATTGGTCGAATTTCCTAACATGCACTGGGAGCGTGATCTATTACACCGTGCACGTAAACCGAATGACAGTGACCTTGAGGTGCTACGGGAGGCACAGGCGCTCAATAAAACTCGTTAAAACTATTTAACTAACTAACTAACTAACTATACTATCGTCGAAAATTGACTTTCCGTAGAAAATTTTCGATTTGCGTAGCTCCGTAGCCGCGTATTCATTTCCGGAGTAAACTACGGAAATTCCGTAGTGGTTGGCAACCCTGAATATGGAACAAAGAAAAATAATGAAACGTGGCTGAGCTTCTGGCACCTGTTGTTGTAGATCAGTACCAGTGTGCAGTCATCACTGCCTGGGTGTACAAATGCAAAAAATAAATGCTGATAGGTGATACAAGCCTAGGGCTGACCTTGGCTCACCTGAGCCAGAGAAGTCCAGCCTCCTAAAGCAGGTACCAATGTTGGCAATTTAAACTCGTCTGCAAAATTCAAAGGTGTCGTACTCACCGCACTCAACACTTCGTCCCTGTGGCCGTCCACACCGCCGAGGATAAGGACGCAGATCCCAGTGTGAACATTCCAGATCCGCAGCGTGTGATCCTTGGACACAGACAGCAGCAGGCTGCAGTCCCTAGGATGAAACTTCAGCTCATTGACCGCGTTCCCATGCCCAACAAAATGCTGCAAGGAAACCACACGTTAGGAATGAGGACCCTTAACATCAATTTTTTCCCCCTCTAGACAGCATGGATGCCAAGAAGGCATTAAACATAAAAAGTTTAATTTTTCCAAAAGATTATTTTGGGGAAAAAAATTTCCGGCCATCCAAACCACACAAAGAATAACAATCCTATCCTATCCTATCCCATAACTCGGAGGTCGTAGGGGCACCACAGATGATCGTTTAACCAGCGTACTCCATCTTTCCCTGTCCTCAGCAACCCTGATTGTTTCGCTCAGTGTAAAAACAGTCCATTCTCGAATGTTGTCCTCCCACCTCTTTTTCGGTCTCCCTTTTCTTCTACCTCCTTGCACTGTGCCTTGCAGGATGGTCTTTGCAAGACCTGATGATCTGGTGACGTGGCCATACCATCGGAGTTTACGTTTTAAATAACAAAAAAAAGAACAATAGTCGACAAGTACTTTGATTAATAAAAAATTAGAATGAAATAACAATGACCATAATGGTGATGCGATGGCGTCGATGACAATGGTGATAATAATAATAATATTTATAAGGTGTTTTTCCTAGTAAGAAACAGTTCAAAGCTCCCCTCACACAGTCACACACTCATTAAATATTAGTACAATACTGGCTGGGAGCAGGCGAAATCAAAGCGGACTGGGGGAAAGGCAATAATAAACAAGGTGATTCCCCACACATGCATACACAAACAGGCACACATACATGTAAGCGCACGTGCAGACATGCACCAAAAAGGATGAGGCAATGTGGAAGAAACAGTTTGAAGACAGAATAGATCAGGAGAAGACTTTAGAGAAGAAATGAGCTTTGAGGGTTGCTTTGAAGGTGTTAATATTCGGTATGATGCGGAGAGAAAGTGATCATGAATTCCAGGCAGTTGGTCCAAAGACAGAAAAAGATCTAGAACCAACAGAGGACAGTTTGTTGTGGGGTGTCCTGAGAAGGAGTGTGCCGGATGAAGAGCGCAAGTTGTGAGAGAGAGTGCAGTGTTGGACATCATCGGAAAGATATGAAGGAGCGGAGCCATGGAGACACGTGTAACAGAAAAAAGACATCATAATTCATAATGTTGATTAAGTACGTGAAACCAGTAGCACAGGAAGCAAGGCAGACAACCCCAGACAAATTATTACCTTGATACACTGCATCTGTGAAAGGGAGAGAATACGAATGACCCCTCTTACTCCAGCGACAGCCAGAATAGGTTGCAGGGTCACTGGGTTGAAAGACCATGTGCAACAGTAGAAACTCTCATCTGTCTGATATCAATTGTTAAGGTACTTTTTTTGTGTGTGGTAAATTTGTTAAGTAGTACAGTGAATATTGGAAAAGTCTATTTATAGCAGAAGAAAAGGCAAAATAAAACCAAACTAGAAGGGCAAAGCCCATATGACTCAAATGCTCCTTATGGAACTTGCAATATTTAACATGAAAATGACTGTACCCAACCACACCCTCTCACTCCAAACAACAACAAAAACAGTGGCATTAAAATGCAAACAAATACCGACTTTGACCTTCCTATGCTCCTGACCTTGACCCCTGGCTCCGAATACACTCATG
Source organism: Oncomelania hupensis (assembly GCA_036898135.1). Lineage (NCBI taxonomy): Eukaryota > Metazoa > Mollusca > Gastropoda > Littorinimorpha > Pomatiopsidae > Oncomelania > Oncomelania hupensis. Next base: position 62,050,821 of record CM072515.1, read on the forward strand.
TAATATTAAATAAACTACAGCGAAAGTTGCATTATGCCCAAAAAAAAACAGTGACCTTGGGATAACCTTGACCTTAACTGATCTTGACCTTGGGATGACCTTGACCTTCATGTGACCTCTCATCCTCATGTATGATCAAATAACCCATTGTTGTTGCATACTATGAGTTAAATAGTCCATTCCCCTGTATGATGACCCATTTCTCGTATGTTTTTGCAAGGCCTAACATGACCTTGACTTCAAGAGCAAGGCCAAAAATGGAAAATTAATTAACGATCCATCTATAATCTCTAAATACAACAAGTTTGAACTTTATATCTCATATAGTTTAGGGCCAAGGTCACTTCAAGTACCTATACTGACTTTGAACAGCACCGGTGACCTTTACCTTGGAGTGAGGTTGACCAAATGTGCAAAGGATGTGTATCTCATTGATATCCATCATGCATAAAAAAATAATAAGTTCAATATCAATAAATTTGGAAAAAAAATAAAATTTGTGAAAACTTTTTATTTTGTTAAATAACATTTGTTGACCCTGTGACTGTAACATCAGAATTGATGACGAAAAACATGTGGCAACTCAGCTTAGAGATAAACAGATAGTATTGAATAAAACCTGACGCTAATTTACCAGCCCTCTAAAGGAAAGTTTGCATGTGTTAAATTAACCTCATTGAGACATTCACTCCTGAGACAACCAAGCAGACCTCGCTAAACAGGAATGTTAGTTAGCTTACTCAACCATCTGATCAGGGTCGCTTGACCGCTAAATAGCCATGCGACGCATAGATCTACTCTGCATTCCATCCCTGACACGCGAAGTTGAGACGTAACTGATAGGGGCTCAAAACCAGGACAGGAGAGCAGAATTTCCAAAAGAAGATTCATGTAGTCGCGAGAGCGAGATGAGAACCGCGAGAATTAAATGATTGGTCGGAGATGAGGTAGAGACCCCTGCATATCCCCGTATACAGCGCATTAGCCAGTCAGTCGAATACGAAGTGTGGAGTCACGAGGGTCAAAAAGGAGCAAACTAAAGTGAACGATTATCCTCGGCCATCACCAAGAAAGAGATAGACTAGAGACGGTTTCACGATTCCCAGAGACTAGAAGTAAGTTAACACCAGTAGTTTCTAGTACGTGTATGTTTATATATTATATTGATTGCCATGTATTACTATGTTCATGTTATATGTATTTTCAGAAACCGATTATTGTTTCTGACACGTTGTGCATGTTGGTTGATATATCTTAGCCTTAAGATTCGGATAGTAGTGTGCATATGGGAAAAATCAGCAAGTGTCTGATGCTATAGACTCCCTGCAGAGGGCACCGCATATCAATATATCGGAATAGAATATTGTAGCCAGAGTTCTGGATTTTACAGTTCAGCTCTAGGACAGTTTGTGGAGTCAATGCATGACGCTTGCTCCCGTGGAAAAGAAGATCATCTAGATTCTACCTCGCCACGTCTGGCCCCGTAGCTACCCAACGTCAACTCGCTCTATCAGCCTGAGAGCGACCAAACTCCCTCAAGGTTACCACCACACTCAAGCACTCACAGACGCAGAACAGCTAAGTCCCTCTCAACTACAACTGACGTAGAACTACTCAGAACAATATTAGACCACTGGAACAATATTAGACCTGCTTAGCAAATGATGGAGGAACTGCTAAAGAAATTGCCCAGCACATTGAACAGTTATAGTTATTAATTTACATTTAATTAACCTCATGTTAGAATTTGTGTTGAACATATAAAAGTTGAAATCACATACATATATGACTGATGTCATTCTATATGTATTGTTGTGTATCCACTAGCTCTTCTTCTCTTGAGACCAAGTAAACTAGTCCTTTGATTAGTAAAAAGCATTTCTTAAAGTGAGCCAATTGATACTTTAAAACCCGAGAACAAATATAAATTTTATGTGACCAAGCAACGTGATTAGTCTCTCGCATCGCTTTGGAATTTTGGTAAAAGAACGTCTGATAGAGGTAGCTTAACGCCCCATCTATCTACAAGCCTTACTCCTCTTGTAAGATAAGCGTATCTTCTCCAGGATATCATCACAGCGACCTTGACCTTGAAGTGAAGTCATTCATTCACTTATCATTTATGAGGTCTCACTATCTTATTATCATTCTTGATGGATGGACGGACAAAAAAAAAGTTGTCATTTCTGTACCATTTAAGACACATCTCCCACAGATTTTCAAACATCTAGATTTTAAACAAATTTAACTTTTTTTTTTTTTTTTTTTTTTTGGGGGGGGGGGGGGGGGGGGGGGGAGTGAGGGGGTGAGTACATAGACTCTCATTGTAATGAATGTGAGTCAAAAAGTCATGTACAAATTATTCAAAATGTTTGTCTTTATCTCAAAAGGCTTCCTCCGGGTAAAACGTTACATCAAAGTAAATAATAATAATAATTCACACACAGTTCAAATTAATTTGCAGACTACGTCTATTCATTTTCAAAAACGGCTTATTTCAAGACCTCAGGTTATGCCAATCTTTATTGGAACACTAAGATTAGAGTTTCCCTTTCAAGTTACACCAGTTGTTCTTTGCTTGTTGTAGAAAGACTGGAGCATATTTCAGATACGTCTAGGTCTCAAAGTGTTTAGAACTATCCAAAGACAGCATCTTCAGCGCAGCTCACGGAACTTTAAACTGCACTATTAAAGTTGGGTTTTTGTTGGTGTGTTATTTTTTTAATTTTTTAATGAAAGGGGTTCTTCTAACCCATCAGAAATACCTGCTTCTTGGGTTGAGCAGCCACAATCAATACATTGACATTGCTATTGGTTGTTACTTTTGTGGGTTTAAGTATATACACAAACTGTGGTCTAAGGTGGCACCCATTTCCTTTAGAACCACACTCAGGCCTGTGTATACCCCAAGCAAAGTTACAGTTTCTGGAGATTGCCAGTAAAGGTGCGGTCTGACGTGAAGTGAAACAGAAGCAAAGCGGTAAACAAAGCAAAGCATCTGCTTCTAGAAGCATCTAAAAATAAGTGCATTTATAATGCTTTGCTTCGTGAACCGGTCACATGATGGGAAGTTTTGCATAAGCAGTCTGCGTGGAAGCAATGCGCAAATAAGTTGTAAATCAGTTACCTCCCTTTCTGTCAGACTGACCCTCAGACAGAAGTCCATGAGGCCTTTTTCAGGGTTTGGTTTCTGTAATTTTGACTTCTAACATTCCATAATGCCTCATGGCTTTGAATTAGATCGATGAGAATAAACGTATCGTCTTGTTTCAGATTTGCTAATGGCCTAGTACCTTTTGATGCCGCCATGATCACTGAAATGATAACAACCTCGTTTTCGTGCGTCGGCTCTTCTAATTGGCTGGCAATCAAATGCTTCAGCGAAACAACCCAAAATTTTAGAGCACGCTCAAACACTGAAAGCATCGGCTTTGCTTCACTTCGGCGCTTTGCTGCTGTTAAGCTTTAGGTCTAGTCACATGATAAACATCGTCTACGATTTTTCGTGTTCTACTGGCTGTTTTGCTTCTGTTTCACTTCCCGTCAGACCGCACCTTAACTTAAAACGCAACGTAATATCCACTCCTGCATCACAAACCCTGAAATTCACTGGTGGTCATAATAGAAAAATGGATCCATTGCCTTTAGTAATACTAATACCACATCTTGTGAATGTGATTGGATGAAATTCCACACCCAGAGAAAGCACACATATTCCACCCGTCTGGATCCCCTTCTCTACGTCACAAAACCGGGAAAACCCTTTGTTGTTGAATGACGACCAATTTAGCTATACACTCCAGGCATGTACATATGGATCTCGCTACTTGCGTTATAGAGATTGTGTTCGGCCGTCAAGGTCTCGCTAATAGTGTTATAGAGATGGTTGTCGGCCGTCAAGACCGTAAAAATACTGCCACTGGCAGTTACCACAAACAAGATTACGGTTAACCATGCTTCAAAAACATAGGTGAGCTCCTCTTGAAAGGATACACTAGGGTCACTGTAGGCCTGCAACAGCTTGATTCTGCCACCTTCTTGACACTCGTAAATAGTCACCTAAAACACACACAACATGACAATTCCTGAGATAAAAAGGGAGGTGACTGCAGGAGCCTTTAAGTACAATAATAAAATGGCTGAAGGGTTCAAACTAGATCCAGCAGGATAAAAATTTGGCAGCTCGCCCAGTCGATGGTACACACTTCAAAGGCCAAGTAATATATTTTGGAAGTCTTGTGTGTACCTACAATTGCTGCCACCATTGAAAATCTTATATTTGATTGGCATTGTAATAGGCTAGTTTCCACTAAACAGCTGACCTTGACGCTAGTTGAGTGTCAGAGATCTATCAAGCTTGAGCGGTGTGTAAGCATATGCCCTCAACAGCCATTGACACTCAGACAAGGTCCAGCCTCTCTTTCGGGCTGACTGCCTGCACTATAACCTTAGTAACAGGTAAATAGCAGCACAAGGTCTATTGCCTATTAGTGTGTGGAGTGTTTGTGTGTGAAAGGCGGCTTTTAGTCACCATGTACTGAGAGATTATATATGTGTGCTATTTAAATTGTCCTATTGACACTGTTCACCCTTTGCCCATTGCTGTTAAAGTCAAAAGTGGTTTTTACTCGGTTTAAGCCAGCTGTTGCGAAGATGACAGGATCGTTCTCGGAACAATTCAAGTTGACCTGAACGCCGAAGATCGGCTGACAATGGTCCTCCTTAAAAAAAAATATTTTAAAAAAATGCAAAGCAAGCAAGCCATGAAAATGTACAAATATTCAAATCAAAACAAAACAAAAATCACAGTATTTCCATTAAATAAATATAAAAAATCACAGTATTTCCATTAAATAAATATTAAAAAATCACAGTATTTCCATTAAATAAATATTGCAAATTTGTAGAATAAAATTTGTTTCCCAATACTTTGAAATAAATATTTGTATATTTATAGACTAGTCCCCCCCCCCCCCCCCCCAAACCACCACAATGAGCAAACAAAGTCAACGGAAGCAATCTTGTTAAAAGAATGGTCGACTCTAATGCGGTGATTGGCAAAAGCAACCTACTGACAGCAAATGAAGCATTGAACCTACTGTGCCTGTTCAACCAACTAACAAAACCCCAAATGCCCCAAAAATTAAACACAACAAGCACATCCATCACTGAAAGAATCAAACATGTGGCCGTGGTAAAACAAAGTATAAACCCCATTTAAATTATTTCATTATGAACATTTGTATTATTATTATAATATTGCGTAATGGGTGTGTGTGTGTGTGGGTGTGTGTGTGTGACGTTTGCCTCCCTTGAGCTGGCCTGTGTTTTAAAGTGAATTGTTTCTCTTTTACTTTGATTGTACCATTTTAGCAATTGATATCGTTTTAATATTTTGTTGTGCAATAATTCATTTATTTCTGGTATTAATATGTAAATGAATGTATTAATAATAAAGTTTGTTTTCTATTTTTGTTATTATGGCACACATGTGTAATGGGGATGTATAAGGCATGTGTGAATAAGAAAAATGAATGCATTACATTACATGATTATTGCTTTAGGTCCAGCGGACTCTTCCGAGCCAAATCAGGACCAGACAACCCCCGATCGACATAAAAGATCTGCTGAAACAACCCTAGTGGTAAAACTGAATGCTCTCAACCAGCCAGTCACTTTACAATAAAGACATCCCATGCAGGGGATGCTGAGGCTATACTCTAATTTATCAAACCCCCGTTTACAAAAACAAAATAGAATACAAACATCATTATAAATTATCAACAAAACACATACATATATAAAATGCCTGCATTGCTAAATAACAACATCATAGGAAGCCCTAGTGACCACCTGGCAGAAAGCGTCCAATATTCCCACTTGAGCTGATCCAAGAGACCTCACACACAAATAAGGAGTCTTGTCCCGGAAGAGTTTTCAAGAAAAAAGGTAGGTGATTGGTCTAGCGAAGAAGAAGATAGTATAGCAGATTGATAGAACAGAGTAAGAATGAGAAAGAACAAATGAGAAAGACGGCGACAGTGGGAATTTAAAGCACTACATTTCCAAAAAGTGGGGATACTATTTATTATACTGAAACCCCTGGCACCCCAACTGGGGGAAAAAATTAATAAATATCTCAAAATTTAATATTTTGTCTATGTGTGAGCTAGTTCTTAAGACCTGTCGATTATTTTGAATGCTCTAATTTATTCAAGAGCTTTGATCATTGATGGTAATAAACATGTATTGAATTCAACTGAATTGAATATTTACCCTGAGTAAGTTGGTACACTTGAACTGCAGCTTGCACTTCTTGGCGGGTTTAGACCATCTGAAGCCACGTCGACTGCCCAGCGTGGGCGTGTCGCTACGAGATGACTCCTCCATCGTACTGGCAGTGCTGGACATGTCATCCTAAATACACCGTAACAACAATAAGCAAGGTGCTGAAAGCACCCCATGGCACATCAACATGAATGTGAGTTTATTAAAAAAAAAAATTAAAAAAAAAATAGTTCTGTGCCCCAGTTGTTGCTTAGGAACTAAAAATCATGCTGACGACTTACAATTTGTGCCGCTCACTCATCCAACCCACTTCTTATACGCTGGCAAACCTGTCAAATTCCACTGAGTCGTGTGGTGCAAAGTTCTGCAACCCTCTTCATTGAAATTGAAATTTGTCAGCGCGACTAGTGCCCCTGGCTTTGACAAATGGGAAAACACTGAACTACTGAGTCACTTTCCTTTTTCTAAATGGTCATCCTATGTTCTGTAATGTAGGCCTAAACCTTTTCTACTCAAGTTAACCTCCTTCTTCATTTGACTTCATTATCTTGAAGATTCTGCTGCAAATGTCCCTCATCTATCATATCAGTATTGACAAGAATCAAGCAAGTAAAAGCAACAAAAACTGACACAATACTTGACTTGTTAAAGTATTCAAATTTAACAAGTATTCCCCACCCCAATACCAACCACTCCACCCCCAACCATCACCACCACTTCTATTTTGTGGTGCGTACATTCACCAAAACTAAAACCGTAATTTCTTTCACACATTGTTAGATCTACAACCGCGTGACAAAACTCATCTTCATTGAATCACAATCAACGAATGAAAAAAAATGTGTTTAGAAAACAGATTCGAGTAAACAAATGGAAAAATCGTTCTCTAGATACAGAAAAGAAACCAAAAAAAAGCCAAGATAGTAACGATCAAAGCAGCGGAAAAGAACCCCAATCTGGCGAATGTCTAAACTTACCATTTCATCCTCGGATCGATCATGATAGGAAGGAGCTGACAGCCTCTGTCTTTTGTTCGCAATGCTCGAGTTTTCTTCGCTGTCCGACATGTTGGCTGCTGTTTAAATCACGTGGCTGTCACGTGGTTGCCGTTTTTGGAAAATTGGCGGGAATGAGTTTCACCATGGTTTCACTAAATTATTATTATTATTTTTATTGTTATTGTATATGTAAGGTCTATAAAATAATATAAATAAGGTCTTTTAAAACAATATAAATAATGCTTGCTGTTGCTCTTGTTTTGCATCAGCAATATCATCATCGCTATCATAAATCATCTCTTACATAAAATATACATTTTCTATATAATATCTGTTCAGTTCAAGGGACTATGTTAAGCTTCGCAGCTTTTTTATGTCCCTGTTTTTATACAACATTAAATTTTCCGGTTAGTTTTGCAATTGTTCAGAGAACTAGAATTTAATGAAAATCATTCATCGAAATCAAATTTGGATTCCACAATGAAACTTACCTTTTCCAGAAGGTTTTTAAAAGTATTTAAGTTGTTAGCTTTTTTAACATGTAATGGTAGTTTGTTCCACAGTGGTGCAATTCTATGGCTAAAACAGTGCTTTCTTTTGTTAGTACGACAGTGCTGGATACAAATTTTGTCTTCTGAGTTTCTAGTATTGCGTCCATCATAAAACTTAAAGAATGTATTAGCATTGACTTTGTCAATGTTATTTAATATTTTGTATGTTTGTATAAGATCACCTCTAACTCTTCTAAATTTCAAACTCAGAAGGCCTAGTTTCTTTAGTCTTTTTTTGTAAGGCAGATTTTTCAAGGATTTTACCAATTTTGTTGCTCTTCGCTGCACTTTTTCAATCACTGACGATTGTCTTTTCAATAGCGGTGACCAAACAGCATTTGCATATTCCACATGAGGTCGGACAAGTGTCTTATACAGACATGTTAACGTATCTTTATCAAGGCAGGTGAAAGATCTTCGGATAATCCCCAGCATTTTATTTGCCATTGCAATTGCAGTATTAATATGTTTATCAAATTTTAACTCTTTATCAAAAGTGACCCCCAGATCCTTCTCTTCGGTGCAGCTGTCAATTGACACTCTCTGTCCATCAGCGGTCATATAATATTCATGGCAAGAATTTTTCCTACCAAATTTTAGTACCTTGCATTTGGAAGTGTTAAAATGAAGTTGCCACTTATCAGATCATTTACCAAGATTATTTATATCGGACTGTAGCTTAAGACTCTCACTGGACAAATTATATAGTTTTGTGTCATCAGCAAAAATATTACAACTGCTGGACACCTCATCTGGCAAATAATTTAGAAAAATAGTAAATAAAACAGGACCCAAAATGCTACCTTGAGGTATACCACTTAACACAGGAGCTTCTGAAGAGAAACTGTCACCAACTCTCACCCGCTGGTTTCTCTCGGACAAAAGGTTCCCAATCCATTGGCACACCTTTCCAGTGATACCATATGATTCGATTTTTGTTAAAAGTCTAGCATGCGGGACAGAGTCAAATGCCTTTTTAAAATCCAGATACAGCACATCAAACCCTTCACCATCATCCAACATTCCTGTAAAATCTTTTATGACTTCTAATAGCTGAGTCACACATGACCTACCATTCCTGAAACCATGCTGACAATCTGTTTACAGTGAGCATAGATTCATATGGTCCACCACAGCATCTCGCATATATATATATATATATATATATATATATATATATATATATATATATATATATATATATATATATATATATATATATATATATATATATATATATATATATATATATATATATATATATATATATATATATATATGTTTCATGGGCAAAGGGGAAAGGGGGCAGGAGGCAGGAAAGGATATATGGATTGCATGCATGCTGTTTATTCACATTAAATTCTCTAGTAAATTATAAATGCATGCAGGATGACTTCAGAAATGGTATATTAAATTAGACTTGACATATTTCGATATCCTGATTGGGCTCCTTGTAGTCCGCTGGACCCTTTAAACGATGATTAACTTATAACTAACTAATTACTATAACTAGCGTCGGCAGATTCGTGTGATTATATATATATGTGATTTCAATAATGTTAGGGCCAATGTTGTACATTCTCCTGGTTACTCACAGAGCTGCATGCCAGACTCGGTCAAACGCTTTCTTGAAGTCTACAAACACATGATATTGATGTTGTTGGTCTGTAGGTATTTCTCGCAGATTATTCTGAGGTTGAAAAACTGTTCAGTGGTACTTCACGTACCTGCCCTGAATCCTGCTGTTTTTCGGCTTTGGTATGTTCAGCTTGGGCCGGTTTCAACCTGTTGAATATTATTTTCAGGAGGACTTTTCCTGGGACGACTGATGGACCTGATGGTGAGGTACATTTCACACTCGTGAAGGTTACCCTTTTTGGGAAGAGTGATAACAAGCGACTGGGTCCATGGTGTAGGCCACTCATCAGATATTGTTATAGATAATGGTGATGATGTCATTCATCGCTTCTCCTCCTACCTGAAGCAATTTTGCAAGTATGTTGTCCATTCCCGCTGACTTCCCCTTCATCAGCGATTGCACTGCGCCTCAACTTCTTCTAGGAGGACTGTGAGAATTTCTTTGGGGACATGCTCAGCTAGAACTATGTGTCTCCGCTTGGTGTGTGGTTGTAAAGGTCAGAGCAGTACTCTGTCCATCCATCCAAGAATTCTTGTGCTTATGTAAGGCATATGCCAGACTTGCTTTGGATCGTAGAGACCTTAGGCTGTTTAGCACTTGTCAGCCTCTTCACGGACTGGTAGACCTTCTTGCTGTTGTTCTTGTTCAGACTGTTCTCTATTTCATGGCATCGATCTTCTATCCAGTTCTCCTTGCTGTGCGCACGCATTTTCGGATGTCATTGTTGATTTTTCGGTAGGCATCAGTTTCTTGAGAGGTTTATTACATTGTTTTTAAAAAATCTCTCTTCGTTTGTCACACAGGTCTAAAAGTTCAGGTGTGATCCACGGTTTCTTTTTTGGGCCGTGTGTGCCAAGGATCTCAGTGGCGGCATCTGTCACAGCTGAGTTGAAATTGGTGGTCATAGTGTTGACATCTACTTCACCAGCTCTCATAATGAGCAAATTTTCCTCCAATTGTGGCTTGGAATATTTCTGCCACATCCGGGTCTTGCAGTTTGTCCAGGTCGAACTTCAGTCTGGTGCACTTTGCTATGTTTACTCTCTTAAAGTTGAGCCGGTAAGTCATCATCACGAGATCGTGGTCACTAATTCCTATGTCTGCTCCTGGAAAAGTGTGTGTCCTTCCAATGTTGACGCTTGATTTAAAGCGTTTCTTGACCATAATGTAATCAATCTGTTTGTGATGCTCCCCGCTGGGACTGTGCCAGGTCCATCATCTGGATTTTTTGGGGACCAATCGTGTTTTACAATATCAGACTGTTGTATCTGGCAAACTCCAGAAGTCTCAGACCTCTGTCATTTGTCTCGTTGTTGCAGTGGGGCATTCCAGTCGCCTTGCACTATGACTATGTCCTTCCTCGTTACTTGGTCAAGAACAACCTGCAGATGTTCATAGAAATCCTCGACTTCGCTATCGTCATAGTCTGATGTTGGGGCATAGGCCTGGATGATGGTGATGTTGAAAGGGGCTGCTCTCAGACGGATGATAATGATTCTACTGCCGATTGGGCGGCAACCCATGACATTGGCTAGAATGTAACGCCGTGTTTGTGTTTCATCTCTCCCGCTGAAATAATTAAGCTTGTGGTCTTTGTCGGTCGTTGTTTCACCTATAGGCCTTTCCAGCGGAGTTCGCTGATACCTATAAATGTTCCATCGACAGTGGTCCAGCTCGTGGGCCAGTTCTTCTAATTTTCCCTCCGCAGTTAGGGTCCTGACATTCCAGGTTCCTATCATGTTGTTGTCTCTTGTGCGAATCTTACTAAGTTGTCCATCAGTAACACACTTATTACCTCGATCGTACTGGTGGCCAACGGAAAGCGCGGTCCTTGGTGACCCGGGCGATGACAGATCCGGTATCCATTGGAGTAAGTGGTTCTTTTCATCATACGATGTTTCTTGGGCAAGAAAGACCTGGCGGGACCCAATCATCTCCAGGCTGTTGGCCACAGCCAAAATCCACGAATGGACTACAGTGTGGCTCGCCTTGGCCCCGAGCACGTGGTGGTTGAACTTATATTAACGTGAGGTTGCTCCGTCCTGGACGGTGACATCTGTGTTGAAGACTTTCGCCCAATGATGCCGTGCTGACATCACCCCTGTTAGTCGCCTCATACGACACGCGTTGGGTCTATCTATTCAGTGCCCGAACCCACATGACCACTCCTGCCGATAAAAATATTGATTAAAAGGGTGTATTATATGAAATAATGGCATTGAAGGCATGTATGTGTGGGGAGCGGGGGAAACGTGTGCGCGGGTGCCTCTCTCTCTCTCTGTGTGTGTGTGTGTGTGTGTGTGTGTGTGTTTATTTTGTTTAATTATTTATTTATTTATTTATTTATTTATTTATTTATTTATTGCCCGAGTGAGGTTTGGGGTGGGGGGTCCGTGCTCCCTAGGACCCCCTCTATAATCCGCCCCTGGCCCAATATGTAGAATGGCTATTTAGGCAGTGGACATACAGCAGTAAAATAAAATAACGCTACATAAACGGTCTTTTAAAACAAAAATCTGCTTACAAAATAAAAGAATATGGAAGAGAGAGAGAGAGAGAGAGAGAGAGAGAGAGAGAGAGAGAGAGAGAGAGAGAGAGAGAGAGAGAGAGAGAGAGAGAGAGAGAGAGAGAGAGAGAGAGAGAGAGACAGAGAGAGAGAGAGAGAGAGAGAGAGAGAGAGAGAGGGAGAGAGAGAGAGAGAGAGAGAGAGAGAGAGAGAGAGAGAGAGGCCTACGCGCACTTTGCTCAGATAGGCTACCACTGACCAATCAACGCACTCCATCTGTCTAATAACCTTTGAACTTCGCCTACATTTTAAGTAAATATTTTCAATTTATTTCTGTAAAAATAGCTTTTGATACTCTTTACAACATATATTGATAACATTGCTCTGTGAATTATTTTTCTAATGAAGTTAATTGTATGCTTTTTTGAATTTTGGTGACTCTTCAATCCAGAGTTTGATGACTGCGGGACTATATCTGAACAATTTATTCCGCACAAAATGACACTACAAAGTTGCCGGTCCACGAGTGTAGACTTCGTGTGTTGTCATCCAATTCTTTTTGTGATATGGTGATGTCAACATGTTTCGTGTGATTTTTCTTCGCTTAATCCATTATGCCATTGCTCTCGGAGAGTTTGCTTTCGGCATCGTAAAATCTTTGCCGTATTATGACTTTGCTTTTGCAAAGAAACAACTTGCCTCCAAAGTGGAAGCAGATGCAAAGAATATCAGGAAGCTTCCGTTGCACGTAGGATTTATCGTGGCGGAAAATGAGTTTTCATGGAAGGACTTAGCGAATATTATCGTCTGGTCTGTAACGATGGGAATTTCATACATTAGCATTTATGATATGAATGGTAAGTGGCAGCTCTAAGTGTTCAATTAAACTATAGTTCAGTGTATTATTGTCACTATCTGATGAAATCAAAAGGTTCCGACCCTCCCCCTCTTTTCCAAACTGTCCCAGCTTTTTAATGCATAAATCATGTTGGAAAGCTCTACAGTATTCAATGTTATTTTCCATGTAAATATATGTTTATGGGGTGATCGAACTGTGTTAATGAAATAATTGAGGATTATTACATTAAAATTCTACTGAGAAATTTATCAGGAACCACACCCACTTCATTGGAAAACATTCAGAAAATTTATGCATATATGACATTATGAGTTAATGTTTATTTTGTCCAGTAATAAATACTATTGTGTGAAATATATTGATGTAATAAATGACACCATTGTATATATAATAATAATAATAATAATAATAATAATAATAATAATAATATATTTGACTTTACAGGTGAAATCAAACGGAACAATCAAGGTTTACAAAGGGCTGTGGAGCAGAGCAGAAAAGACTTGCAGTGTGATCAAACACAGGATTCCCATGAAATGCAGATTTTTAGTCACAGCCCCTACCACACGGAAACGTTGAGTAAGTGTTTCATAGTTTATCATATGATATAAATTATAATTCATAGTTGGAACTGTAATTCAATTTTAATTGTTGCAAAAGTTCAAAATTTAGGAAAAATGTTAACAGATTAATTGTAGGTACCGGCAGCCTCTTATTACGCTATGCGGGAAAGGTCTAAATGTGGTGAAAATGGCATATTTTGAATTAATTTTTGTGTTGCGATTTAATTCAATTTTTGTAAAAAAAAACTATGAATAAGAAAGAATAAAACCCGAACGTTTTACTTATCTACTTTTTGTGTGTTCTTGTTGATGGGTTGTGTTGAGGGAGAAGGGAGAACGATCGCAATCGGCAGCGAAAAGCTGCTCCGCACATCGCCATTTTCAACCTTCCAGTGAAGGCAGCGCGAGCGACAAACACACATACCTCACGAAACGTCTGCTCGCGGGCTGTATAGTTCATTCATAATATGCAAATTAGGTCAGGTTAAAAGACGAAAAGCCAACGATTCGTTTCGTATAAATATTGTTTTAGTCGTTATTTTTTTTCTCGTTGAAATTCACAGTCAAAGTTTAGGAACGACTTCAACTGCAAATATCTTTTAATCGGGTGGAAAAAATGCCAACAAAATTAGATGATTCGGAAAGCTGGGTTTTCGACCTTTTCAATGGTGTACGCAACTTAGTCACATGATCCACCTCCCGTTGACGCGAGCCAGTAAAAGACGAGTACCCATTCAAGCGTGCTTTGTGGTTGACCCGAACTGTCATGGCGGACGATCTGAAAATGTCAGCTTCTAACGATGTGTGTTTGTCGCCATTTCTTCGCGAAATCGGATAATCAATTGGTAAGTACACTTGATAATTACAGATGGTTTTCGGATAAAATTATTATTGCCCATAGTTTTGTTTAATGTATACCTCGAAACGTGTTTTTTTTTTTTTGAAAGTTCGACCGATGTAGTGTTAGATTAGTCTTAGAAGTGTTCAAACATCGAGTGATGGTTCAGATACGACCATCGGCTAATTTTAATGCAAACATTTAGCCGTTACATATAGTCACACAATTCTTTCTCAGGTTTCGCAAAACCATAATTCACGCATAGTTGTGTAGTTTTCTTGTGGGATTATCGATGATTGATGTAATATTTATACGTGTAGGCCTATAGAAACCGAAAGTAGCGTTCAGCAACAAACGCTGTTCTTCTAGAGACTAGAATTGGTAGGCCTACGCACTGCTTTTTTAGTTTTAAAATTTTATTAGCACTCACGTTACTGTTTACATGTGTTAAAATTAATTATTATTAGTAATTATTATTAATTTAAATGCGTGTTACATGTCATGTTTATTACACTACAGGATGATGGATCTCAAGTATTTTATCATAAATGTCATGTGTTGAGATCAGCATTGTTGCACTTGCACTTATTTTTTCCTTTCATATTCATTGTTGTAGGCACACTCACAAATGGAGTTGTTGTGGATCTTATGAGGTTTGTGAAGACTGAGAGAAAATCCTAAACCACCTGCCAGCCTGTCCTGACTTTCCTAGGAGCCAATGCCAAGCAGCTAGACAAGAAAAGCATGGATAAAATCTATGAGAAGTACTGTTCCCTGCAGAAGTCCATTAAAAGACCAAATGGCAAGGAGAAGTTGGACTCCTTTGTAAATGCTACTGCTAGTTAAGGTCCACAAACTGTTGTCTGCACTATTGTGTATCACATCTCAGAAAATATGTTAAATAATAGTTGCCAACATACGCATAAGAACAAATTCACGCGGAGGTGGGGGTCTTGCAAGAGAGGGGGGGGGGGGGGGTACAAAAAGAAAAAAAATCTATTTTAATTTTCACTGTACCTTCATACATATCAATTAAAAGATCTCTATATAACAAGACAAATGCAGTTTAAATCAATGAAATCAGATAAAAAATGATCAAATAGCATGCGTTTGAAGTTATTAGCTATTTGCTTCTGAATCTTTCCACGGGGAAAATTTTTGGGGGGGGCATTTTTGGAGTTCAGCAGTTCATTCTATTGACAACTGCCAGGTCCCAAAAAAAATAGGCTATTTTGTCACTACCAGGACTCTGCTTACTCCAAAAATGAGGCTCATGGGCTTTATAATTTTTAAGTTATGAACATCTAAACTTTGCAAAATATCAATTTTGGCAAAATTACGCAATTCGCGGCACAAAAACTCGTTACGAAAATAGCTGTATCTCTGGTTCTAATTGAGATAGACCCATAATTTTTTTTTTGTTTTCTTATTTCTACCCCAATCTATAACTCTGTACCATTCACTTGTGTGAAAACTTAAAACCAAATTTTACCCTGCCGGTACCTATTAATTGGGTCAACACAACACTTTAGAATATATATATATATATGCAGTGTGATTATCTAAGTTCAGTCCATAGGAGAGAGGGAACAAAGGCCCAAAAGGGGTAGTATGGGAGAAGTCATGAATTTGATTTGGCCTATAGGCTATGATATGCCACTTGCTTACCAAATTCAGTCTAAATCAGAAATGATGAAATTCAAAATAATGTCTGCCTGTTTAGGCATTTTGAATTGAATTCAATTTAATTCTTTTATTTAACGTCTCTTCACTTGCTGTGTGATATTAGACCAAAACACTTTCTCTTGCACAGGGGTTAGTCTCCAAAAACCTGCCCTTGGGGGGTACTTCACTTTGAGAACAAATAAAATATATAAGAAACCAATTATCTGTGTCTGTTTTGTTGTTATTGTGTTGAGTATATATTAATGTTATATTATTTAAAAGGATTTCCATTTAAAACTAAAGTGATTCTCTTTAATTTGTGTTTTTCTGCTAAAATTTATGAAATTCCACAGCGCCATTTTGTGACATGCTGACGGTCAGAATTTTTTTATAAGATTATTTGTTTATCTCGCTCAGTTTTATGGCTGAAAGTGGTACAAACTTTGAAAATGCCTATTAAGGTTTGCCGATACACGCTTCAGCGTCATGCTGAGGTGCCACTTGATAATCTATTGCGTCACCAAAACTAGTTGGACGGACGCAACGCTTCGTTACTTCACATATCACAGACACCGACAGCCTCCTCTCACTAAAGTTGTTCAAAATAATCGGGAGTGAATGCTTTCTATTTTTAGCACTGCACTATTTTTTTGTTATTAAAAGATAAGTAATCTTGATAGACCCCAATTATGAATAGAATTTGGTGTTCTTTGATTGCTGGTATCCTTCGTTACTAATATCTTGAGTTGCGTCCGTCCACCTTTAAAATAGAATAACTTAGGTTTAAAAGTAAATGGAACTATATTTTAGGTATAAAAATAGTCACGGAAGTAGCGGATTAATTTTTGTTATAATTAGATGCTGTATTGATGCGCGGTATCGTCGAAATTTGAAAAAGTGTTTTCGTTGCTTTGAATCCATACGAAGTTGCGTCCGTCAATATTCTGATTACCAAAGTAAAAGAATCAAACTTTAATCTTTATTTTTACAATTATTATAATGTTTCCAGTTTTAAGAATATTATTGATGTGAATATTTATTATTTGTGATTGCCGGGAGAGGGTTAGTTTTAAAAAGTAGGTCGGACGCAACGAAGTAGCCACAGCCGATAGTTACTTAGTTGCGATCGGCCTTCGGAAAATGTATTTATTTTATGACTTCTCAGAAGCACTAAAATTCTTGTTAATGTATTTTTTAAAATGTTATCTTCTTGAAATAGATACTTTTTTTATAAAATGATTTTAAAATTTACATAACTAGGAGTTTTGGACACCTTTTAGCAGTTCCTTTGGTTACTATGTTGCATCCGTCCATATGCTTCTACCTATACCTTTAAGGTGTTGGTACTCGGTAACTAAAAGAACAATTTTAAAAAAAATTATAAAGGGAGAAAGGATTAATATATATTTAAATATTGTGCATGTAACAACTTTCTCTTCAAAAGTTTTTTTTTTTACATCTATGTCACACTTTCAGCATGTTTCCAGAGAACGACCCACAGACAAACACAAAGGTCCATAGACAATAAAATAAATAAATGAAATTCTATAACAATTTATTGATAAGAGATTCACTTAATACTAGTAATAGTCGTAGCAACGTCAACTATTACATGATGATGTAATATAGAATCTAATGGTTTGTCGTTATCAATCACTATTTGTTTTTCTTAATATGTGTTAAGCAACACAGGACACTGTCGTACAATGCATTTTGAAGTGTTTTGACAGCTTATTAAATTATTTGACAAAATTCGTTAAAAACGAGTGATACTTTACTTTTAAGAAGACCACAGCATGATTTCATAATTTAACAGAAATTACAGGAGGGGTGGGTAAGGGTGTGAAGTGTCAAGGGGATGGATAGAGTGATCTAGACTAATTTAGCTGTACACTGTGACTGTAAATAGGTAGTCAAAAGCCATTTTTAAAAAATGATTTCCTCATCACAAAACTGACATAGATTTAAAGAGCTTTTCATTCTGAACACAGTGGTATATTTTTTCCCCCATAGGACAAATAGGTAAAAAGTTATTAATGTTTGAAAATGCCGAATGTTGGTGTTTTTTTGGCAACGTTTTGGAATTGAAGAAATTGACAACTTTGGAGTCTCAAACTCAAAGTGAAGCCAATATTGATACCAGAAAGCTGATTTTTGACAGGTAACCCCTTCATATGTTATACTCCAAGCTCAATTTTCTTCAGGCCTATCCCATGTAGTGTTCAGCCGTTTTGGTGCTTCAAAGTTGGGAAATCATCAAATTCTCAACGCTTGCCGGCAAATTAATAATAATAATAATGAATGGTACTTATATCGCGCAAATCTCACATTGTGACTCATTGCGCACCCACTCGCATTCATCCATTGTACATCCTGTCATTACAACACATATGGCATAATATTACAATGAAATAAAAACAACAATAATAATAATTATTATTTGAATGCAAGCTTGAACATTATTGAACAAACTTGAAATTATAGGCCTAATAGTGTGCTACTACGCTCAGCACTCGTGTCGCTGAATAGGCCTACGAGTTGGCCATAGCCGCAAGAAAACCCGAACACCGTTTGGGTACACTTTTCTACGGCAAAGCGCTCCGTGATAGAGTAATGCACAAATTAATAAAAGCCTAGTTTTATAAAGGAAATGAAGCTAAGTATCCGAACTTCTCATTGGTTCTTATTTTTAGGCCATCCAATGAACTATCTCAAAGCGCTTAGAGTTTGAAACGAACCACCTCTCAGCAAACGACGCTGACAACTTTTTCGCACCGGCATTCAGCGCTCGGATAGGGGCGTATTCAAAAGCTGTTTTCTCGGAATCTTTCGCATAAACATGCATTAAAAACAACACAGATGTAAAGATAAAGCTTTCAATTTTTATTTGAATACAGCCACTGTTCGTTTTAATGCAGTTTTACATTAATAATAAATAATAAGTGTTGAAAGTGAAGTCAAAACTGGATCAAAACTGCCGAGCGGACAAGAGCCAATGAAGGGCTTGGAGTACCTACTGTAAATGAATTAAAAAACAAGTCTTTCTCTTTCTTACCACTACCACTCTCACCACACACACACACCCCTCCTCCCCTCCCTGCACATCTTCTGTCCTGCAATACCTTACTGTGTAACAGACACTTTCTCTCTTGAGTGGCATCACCAGGCTAGTGTAATGTCAATTTATTCATTTTGAGGGGAAGACTGACCATTGGTGCAGTGTGGGAAGCCACAGCTATTATAATTATTCAAGTATTCCATACTACTATTATTTGTTTATCGGCCAGTGATAGATTGATAGTTGGGGTAGCCTAGTACCTCAGTTGATACTGAGCTGGTTTTCTATGCTGAAGGTTGTGGGTTTGAACCCCGCAGGGGACAAACTTATGTGACTTTCAGGTCACTGAGGGGTTTCTCCAGGTACTCTGGTTTCCTCCTTTCAGTAATGTAATTGGAGGCAGTCTGTTTAAAATTTCAATAATAAAATTTTATTTTCTTTGAAGTCTTCTAATAGCGACTTGCCAAACATCACATGTTTGAATGATGGATGTGTGTTTGTAGCATGTGATGTGAACATGTATATATATTGGTTACAGACCGTCGCGCTTTGAGTCTGATTGAGGAATAAGTTGCAGTTTTTGGTTAAACTTATACTCTACAAAACTTTACTATTTTTGACACTTGAATTTGAAACAGAAAAAAGTGTTTAAAAATATCAGAATAACAATACAAACAATAACAAAAGCTCAATGCTCAATATCTGAGAACATCTCAAATTTTTTATTGAAAGAACATGAACATTAATAAAATGAAAAAAAGAAATGCCAAATAAAGCCAGGCACTTTTAAAAGCTTTTTTGCATGAATGTTATCAATATCATGCATCACATGAAAAAATAATTTTTATAATTTGATGTAATTTATTGATCTGGTTGGTCATTGAATAAATTACTATCTAATCTAATCTAATCATGCATAAAGGGAGACTATTCCTGACCCATCACAACTTAACCAAAAACTAATGGAGAAAATATATGTTGCTGTCTATTTGAAGTTTTCTGCCAATCTTTAATTACGATGTTAACTATTTGAAGGGAGCTTCAATGAGTTAACTTTCTTTTAGGATTTTACACACAGCCATTGGGCGCATTGCCAACTAAGTTCTGGGTGCCCAAATAGGAATTAAAGCTCCCTGGGCGCATGTCAAATTCTAACGCTGAGGTGTGTACAGTATCCATTATGATTTAGGAATAAGGCACATCCAGTATTATAGTTTGTGATGTTCTGTGACGAGATAAGACCAGATATTTACGCAAAGACACTTTATTACATTCCCCAGTGACATTTGACTCGATTTGATATTTCATTTTTGGTGAAGCATTATTATTGAACACTGAGGAAATTTTCATCGTTTATACAGCTGTGCATCCCATAGGCAATAACTTGAGAATGCTCGGCAGATTGAATTTCTTTGACACAGCTGTGCATCTGTAGATAACAGCTGAATAACTTCAATAACAAGGCAGATTTCATTGAAAAGATGACCATAGTGACTTGACAACTGCAGCAGATGTTAGTTTGTTACAGTATCTATACTCTAGGTAACTTCTTGATAGTCAAATCTCAATGGTTCAATGGTACTAATAATAGTATCCCTACAACCCCTTTTTCCTTTTTACCATGGTCATGGAACCAGAAAAAAAAACTTCCCCTTTCCCCTCCATGCACCTTCTCCTCAACCCATCCCAGACCCTCCTGTTCTCCTATTTTAAAAAAAAAAAAGCACACTAGCTTTAAACTCTTTTGGAGAAGATGCCACTGGATAAAAAGTCACAAGAGACAATGAGTTGAGTGGTTTAAAACACAAGACTAAGTACTTTCACTTTAAGGATTAGAACTTCAGTACTTGAAAGCACTAGTAATCTAAAGAGCATGCAAGGGTTTGATGTAATGGTTAATACTACAAGGATGATCAAGAGAGCATTGGTAAGGATTCAGTCGTGTTTGTGATAAAATGCTCCCCAAAACACCCTATGATCACCATCTCCGTCTAAGATGATTTATAATGCACGCAATTAAATAAAGGTTGCCTTGGCAATTTCCAAATTTTGCGACCCTGTTCAGGCATCCTCAAAAACTTTACCCACTACCACAGGAATATATATCGCCTATCCTATCCTATCCTGTCCCGTAACCCGAAGGTCGTAGGGGCACCACAGATGATCGTTTAACCAGCATACTCCATCTTTCTCTGTCCTCAGCAGCCCTGATGGCTTCGCTCAGTGTCAAACCAGTCCATTCTCGAATGTTGTCCTCCCACCTCTTTTTCGGTCTCCCTCTTCTTCTACCTCCTTGCACTGTGCCTTGCAGAATAGTCTTTGCAAGGCCTGATGATCTGGTGATGTGGCCATACCATCGGAGTTTCCGTTTCTTCACCACTGTTAGCATGTCATCGTGTTGTCCAATGGCTTGTGTGATGGTCTGTCGGACTTCGTCGTTGGTGATGTGTTGGGTATAGGAAATGCCCAGAAGTCTTCTGTAGCACCTCATCTCCATGCTTTGTATTCTTCGTTGGAGATCTGCTGTGAGGGTCCATGCTTCGCAAGCATATAGGAAGATGGAGATGACAAGGGAGCGCAGCAGTCTTACTTATATATCGCCACCTGTATAATAATACTACTGTATTTTTTCAGCTCCGAAGAGTTATTTAAATAAGTTGAAAAGTCTAGATAGCAAGGCTATATAAAATTAGCCCTAGGGGTTCCCGTGCATACAAATACATCTAAAGCTTATAATTTGCAGGAATTATGCCCCTGGATGAACAGAGAAAGTTGGCTTGTGTTAAATATATCGTAAGAGCACATAATATTTGTAATAGTACTAATGAAGAGTTGTTGTTTAGGTCTGATTTAGAATACCCAAAACGAGCACAAAATGTTAGATTCTTAGAAACGATTTCTACGTATACTAAAGACTTAATTGATTCTACGGTAGAGGACATAAAAAGACTTAAGACAGATATTTCTTCACCAATGCCTCCTTGGGAGATGATGAAGGGTAATTTTGATTATATTCATTATTGTAACACATTCAAAAGTGTTAATAGTAACTTAGTTACAACTGAGGCTCGTGAACACATAGATTCTATTCTCAACATGTAAAAGTGTATACTGACGGTTCTGTTTTATCATCAGGTGAAACAGGTGCAGCATATGTTATTCCTGATTTAAAAATGAACGAATCATTTTACTTGGGCAAGAATATATCTATATTTACAGCCGAACTGATAGCAATCTTAATGGCACTATGAAACATATCCAGTCTTCAGATCAGTATTTTTCAAATAGTCATATGTGTTGATTCAATGTCAGTGCTAGAAGCGTTACAATCTCAAAATAATAAAAATAGAAGAGATTTAATAATAGAAATTAGACATATTATTCACACTCACAGCTTAATCATTAATGGCACAAACATCTCTTTCTGCTGGTTACCATCACATTGTGGTTTTTTCTATAATGAATTAGCAGATAAAGGGGCTAAACAAGGTGCTTTACAATTAAATTCTCGATACATTGAAGTTATGAAATCTTCAAAAGAAATTCAAAATGAAATTGAAAGTATAATGAAAAGTACTCTTGACTTTAAGAAACAAGACAATCCATTACATGGTTACTCAAGAGCTGTGCTTACGATGACTAACAGAATTTTGCTCAATGCCATTAAAACTAAGCACTGTAAAATTGTAAAGTGTGTTTGTGATGCATCCATCTCATTACAGCATGTTTTATTTGAATGTGATCACATTAAGCCCTTACTGCCATATGAATTGCAAGGGAAGGTCAGTTTCAGTGATGTAGATTTTCAACTCGGAATCAAATTTTCCAAAGTATTGCTGGACTCTCCTGTTGGTAATCTAATCTAAATTTTTTATTTTAATTTTTTTTAAAAATGTTTTATCAGCTTGCTGGAAAAGACAATAAACAAACTGAACTGAAACTGCTGGACTTTATTGAAGTTTACTATTGAGTGATAATGACTGTAGATTGTGTGATGTGCCCGGGCATTCATGTGATCTCATTTTTAGTCAGAATGATATGTGATCCCAATACTAGGCAGGGTCCACAAAACAGGCAACCTTGACACCTCCGAGTGTCCGAGATCTATGGAGTGCAGGCTGTGTGTCTAGGAGTATGCTCCCAACAGCCTCTGACATTCAGTTAGCGGTCAGTTTTACTTTCAGACTAACTGCCTCTGTCAGCTTAGCAGTCTGACAGTGGCAGAAGATCTATAATACAATATGTTTATTGTCCGATTAAAAACCAGAAACTTACCTTTGGCACACCGTCCATGTATGCAACAACATAAACGACGACCAAAGTGTAATAAAGGAAGACCTTACATGCAACCATCATCATAAACACATATGATATCTATTAAATAAATAATTCAATTCATAGATAGTGTTCACACCGACTCAACCAAAGCTTTTAGTTTTGAGGTTAGGTCAGCCAGGCTAGCTATAAATAGCTTCGCCGATGCTTCCTTTCCTTTCTATGGAAGGGAGGGTGCAAGGCAAGCTATAAAAAGCCCGCAGCAAGCAAAATGTGGAGGCACTAAACAGTGCTGCTCACATAGGCATTGAGCTGGTTTGTGTTACAAAACTAAACGATTATTCATTTATTTTATATATAATATCAACTGTATTAAATTAATTTATATGGGTGTTGATTGAATGAATAATTAGACAGCAGGTGTTGGAATGAATAATTACTGCTTGAAATGGAATTCAATTACTGATCACTCAATAACATTAACAACTGTTTTCTTTTGGGTACAGCTGTGGGCAGAGGGACAAAAAAGACCAGCGTTCATCTCTTGAGTGCGGAGGATGGCTGCCAGTCGCTGGTCCAGGTGGCGAGATCGTTGTGCCGACAGGTGACGGCCCAGCAAAAACTTGCCTCCGACATTTCCCCTGCTACAGTATCTTCCATGATTCATGGTAAGTGTTACACTCGATGTTGGTTTTGTTTATCTGTTGATTCAGCCCCGATGCTTGAAACCTGATAAGTGTAACTCAGATTCGTTTATCCACGCAGCCTGCTCACTCAGCAACAAGGCAGAAGCCGTCGTATGTAGTTTTCCAACTTTATTCAGCGAACATCAACAACTGCATACAATCGCTTTTTCCACTCTCAACATTTCAATTTACAACTTCTCTACTCAAACAGTGCGGTACATATATAGTCTCTCTACACTCCAGAGAAAGAAAGAACATTCGGGCATGACACAATTGTAACCAATGACAACAAATTTTGTCATCACTGTCTCACGTCATACAACCATATTTAGGATGGAAGCGTCTCTAGTTACCACTAGAATTATCCACACGCTTCGATCGATAGTAAACAACCACCTCTAGAAAATTCTCAAATAATATCGACCAATTAAAATTATCAACGTTATACAAAGCTTCTTCTAACAACAACGAAAAATCAAATCAAAGGTAAATACACTCTATTATTGCATGCTTTGCAAAATAAAACGATTAGATATATCGCGCGCGTCCCACTCGCACCACCGCGCGTCTCAGACGTAACAGTAAGAATAGCGTATTATAATTAATTCGTGTTGAGTAGTGGGACGAAACTGATCAAACTCGGTTCATACTTTTATTAGGAGAGAATGAATTCTGCCGAATGTTTCGGTGTTCTGAGGCCAGAATTCTTTCACTTCACAGCATCCCTGAGCCATTATAAAATGTTTAGTTATGTTCTGGATCTGAGGTTTATTTGGTTTATGTTGGTGGAACAAAGTAATTGTTTATTTCATTCCATGCTGTTTTAGCGTACTACTACTATACAAGTTAAAATGGCCAACCCAGAGAGGTTTTCTCACTATTCAAAATTCTTACCCTGGTGTATATAGGATTGCTCTATGCATGAGACAGCAGGTGTTTGGAACACCATGGAGCAAGCTTTCATGTAATGACTAATGGGTCACACTAGCTTAAAAACTGTTTGCATATCATTAAGAAAGTGAAGGACATCCCTGATAAGCTAGACACTAACTGACTAAGACAGCATGACAGTTTTCAGTGCTGTGGTGCGTGATGAGCCAGTGTCTTTAGGACAATCGTTTGTTGCTTTCCAGCCAGTCTGTGAAGAAGACTGTTCTCATGTCCAAGCCAACAACCTGTCCGTTGGATTTTTTGCCTACGCCATTGCTCGTGGAATGCCTTGACTGTTGACATGCTGTTGCCCTCAATCACTCACATTCTCAACCACAGTTTAATGTCTGGTGTTTTCCCCTCCCTATTCAAAACTGCCATAGTCAAACCACTCTTGAAGAAACCCTCATTAGATTCCAACACGCTCAAGAGTTATAGGCCAGTCTCAAAATCAAATATCAGTTTTTTTGTCCAAAGTACTCTAAAAGCTTGCCTTGAAACAACTTCTTTCCTATCTGACCCATCACGACCTTATTCCATACACTCAGTCTGCCTATAGGCCTTCTCACACTGCACTGAAACCGCACTACTCAAGATTATGAACGACATTCTATCTGCCTTGGATGGTGATGACGTGTCCTTCCTCACTCTCCTTGATCTCTCAGCAGCGTTTGATACGATCGATCATATCACACTTCTTCAACACCTCCAAAATCTCTGGGACACAGCGCTGACATGGTTTGAGTCATACCTGATTGGTCGGACCCAGACTGTGCTAGTCGATGGCCAGTTGTCCACACCTGCAACTCTTTCTTATAGTGTTCCCCAAGGATCTGTTTTAAGCCCCATTCTTTTCATTTTGTGCACCAAATCTTAGTCTCTGTTCCAATCTCATTCTATTTCTAATCAGTCATATGTTGACGACACGCAGCTTCAAAAATCCTGTCCTCCTTCTGAAGTTACAACCACTGTCCAAGGCATTCAGACCTGTGCGTCTGATATCATGGATGATAGAAAATAAACTATGCTTGAACGATGACAAGACTGAAGCACTGTCAATACAAAAAAAGAGCACAATTCTTTCAGATGGTGAACCACACTCAATACAAATTGGCAATTCCGATGTTCCTTTCAGCACATCTGCTCGTAACCCAGTGTTTCCCACAAGCTTCAAATCAAGGGGTCCAAGGGACCCTCTGTTGAAAATTTTGAGGGTCCTTTTAAAAATTCTGAGGGTCCCTTCCATGTGTGCATACAAATGTGACTAAAGTCAATAAGATAAAGTGTAGTGCTTATACAATTTCTTATAGTGCAATATCAGCTGACCAGTCAATAAACAGCACAAGAACTCTATGCCGGTGTGTGTGTGTGTGTGTGTGTGTGTGTGTGTGTGTGAGCGATGTCCACTGTGATAACGTGGGGGTACGCAGAGCTGCCAACCCCAAAAAAAGTTTTCAGTTCAGTAGCAAAAATTCTGAATTTCAGTAGTTTTATGACATTTTCAGTAGCCATACGTCCTCGCTTTTTTTTTTTTTTTTTTAACGAAGACATGCATATACACACACACTACTAAACAAGCACAGTTGCAAGGAAAGATGACACACTTCATACAATACTCCACATTTACTGAACTTGCTCTATTCTCTCTCTGGGAACATGTCTAGTCTTTAGCAAGGCCCAATCTGGTGGCAGCCTTGCACTTTCACATGCAAAGCTCTTGGCAACTTGGGAGTCCGGGAACATTGCCTTCACTAACTTACTGAAGTGATCTGCTACCGACGCAGGCAAATTGTGCTCTGCAACGAAGGTCGTGAAGAGTGTTTCCGCACGAATTATTGAGAGATCCATATCGGGCTGGAAGAAGGTGGCTACAGACTGAACAGGGACTAACTTTTCTGGATCAGGGCAACGACTTTTGTGACGATTGCCATTCACGTGTCGCGTCACATCGTGGAAGCCCGCCATGTTGTATGCTAAAATCTGCCAAGCACGCTGTACAATACACGCTGTGTTTTGATCTCGATGACGCAGTGATGCACGGAAATTTTTCAGAATACTCTTTCCTGTACTCTTGATTTGCTGTCCTCTTCTTTTTTTCTGGGCTTTCATCGCTAGTTTTCTTTCTTTTTGGCATCACGGATTCAAAATAAGCCGCACACAAACTTTTCTTCTCGCAGTGTAGAAGTGACCCGGAAACGAAAGTGTCACAGAAAGGTCGAGGTTTTGTGCAGCGATTGGCCGTTTGCAAAACCACTTCACGGTGATTGGTCGAATTTCCTAACATGCACTGGGAGCGTGATCTATTACTCCGTGCACGTAAACCGAATGACCGTGACCTTGAGGTGCTACGGGAGGCACAGGCGCTCAATAAAACTCGTTAAAACTGTAATACTATCGTCGAAAATTGACTTTCCGTAGTAAATTTTCGATTTGCCGCGTATTCATTTCCGGAGTAAACTACGGAAATTCCGTAGTGGTTGGCAGCTCTGGGTACGACACTTTCGCTGGGCGCAACAACGTGTGCGTCCGTGGGACCCTCTTAATCAAAATCTTTGCGTCATCTTCCGATTTTTATGCGTGAATTACGCACATATGTGCGTAATGGGAAACGCTGGTAACCTAGGATTCATTATGACATCTGATGCATCTCTTGACACTCACATCTCCAACACTTGTAAATCTGCATATTTTGAACTTCGCAAAATCAGTTCTATTAGCTCTTGTCTTTCACAACAAACCACGATCATCTTAGTCTGCTCTTTTGTTCTTTCAAAGCTGGATTACTGCAATTCTCTTTTTGCAGGCTGCTCTCAAGATCTTCTCTACAAACTTCAAAAAGTACAAAATGCAGCTGCATGCCTTATTCTCAAGGCTTGCAGAAGAGATCATTTCACTCCCCTACTACGTTCCTTGTACTGGTTGCCCATCTCTGCACGCATAGAATACAAACTTTCCACACTCTTGCTTTAATGTTTTCTTTGGCACTTCCCCTGCATACTTTTATGACATGCTCATTCCCTACGTACCACGCAGACTGCTCCGTTCCTCATCAGACCCACGCACCTTCATCATCCCACTTGTCTAAACAAAAACCTATGGAGAACGCACCTTTGCTTTCTGTGCATCCACTCAATGGAATTCCATTCCACACAATATGCCATGCGCAAACATAAGGGTTTAAACGACAACTCAAAACATATCTTTTCCAGAAACACCTTCTATAGCTCCTTCTCAATAACACCACATGAATTAATCTCATCATCAGTCTAGTATGCACACATGTCATGGCGCTCCACGGGCAATGGTGTTCGCTTTTAATAATTCTTATAAGTGTTGGTTGCCTTTTAAAAGTTTTTTTTTTATAATAGTTTTAGTTGCCTTTTTATGTTTTTCAATGTAATATTTTTATTGAATGTTTTTAACATTATGTTATACATTTTTACTGAATTTATTCAGACTTTATGTATAAATGTGTCAAGCGCGGAGAGCACAGCCACTTGTGGCTGTGATGCGGCGCTATATTATAAATCTACATTTATTATTATTATTATTATTATTATTATTATTATTATTATTATTTATGCATTCTTTTGAAATGTTCAGAAAATTGAATGCAATTTTTCAGTTCAGTATGGAGCATATCGGGATGCAGAACTGAAATAGCTAGCGTGACTCTATATATAAAAGTCTTTATTGAACATTGTGATTAATGTTGAGAATTTTCTTGTTGTGCAGACACACACCAGTTTCCAGACCCAGACCTTGTGCTGAAGTTTGGCGCTACAAACTGTTTGATGGGCTATTTACCATGGCAGATACGGCTGTCAGAAATCATGTAAGTTGCCTGCCCCTAGTCATTTAGCATTGCGTTCATACATGTGGGATGGACTATACAAGGTTTCACTGTGAGTTTGAAGAATAAAACACAAAATACCAGGACGCTGATGCATAGGCTGAAGCAACTAAGAAGTCTGGTACTAAACCTGGGTCAGACCCATCGCTTATAAGACAGCTTGAACTGGGACAACTGCTGTTGCTTAGGATTGCTCTAGCTCTATGAATCAGATGTCATATTTTGAAAATATTAAGGGAAACTCCTTCAGATATTCATATGCTACATTAGGAAATAGATCCTGTGCATTGATAAAAATATAAAGAAGCGAAAACATTGTTTTGCCTCACTCTTTTGCCAGACTTTCGGGATTCCACATGCACATGTGTTTAAATGAAACTTCATTCATTCGCTGCTGCTACAAAATTCGTTTATTGAGTAGTTGTGTCTGATCATGGGAATTTATTTATTTGTTTATTTATTACATGAAATTCGATATAGAGCAATTTACGACAGGTTACAACCAGTTTTTGGTTATGCAAATATGCAACAAACTGAAAATAATGGCTCCTTTAATCTCTCTAATGGTGGGAGGTGTGAACGTAATAGATCAGTGTATTATTTTTTATTATTATTAAATTATTAAATAAGCAAAAACTAGTGGAGTTTGTAGAGCAGAGGAGTGGGGGTGGGGGAAGAGGAGGGGGGGGGGGGAGAGAATATATCTTGGGAATAGATACAAGTTGTATGCACAAGGAATTATTAATTCACTATTTGTTCTCTGTGTTGCAGATCCATGCCATCTCACAAGGGTTTAACGTATCGAGGTTTCATAGGGTCCCTACAAGCCTACGCCAATACAGAGCAGCGGTTTGGCAAATGAGTTCCCAAGGATAGTTGTACAGACATATATTTATGTATATATTCATCTGCGGAACTGCTTTGTTGCTGATTTTACTATACTGTTGAGTATCACCACAAATTACTCGCTGTGGCCAAATGATTGATTGGGTCAGATGAGGACGGATGACAAACACACTCCACTAGAAAAAAAATATGGTTCCACTGTACGTGCTGTTGTTTCGTTATTGGAGTAATCTGGACCTTCCTGCATTAGAAGTGGTGTAGAACATGGGGATTATGTGAAAAAATGTATGAGAAGCAAAAGTGATGTAAACTTACATGTCATTTAAGTTTAATTTTAATTTTAAAGAAGTCATTTATGTTGAGTTATTTTGGACACCGATGGACCGTTGTCTTTTGAGAGACTGAATTTTATGGAATTGTCTGTTGAGGCACTGAATTTGATGGCAGGGTTGGTTAGTTGTTGAGACACTGAATTTTGATGGAGTGTTTGAGATGACGTTGCATGTCCCTGCTATGACTTTAACATGTGTGTAGTGGTTTTGGGACAAGGTGAAATATTTACTTTCAAGTTGTCGTATATATATACAGGTCTACCCCTTGGGGTCATGAGCAATCTTGCCACTGTAGATTGTTCAAACCTATAAAGGGAACAGTGAAAGCCACAGTTGAAAACCTGTCTTTCCTTTATAGGCAAGACAGATTCACTGCGGCAACAGTACCCCCGTTGGAGTGCCGGGGGTTTTCAGTATAAATAGTATCCCCACTTTATGGAAATTTAGTGCTTTAAATTCCCACTGTCGCTGTCTTCCTCATTTACTCTTTCCTATTCCTGCTCTGTCCTTCACTCTGCTATACTATCTTCTTCTTCGCTAGATCAATGACCTACCTTTTTTCTTGAAAACTCTTCCTGGACAAGACTCCTTGTTTGTGTATGAGGTCTGTTGGATCAGCTTGGGAGTGTTGGACGCTTTCTGCCGGGTGGTCACTAGGGCTTCCTATGATTGTACTAGTTAGCACTATAGGCATTTTATATGTATGTGTTTTGTTGATGATTTATAATGATGTTTGTATTCTATTTTGTTTTTGTAACCGGGGTGTTCGCGTAGTTGAGGTCAACCCTCAGCCGTCCCCCGCGTGGGATGTCTTTATTGTAAAGTGACTGGCCGGTGGAGGGCATTCAATTTTCCCACTGGGGTTGTTTCAGCAGATCTTTTATGCGGATCGGGGGTTGTCCGGTCCTGATTTGGCTCGGAAGAGTCCGCTGGACCTAAAGCAACAATAAATCAATCAATATATACAGGTCTGTATTCCAAGAAGACCTTGGTGGTTTCAGACCTTGATTTTGAGAGTGAAAGCTGTAGTACATAGCCATGCGTTCATATTGGCATGTGTAGTTGCTGTTACTGAAGTCCAAAACCTGATTAGTTTAAACTACATGTTTGTTTTCAAAGAAGCCATTACTGTGTTTTTTTTAATGTGGGTTGAATGTGGACATGCACCGAGTGTAAAGAGTTTGAGAAATGAACCCCCTGATCCTGCTATCCTGTTGCCGTAGTGTTGGCATGTTTGGATTGAATGTTAGAATCTAAGCTGAAGAAAAATAAAGTCTTTGTATTCAAAGACGTCATTGATACGTGTGGTTTGCCATTAGTTTCAGTGCAGTGTTTGAGAGATGCCTATTATTTGTGCGAAAGTCATCATCTGTGAGTGGCTGAGAGAGTTGGGGTATCGATAATCATTATTCATGTTTAAAAGATGCAGCACGGTTTGTGTGGCAACATATTTGATTGAATTTGGAACTGTGTTCCGTGTGGTTTTTGCTTTGGTTTCAAAGGTCATTTTGATGGAGCGTTTTGTAGAAGCTACATCCGTTATGTTTTGAGAAATAAGTTTAACATTTGAGGGAATGAGTGTTAGACTTAGAGATGACATTTTTGAAATTGTAAATTGTGGTTAGTGATAAATGATTGCAACATATTTACGTGAAAGGAGAATGACTGCAATGTGTGAGGCTACATCACGCACCTGTATATTATTGTACAAATGCATTTGAGAGATCTGGATTGAACATGAATATTTGTGGGATCTATACAAGTGATAATGAAGTTAATCAGTGTTTGTGTGAAAATATTCATGTTTTTCTATGATTCACGTATATATGTATAGTGTGTGTGATAGTGCGTAATTGTGGTCTGTATGAGAGTCTGTTGAATATCGCCTAAATGTGTGAACACGAAATAGTTAATAATAAAAGGATTGATTGACCGCAGCATCGGTGAAGGTGCTTGTATCAGTTCATCAGGCATGTTTGTATGCTTAACTATGTGATAAGTGTCTGTTTGTTATACTTGAGATAACTTATAAATGTGATAAGTGTGTGTTATTTATTCCTGTCCTTGAGATAACTATTGCTTCAAGTGTACGTTTTGTATGTATTGGTGTCGATGAACTGCTTGAAGATATGAATCATGGTTTGAGAAATAAGATCAGCTGTATCTTGTAATCTAGACAGAGATGCTATGTCCACATTAAATTATTAATTAATGTGGTGATTGGAACCCAGTTCGTTTATACAAGTGTGTGTGGATTTTGTTTGCCAGCATGGATTCTGGAAAATTGTGCATGTTTAAAGTCTACATTGTCATCTTCATCATCTAATTCTAAGGGTGCTTGTGGAGACTCTTCTCCATATATATGTGTGCTCGTGCTGTAGCATGGAATAAATTGTGAGCAATAACAAGTCTAAACTGTAATTTTTCATCGGCATCATCTAATTCTGAGGGTCTGTGGGGAGATTTATTTGCGTATGTGTTGCCTTTAGCGTGGAAATGTGGGTAGTATAATCTGCATCAACATCATCATCATTAAGGGTGCAAGTGGAGATTATTTGGATGCGTGTGCATGCTGCCAGCTTGGTTTTGTACACATCATTATCGTTTTTATGTGAATTGTATGGCTGTCAGCTGGATTCTGGAATGGTTTCCACAGATTCATATTATGTGTTCACAGTCTGTTCCATTTGAGGCATTGCATCAAATATTTTACAATGGATCGTGTGAGATATTTTACAGTGCGTTGCATGAAATATTGTACAATGTAATTTACCATACATTGCATAACATATTTTAAATTGCATGATCCCCCGTGGAAGGTGCCGGGGGTTTCTGTATAATTAGTATCCCCATTTTCTGGAAATTTAGTGCTTTAAATTCCCACTGTCGCTGTCTTTCTCTTTGTTCTCTTCATTCCTACACTGTTCTGTCAATTTACTATACTATCTTCTTCGCTAGATCAGTCACCTACCTTTTTTTCTGAAAACTCTTCCAGGACAAAACTCCTCCTTTGTGTATGAGGTCTGTTGGATCAACTAGGGAATATTGGACGCTTTCTGCCAAATGGTCACTGTGGCTTCCTATAACATTATTTGGCAATATAGGCAATTCATAAGTATGTGTTTTGTTGATATTTTATAATGATGTTAGTATTCTATTTTGTTTTTGTAAATTAGAGTATAGCCTCAGCGTCCCTAGCATGGGATGCATTTATTGTAAAGCGACCGGCTGGTGGAGTGCCTTCAGTGTTGCCACTAGGGTTGTTCCAGCAGATCTTTTATATGGAGCAGGGGTGAGTCCTCTTTCAGCCAAGTTGTGGTCTTGATTTTGTAGCTCGCTGGACCATGTAAGCAATGAATAACTAACTTACATTGCATGAAATATTTTACGATATAAAAATCGCCAGTGGAGGTAGAAGGTGGTCAACAGTGCACAAATGTGCAGTGATAGGCGTTGTCTTGGGTTGGAAACTGACTGACCGACTGACTGGACCATTTGTATGCACAAGCTAGATCTTGGTACCCAGCCCTTTGAGCAAGCGCTGTGAGCTGGTAAAGGTGCCGTTTAAAACAGTTTATAGTTTTACCACATCACCCATTGTTAGGAAAAATGTATTTATCATATTCATCACACAGAAAATAATATATAAAAATAAAAAGATGAACAAAAGCTTATCATGACTGAAAGGCAAATCTGACTGTTGCTGCAATGAATAATTTGGGTAACGTGTGTGTATGAAAATTCGTTGTTAACATGGTGAACGGATATAAGTATTGATGAAATAAAAGCCGGAGTTGAAATTAAACAACATTGAGTAACTTCAGATTTTGTACGTGTTTTTCTTCATGTGTTAAGAGGTAGACTCTTTACATCTAAATGTTTGCAAAAAGAATAATGATTTCGGTTCATTTAAAAACCTATTCTCCTTGTTTCAAACTGAATGATTCACACTTCTATCAAACCCCAACAAACTCCACACATGGAAAACGGCAACCGTTTCAGTTGCATGCATAACTACTGAAATTCAATCAGGAACAAATCATATATATTGTAGCAGTAAGCCGGTGTTTTGCAGCGTAACCGATTCATGGTACAGATGGAAAGTGAGAACCGGTAAGAAGAGTAAAAAGATACTGAAGCAAAAGCTTGCTAACAGCGGTCCAGAGTACTGCTAACAGCGGAACAGAGTACTATCATTGGGACAGTTGGTCTTGAAGTTACACCCAGCTCCTCCCATGGACAAATGCCTTTAATTACAAGCTGATCCATCATTAAAATGGAAGAATTAAGTAATAATTAAATAAACCACTATCGCGCACTGACGCACTTCATAATTCAGCTGTGCAACAGCACTGTAAAGGGAAGTAACTATTAACAACTTGGCCTCTCTGTGCCTTCGTGATCTGCAAGGGCATCTGGCATGATGCAATCCAGGAAGATGTTGAAGGTTGTTGGCGATAGTAGGCATCCTTGACGCACGCCGATTGTTGTTCTGAACCAGTCCCGATGGCGCTGTTGTGGAGGACTGCACTGGTAGCCTTGCCACACAGGCTTTTGATGACTTCAATAATGTTGGGGCTGATGTTGTACACTCTCAAGGCTGCCCACAGAGCTGCATGCCAGATTCGATCAAACGCTTTCTTGAAGTCTACAAACACATAATATAGATGTTCTTGATGTGATAGGTATTGAGGTTGAAAATCTGCTCAATGGTACTTCGCCCTGCCATGAATCCTGCTTGTTCTTCAGCTATGATGTGCTCAGCTTCTGGTTTCAACCGGAGTATTATTTTCAGGAAAACTTTGCTGGGATGGCTGATGGTGCGGTAATTTTCATATTCCTGAAGATGACCATTTTTGGGAAGAGTGATGACAAGCGACTGGGTTCATGGTGTGGGCCACTTCCCACTCTGCCAGATCTTGTCACAGATAATGGTGAGGGCGTCAATCATCGTTTCTCCTCCTGATTTAAGCAATTCTGCAGGTATGTTGTCCGCTCCCACTGACTGCCTCTTCTTCAGCGATTGGATGATGCCTTAACTTCTTCTCGGAGAATTGGGAGGATTTATACCTCTTCTCTGTTCTGGGAACATGATAGAACTGATGGGTTCGCCGTTTAGTGTGTGGTTGTAAAGGTCAGAGCAGTACTCTGTCCATCTGTCCAAGACTTCTTGTTCTTCTGTAAGGCACATGCCAGACTTCCTTTGGATCGTGGAGACCTTGGTCTGTTTAACACCTGTCAGCCGCTTCACAGTCTGGTAGGCCTTCTTGCTGTTGTTCTTGTTCAGAAGTTTATCTATTTCCTGGCATTCATCTCTTATCCAGTTCTCCTTTGATTTGAGCATGCCTTTTCGGATGTCGCTGTTGATTTTTTTTAGGCATCAGCTTCCGGTGAGGTGTTTTTTCTTTTTCTTCTCTCTTGTTTTGTCACACAGGTCTAAATGTTCAGGTGTGATTCACTGTTTCTTCTTTGGGCGGTGCTTCCTAAGGATCTCAGTGGCGGCACCAGTCACACCTGAGTTGAAGGTGGTGGTCATGGAGTTAATATCTTACTCACCCGCTCGCAAAATGAGAAATTGTGAAAATTTCCATCAAGTTGTGGCTTTGAATATTTTAACCACCTCCGGGTCTTGCAGTTTGTCCAGGTCAAATTCCAGTCTGGTGCACTTTACTGTGTTTACTCTCTTCAAGTATAGCCAGAAAGACATCATCACGAGATCGGGGTCACATCCGATGTCTGCTCCTGGAAAAGTGCGTGTCCTGCCAATTTTGTCGCTTGATCTGAAGCGTTTCTTGACCATGGTGTATTGATTGATTGATTAATTGTTGCTTTAGGTCCAGCGGACTCTTCTGAGCCAAATCAGGACCGGGACCATGGTGTAGTCAATCTGGTTGTGATGCTCCCCGTGGTACTGTGCCAGGTCCATCGTCTGGATTTTTTGTGGGGACCAATTAAGCGTGTTTGGCCAGTATCAGATTTTTGTATCTGGCAAACTCCAAGAACCCCTTGGGGTCATGAGCAATCTTGCCACTGTAGATTGTTCAAACCTATAAAGGGAACAGTGAAAGCCACAGTTGAAAACCTGTCTTTCCTTTATAGGCAAGACACTTCACTGCGGCAACAGTACCCCCGTTGGAGTGCCGGGGGTTTTCAGTATAAATAGTATCCCCACTTTATGGAAATTTAGTGCTTTAAATTCCCACTGTCACTGTCTTCCTCATTTACTCTTTCCTATTCTTGCTCTGTCCTTCACTCTGCTATACTATCTTCTTCTTCGCTAGATCAATGACCTACCTTTTTTCTTGAAAACTCTTCCTGGACAAGACTCCTTGTTTGTGTATGAGGTCTGTTGGATCAGCTTGGGAGTGTTGGACGCTTTCTGCCGGGTGGTCACTAGGGCTTCCTATGAATGTACTATTTAGCACTATAGGCATTTTATATGTATGTGTTTGGTTGATGATTTATAATGATGTTTGTATTCTATTTTGTTTTTGTAACCGGGGCGTTCGCGTAGTTGAGGTCAACCCTCAGCCGTCCCCCGCGTGGGATGTCTTTATTGTAAAGTGACTGGCCGGTGGAGGGCATTCAATTTTCCCACTGGGGTTGTTTCAGCAGATCTTTTATGCGGATCGGGGGTTGTCCGGTCCTGATTTGGCTCGGAAGAGTCCGCTGGACCTAAAGCAACAATAAATCAATCAATCAAAAACTCCAAGAGTCTCAGACCTCGGTCATTTGTCTCGTAGTTGCAGTGGAGTCCACATGTGTCTCCCCAGTTGTGGTGCGCATCTTGGCCAGCCTTGGCAGTCCAGTCGCCTTGCCCTATGACTATGTCCTTCCTCGGTACTTGATCAAGGACAGCCTTAAAATGTTCATAGAAATCCTCCACTTCGCTGTCGTCAAAATCTGATAGGGGCATAGGCCTGGATGATAGTGATGTTGAAAGGGGCTGCTCTCAGATGGATGGTAATTAGTTTACTGCAGACAGTGGCTAGAATGCCTTTGTGGACCAAGTATCCAATGCCCTGTTCGTGCCGGTCATCTCTCCCGCTCAGATAAAGCTTGTGGGCTTTGTCGGTCAGTTTTCACCTAGATCTTTCCAGCTCAATTCGCTGATATCTTAAATGTTTGATGAAAATCGATAGTGGTCCAGCTCGTGGGCCAGTTCTTCTAACTTTATGTAGTTAGGGTTCTGATATTCCAGGTTCCTATGACGACGTTGTCTCTCGTGCGGATCTTGATAAGTTGTCCATCAGAAACACACTTATCACCTCCGCCCTGGTGGCCAACGGAAGGCGCGGTCTTTGGTGACCCGGGCGATGACCGATTCGGTATGGAGTGAGTGTTGTTTTCATCATACGGTGTGTCTTGGGCAAGTTGCCTGTCTTATTGTTTACCGTCTTTGATTGTATTGTACCAACAGTTTCTGTTTCTGTTACAGTTCTTTCTTTTAGCTAAAGCGTGATGAATCATGGACAAGCTCGAGTGGTTTCTGCTACAGTTAACAGTTGGTTTTCTCTCTCTGATAAAGCGTGACGAATCATGGAGTTGTTTATAAATAGCATAGATTTATTTATTTATTTATTTAATCGTTCTTCTATAGCGCTTTTTCAGCTCAAGAGCTGCTCAAGGCGCTGGCCGATGCAGGATCTAACTCAAGCCGCCCGAGGCGCCAACTTGCAGCCTTTGGGCGCACCGTAATAACGCCCCAGACAACTGAGCACAATCCTGGGCAGCCAGGGATGGGGAAGAAGGACCTAGGTGCATGCTGGGTATGTTCTTGTCACCAGCACTCACCCGTCTAGGACATGAGCGTCAGGATTTTTAAAGTCCGTTATGATGGAATGTAAGCGACACCGACTAGACCTCGGTTTATACTCTCATCCGAAGGAGTAGGAAACGGGAGTAAAGTGTCTTTCCCAAGGACACAACACAATGCCCCGGCCTGGGTTCGAACCCCGGGACCTTCAGATCCGCAAGCCAAAGCTCTACCATTACATATATGGGACGGAGCGTACAATTTAGCTTGGTTTCTGCTACAACAACTGAACAACAACAGCTACTACAAACAACTGCAATAACAACTTCTGCATCGCTAAAAGGGATGGTAGTAATTATCATGTCTAATAAACATTTCACCTACAGCATCAATTTATTAAAATAGTAAAATTATATATATATATAATATCTTTCATTTATTTATATACATTAATAACTTAAATCGGTCCTGATTTGGCTCGGAAGAGTCCGCTGGACCTAAAGCAATAATAAATCAATCAATCAATAACTTAAATTTCTTGCATTTAGTTCAGGGCACATTGAACAATGAATCAAACACTTGTAATAGTTAAGAGTAAATTCATTATTTTATAATAAATGTAGCATTAACATTTATACATACCTATTATTATAATACTTCCTAAATAATGTAATAAGTATTAATAATAATAATAATAATAATCATCATCATCATCATCATCATAATGATCATCATAATGATGATCATCATTCATCATCAAAATAATAATACTCATGATCATAATTATAATAATAATTAACATTTGTAAAATACCCTTTCTCACTAGATCCAATATTGCTTTACAGAAAGTAAAAAAAGATAAATAATAAAAATAATAAATAAATACATACATCAACAAATCAAAACACACACACACAAATACACAACGACTATGACTGTGTTTTAAGTATTTGACGAAGAAGTTCAGGATTGAGATTTATGAATAGACACTATTAAAACTGGTATGTTTTCAATCCAGAGGCAAAAGAAAGAGATGACAGAACGCAAAGTTAAATGAAGAGACTTCCGAACTGTAGGGGCTGAGTGAAATTTGGTAATCAGTAGAGTTAAGGGTAGTTGGAAAGTACATAGACTGATAGATATTAAAGGAAGACTTTGAATAGACGATGTAGATTTAGATAAAAGTGATTGTTATTATGTTATTGCTGACTAGAATTTATAAGTGTACTTATTATTAGGCTGTTATAGTTTAGTGTTGTTTGTATAGAAGTGAAGAAAGGTTTATTGTGTACCATTGTACCTGACTGTGTATTACCTCCTGACGTTTTGTAATTATTATCTTGTGTTCAAAATAAATGTAGCCTAGCACCGTGTTGTGCTAGTTAGTGACCTACATGTTAGCCTTCTCGACCCTTTTATTAAATTCACCATCTTTTAAGACAGTGACCGACCACGTAGTAACAATATATAGTCATAATAACATTGAAATTTTATACCTAGATAGGACAGAGAGTACAATTTAGTGTAATTTCTGCAACAGTTATCTCTCTTTGCTAACGCGTGACGAATCGACGAATCATTGACTGGCAACGGAGAGTACAATTTAACGTGGTTTTCTGCAATAGTTATCTCCCTTTGCTAAAGCGTGACAAATCATTCCACCGTGGATAGAGAATACAATTTAGCGTGGTTTATACATTTATCTCTCTTTGCTAAAGCGTGTTGGATCATGGAGCTGGGACAGAGAGACCAATTTAGCTTGATTTCTGCCTTTGCTAAACCGTAACGATTCATTCAACTAGGGACAGAGAGTAGAATTTAGAGTGGTTTATGTAACAGTTATCTCTCTTTGCTAAAGCGTGACGAATCATGGAGCTGGGACAGTGATGATGTCTTTCCGGCTCCACTTGAAGAGAGTAAATACAGCAAAGTGCACTAGACTGAAGTTCGACCTGGACAAACTGCAAGACCCGGAGGTGGCAGAACTATTTCAGGCCACAATTGGAGGGAAATTTGCACCACTGCTCATTTTGGGGGCTGGTGAAGTAGATGTCAACACCATGACCACCACCTTCAACTCAGCTGTGACAGATGCCGCCACTGAGATCCTTGGCAAGCACCGACCAAAGAAGAAGCTGTGGATCACACCTGAACTTTTGGATCTGTGTGATAAACGAAGAGAGATGAAAAAGAAAAAGAACACCTCACAGGGAGCTGATGTCTACCGAAAAATCAACAATGACATCCGAAAAGGCATGCTCACAGCAAAGGAGAACTGGATAGAAGATCAATGCCAGGAAATAGAGAACAGTCTGAACAAGAACAACAGCAAGAAGGCCTACCAGACTGTGAAGCGGCTGACAAGTGTCAAACAGCCCAAAGTCTCCACTATCCAAAGCAAGTCTGGCATATGCCTTACAGAAGAACAAGAAGTCTTGGACAGATGGACAGAGTACTGCTCTGACCTTTACAACCATACACCAAATGGAGACCCATCAGTTCTAGCATGTCCCGAGAACAGAGAAGAAGAAGAAATCCTCCCAATTCTCCGGGAAGAAGTTGAGGCAGCAGTGCAAGCGCTAAAGAAAGGGAAGTCAGCGGGAGTGGACAACATACCCGCGGAACTGCTACAAGCAGGAGGAGAAGCGATGATTGATGCCCTCACCATTATCTGTAACAAGATCTGGCAGAGTGGGGAGTGGCCTATACCATGGACCCAGTCGCTTGTCATCACTCTTCCCAAAAAAGGTAACCTTCAGGAGTGTGAAAATTACCGGACCATCAGCCTCATCAGCCATCCCAGCAAGGTCCTCCTGAAAATAATACTCAACAGGTTGAAACCCCAAGCTGAACAAATCATAGCTGAAGAACAAGCAGGATTCAGGGCAGGGCGAAGTACCACTGAGCAGATTTTCAACCTCAGAATAATCTGTGAGAAATACCTACAGCACCAACAACATCTATATCATGTGTTCATAGACTTCAAGAAGGCGTTTGACCGAGTCTGGCATGCAGCTCTATGGGCAACAATGAAAGTGTACAACATCAGCCCTAAAATTATTGAAGTCATCAAAAGCCTGTATGACAAGGCTACCAGTGCAGTCCTCCACAACAGAGCCATCGGGAATTGGTTCAGAACAACAATTGGTGTGCGTCAAGGATGCCTACTCTCTCCAACACTCTTCAACATCTTCCTAGAGCGCATCATGTCGGATGCTCTTGCAGACCATGAAGGCACAGTCAGCATAGGGGGTAGAGCAATCTCCAATCTTCGTTTTGCAGATGACATTGATGGATTGGCTGGAGAGGAACAAGAACTTGAACAGCTGGTACAGAGGCTTGACACCACCTCCAAAGCCTATGGAATGGAAATAAGTGCAGAGAAGACCAAAATGATGACCAACAACACCAATGGCATCAATACGGACATCAAAGTCCAAGGCCAATCCCTCGACACAGTGCATAGCTTCAAATATTTAGGAGCCATTGTATCAGACAATGGGTCCCGACAGGAAGTCCTCTCCAGGATCGCACAAACAACTGCTGCCCTGACAAGGTTGAAGCCCATTTGGAAAGACAGGACCATCAGTCTACATTCCAAAGTAAGACTGCTGCGCTCCCTTGTCATCTCCATCTTCCTATATGCTTGCGAAGCATGGACCCTCACAGCAGATCTCCAACGAAGAATACAAAGCATGGAGATGAGGTGCTACAGAAGACTTCTGGGCATTTCCTATACCCAACACATCACCAACGACGAAGTCCGACAGACCATCACACAAGCCATTGGACAACACGATGACCTGCTAACAGTGGTGAAGAAACGGAAACTTCGGTGGTATGGCCACGTCACCAGATCATCAGGCCTTGCAAAGACTATTCTGCAAGGCACAGTGCAAGGAGGTAGAAGAAGAGGGAGACCGAAAAAGAGGTGGGAGGACAACATTCAAGAATGGACTGGTTTGACACTGAGCGAAGCCATCAGGGCTGCTGAGGACAGAGAAAGATGGAGTATGCTGGTTAAACGATCATCTGTGGTGCCCCTACGACCTTCGGGTTACGGGACAGGATAGGATAGGATAGGGACAGAGAGTAGAATTTAGAGTGGTTTATGTAACAGTTATCTCTCTTTGCTAAAGCGTGACGAATCATGGAGCTGGGACAGAGATTACAAGTTAGCGTGGTTTCTGCCACAGTTATCTCTCTTTATTAAGATGTGACAAATCATAGAACTGGCGACAGAGAGTACAATTTAGAGTAATTTCTCCCTTTGCTAAACCGTGATGAATCATTCAACTAAGGACAGAGAGTAGAGTGGTTTATGTAACAGTTATCTCTCTTTGCTAAAGCGTGACGAATCATAAAGCTGGGACAGAGATTAGTGTGGGTTCTGCCACAGTTATCTCTCTTTCTTAAAGCGTGATGAATCATGGAACGTGCAACGAGAAGACACTTTAGCTTGGTTTCTGCAACAGTTCTCTCTCTTTTCTAAAGCGTGATCAATCATAGAGCCTACATGAAAGCTCTTTGTTAATAGTTAACTGTAACAGGATACAGTCATATGCTGTAATTGCATTATTATCGCCTCAACCGTTACTTCCTTTAACGTATGAAACAAACTTTATCCACCCTCACAAGTCCCCTCCTCAAAATCCCCACCACTACCAAAATCATCACCACCCCCATCATTGCAACATGCACAACTGAAAAACGAACAACAGCTACTACAAACATTATGTACATAGTTGTAAATAGTCTGTACCTTTACTGTTCCGTCTTTGGTGTATTGTAGCAAAAGTGATGTTTTATCGAGTGCATGTATTTATATGTAATGATTATATGTAATGACTATGTAAAGCGTGGTGAGTCTGGTCATAGGCTGGAGTACCCGCTATATAAAAATCCGTTATTATTATTGTTATTATTATTAAACAACAACAACAACAACAATAATAACTTCTGGCATCGCTGAAATCTAATTAACATTTAACCTTGAGCACACTGATTATTTTTAACAAAAAATCTATATCTATACATACATACCTACATACATACATAAGATTTATTTAATAAATTGATTAATTAAGTAATTAATAATATAATTAATTAATAATTTTAAAAAGTTAATAATTTTAAAAAATACAACAATAATAAAAATAATAATAGTAACAATAGCAATAGTATTAATGACAATAATAATAATAATAATAATAATAATAATAATAATAATAATAATAATAATAATAACAACTTAAATTTTCTTGCATTTAGTTCACAGTAACTTGCACAATAGGTCAAACATAATAGGGCCAGCATTGAAAGTATCCTGATATTCAACTTCACTGCCTGGCTCCATGCTTGCAGTTATGAAGACTGGCACAGACTTGAGAGAGTTATTAGGCAGGCAGAAACGGTAATTGGCACCGATCTACCAGGCCTGGAAGAGCTGATTACCACCAGAACCCTTAAAAAGGCACCTGGTTTGTGGCAGATGATACCCATCCTCTAAACAGTCAGTTCTGCCTGCTTCCTTCCCGGCGTCGCTACGTGCAGCGAGGTGCAGAACTGAGAGAATGAGGAGATCTTTTGTGCCAACAGCCATTACAACCTTAAAAGGTGCACTTAAGAAATGAAAGTCCCCAGTCCTCGATAATAATCTCTACTGACAATGATTATTTTTAGTTTAGAATAAAGATGATGAGTGTTATTATATGTGTTTATTATTATTATTATTATTATTATTATTATTATTATTATTATTATTATTATTATTATTATTATTATTATTATTATTATTATTGTTGTCATTGTTGTTGTCGTTGTTGTTGTTATTATTATTATTATTATTATTATTATTATTATTATTATTATTATTATTATTACTTATTATAATTTATTATAATTTATTATTATTATTATTATTATTATTAATTTATTTATTATTATTATTATTATTATTATTATTATTATTATTATTATTATTATTTATTATTATTATTATTATTATTATTATTATTATTATTTATTTATTTATTTATTTCTATTATTATTATTTTTTATGTATTTATTTATTTTTATTTATTTATTTTTTATTTTATTTGATTATTATTATTATTATTATTATTATTATTATTATTATTATTATTATTATTATTATTATTATTAATATTATTATTATTATTATTATTCATAATAATAATTAAAAATTACCTTATTGTCCCTTTTTTCATTTATTATTATTATTATTATTATTATTATTATTATTATTATTATTATTATTATTATTATTATTATTATTATTATTTCATTGTTGTAATAGTCAAAAGTAAATTTTAAAAATTTATAATAAATGTAAAATTAACATTTATCAATACCTGGAGTAACAATACTTTTTAAACAACAACATCAACAACAAAAATAATAATAATAATAATAATAATAATAATAATAATAATAATAATAATAACAACAATAAAAATAATAATAATAATAATAATAATAATAATAATAATAATAATAATAATAATAATAATAATAATTATTATTATTATTATTATTTTAATAATAATAATAATAATAATAATAATAATAATAATAATAATAATAATAATAATAATAATAATAATAATAATAATTAACATTTGTACAGAACTCTTCCTTACTAGAGCTCATCAAAGAGATAACAAATAACAAATAATAAATAAATAAACACACAACACATTCACACACACACACACACACACACACACAAACTCACAATGACTATGCCTGTGTTTTAAGATACTTGAAAAGTACTTACACTCCCACGTCCCTTCTTCAAAATCCCCACCACTACCAAAACCATCACTACCACCATCACAGCTGAGCTACAACAGCTACTACAAGCAACAACAGCAATAACAACTTGTGGCATTGCTGAAATCTAATTAACCTTTAACCTTTTGTTGGCAGTGTTGCACGT
Organism: Oncomelania hupensis; assembly: GCA_036898135.1. Taxonomy (NCBI): domain Eukaryota; kingdom Metazoa; phylum Mollusca; class Gastropoda; order Littorinimorpha; family Pomatiopsidae; genus Oncomelania; species Oncomelania hupensis. The sequence continues at coordinate 62,095,425 of CM072515.1, forward strand.
TGGTGATGATGATGGTTTTGTTAGTTATGAGGGTCAGTGGGAAGGGGTATTTGTGGGGGTGGAAGTAGTTTGTGGCATAGGTTGAAGGATGTAATGGTTGAGGCGATAATAATACAAATGCTGTTACCCTTTTCTATGAACATAGAGCTTTCTTGACAGCACTATGATTCATCACGCTTTAGAAAAGAGAGATAACTGCTGCGGAAACCATCCATTCTCAACTGTGCTCTGTGTCCCAGTTGTATGATTCGTAACGCATTACCAAAGAGAGATAACTGTTGCAGAAAACACGCTAAATTGTACTCTCTATCCCATCTAGGTATCAAAGTTCTATGTTAGTATTATGATTATCTGCTGTTGCTGCTTACTAGAGCGTTCATGGAGACAGCTTCGTGATTCATCACGCTTTTTCAAAAACAGATTACTGTAGCACAAACTAATGTCAACTGTACTCTCCGTCCCATATAGGTTTGAAAGACTTATGCTAATAATAAACAACTCCATGATTCGTCACGCTTTAACAAAGAGAGATAACTGTTCGCTCTAAATTGTACTTTCCGTCCCATCTAGGATGAAAGTTTTATGTTATTAATATGATTATGTGATATTACTGCTTACTAGAGCGAGGCTCCAAGATTTGTATTCTTCAACAAATAGAGATAACTAGCAAACCCCACGCTCTAAGTATGAAAGAATAAACAGTTCTGTGATTCGTCACGCTTTATCAAAGGGAGATAACTGTAGCAAAAACTAATATAAACTGAAATCTCCGTCCCATACAGGTATGAAAGATCTTTGCTATTAATAAACAGCTCCATGATTATTTACGCTTTATCAAAGAGAGATAACCGTAGTCAAAACAAGGCTAACATTTGTGCTCTGTGCCATGATTTGTCTGGCTTTTGCAAAGAGAAATATATCTGTAGCAAAAATCATGCTCTAAGTACAATCCAATCCAATCTAATACAATACAATACATCTTTGTTGTCCAACGTTGTTATTGCTGTTGTTGTTTGCAGTAGCTGTTGTTGCTAATTTGTTGTTGTCAGTGATTGTTTCGGTGATGGTTTTGGTAGTGGTGGCGGTAGGGAAGAAAGAATGGACTTGTGAGGGTGGAAGAAGTTTGTGGCTTATATATCCCCACACCCCCACACACACCCTCCCCTTCTAAACCACTCAAAACTATAGCTCAATAAACATAATTATTTTATGTAATTAATTAATATTTTTGTTATAAATAATTTATTCATAAGTAATGTATGAATACTTACTAATTTATTTAGGAGTAATTGCTACTACTGATATTTATCAATGTTAATGTTACATTTATTATAAAGAATTTAATTTAATCATAAATATTGCAAGTGTTTCACCCATTGTGCAATGTACTCTGACCTAAGTGCGTGAAAATGTAAGTTATAATAAAAATACTACTACTACTACTACTACTACTACTACTACTACTACTACTACTACTACTACTACTACTACTACCAATAACAATAACAATAAGAAATATAATAATAATATTAATATATAACATAATAATAATAATAATAATAATAATAATAATAATAATAATAATAATAACAAGAACAACAACAACAACAACAATAATAATAATAATAATAATAATAATAATAATAATAATAATAATAATAATAATAATAATAATAGATGATATAATATTAGTAATGAATTATTATTATTATTATTATTATTATTATTATTATTATTATTATTATTATTATTATCATCATCATTATTATGCTAGATATTATTTTTGCTGTTGTTGTTTGTGGTAGCTATTGTTGTTTAATTGTTGTTGGCGGTGTTGGTGATGATGATGGTTTTGTTAGTTGTGAGGGTCAGTGGGAAGGGGAATTCGTGGGGGTGTAAGTATAGTTTGTGACATAGGTTGAAGGAGGTAATGGTTAAGCCGATAAGAATACAAATGCTGTTACCCTTTTCTAGCATAAAGCTTTCTTGAAAGCGCTATTATGATTTGTCACGCTTAAGCAAAGAGAGATAACTGCTGCAGAAACCATTCTAAATTGTGCTCTGTGTCCCAGTTCCATGAATAGTAACGCCTTAGCAAAGAGAGATAACTGTTGCAGAAACCATGCTAAATTGTACTCTCTATCCCATTTAGGTATCAAAGTTCTATGTTAATTTTATGATTATGTGCTGTTACTGCTCACTAGAGCGTTCATGGTGACAGCTTCGTGAGTCAACACGCTTTTTCAAAAACAGATTACTGTAGCACAAACTAATGTAAACTGTAGTACTACTCTCCGTCCCAATAAATAATGTCACACTTTAGTAAAAAGAGATAACTTTAAAGAAAACGCTCTAAATTGTACTTTTCGTCCCATCTAGGATGAAAGTTCTATGTTATTAATAGGATTATGTCATATTACTGCTTACTAGAGCGTTCATAGAGGGTCCATGATTTGTCACTTTTCAACAAACTAGCACACCCAACGCTCCAAGTATGAAAGAATAAACAGTTCCGTGATCCATCACGCTTTGTCAAAGAGAGATAACTGTAGCAGAAAAAAACTAATAGATACTGGATTCTCCGTCCCATATAGATATGAAAGATCTGCGCTATTGATAAACGGCTCCATGATTATTTACGCTTTATCAAAGAGAGATAAAAGGTAAAAGTTAAAGGTAAAGGTGGTCCCATAGCCTTGTGGCCTTAGGGGAGCGTGATGTTGGAGATCACACATATATCTTGGGCCAGTGTAATGAGGGTGATGCCCATCTCTCTCCCTCGCTGTTTTACCTTCCCCACCCTTAAGAGAGTAGGCACTCAGTCACAGTTGAGTCAACTGGGGGTGTTGTTATTTTTCGCTTCACGGTTTGCGGTCACCCATCCAAGTGCTAACCGCACTGGACGGTTCTTAACTTGCAACACAGTAGCGAGTGCTCCAACCTCTGCGCTATCCGACACCCCACCTCAAAGAGAGATAACCGTAGTCAAAACAACGCCAACATTTGTGCTCTGTGCCATGATTTGTCTGGCATTTGCAAAGAGAAATAGCTGTAGCAAAAACCACGCTCTGAGTTCAATCCAATCCAAAAAAATACAATCCAATCCAATACAATACAATACAATACAATACAATACAATACAATACAATACATCTTTGTTGTCCAATGTTGTTATCGCTGTTGTTGTTCGCAGTAGCTGTTGTTGCTAAGTTATTGTTGTCAGTGATGGTGGTGGTGATGATTTTGGTAGTGGTGGGGTAGGGAAGAAAGAGGGGACCTGTGAGGGTGGGTGACATTTGTGGCGTAAGTTGGAGGAGGTTATGGTTGAGGGGTTAAGATTACAAATACAACGTATGATTGTATCCCATTACTGTTTATTATTAACATAGAGCTTTCATGTAGGCTCTATGATTATAGCACTATGACTATAGCAAAGAGAGACCACTGAAAAATACCAGTAAGCAAGTCCTGCAATAGATGACTTTGCAATTACTAGAAATGGCCCTGGTAAATGTGCTCTAATTGTCCAATGTTGTTATCGCTGTTGTTGTTCGCAGTAGCTGTTGTTGCTAAGTTGTTGTTGTCAGTGATGGTGGTGGTGATGGTTTTGGTAGTGGTGGGGTAGGGAAGCAAGAGGGGACTTGTGAGAGTGGGTGACATTTGTGGCGTAAGTTGGAGGAGGTAATGGTTGAGGGGTTAAGATTACAAATACAGCGTATGATTGTATCCCGTTACTGTTCACTATTAACATAGAGCTTTCATGTAGGCTCTATGATTTATCACACTATAGCAAAGAGAGACCACTGATAATTACCAGTAAGCAAGTCCTGCAACAGATGACTTTGCAATTACTAGACATGGCCCTGGTAATTGCGCTCGTCTAACATAACTGTTTATTATAAATATATCCCCACCACCACCCACATACAGCCTCCCCCCTAAACCGCTCAGAACTATATCTCAATAGACATAATTATTTAATATCATTAATTAATATTTTTATTATAAATAATGTATTCATAAGTGATGTATGAATACTTACTAATTTATTTAGGAGTAATTATTACTATACTGGTATGGATAAATCTTAATGTTACATTTATTATATAGATTTTAATTTAATCATAAATATTGCAAGTGTTTCACTCATTGTCCAAAGAACTCTGAACGAAGCGCGTACAAATGTAAGTTATAATAAAAATACTACTAATAAAAGTAATAATAATAATAATAATAATAATAAGAAGAAGAAGAAGAAGAAGAAGAAGAAGAAGAAGAAGAAGAAGAAGAAAAAAGTAACAATTGTAATAAGAATTATAACAATAATAATAATAATAATAATAATAATAATAATAATAATAATAATAATAATAATAATAATAATAATAATAATAATAATAATAATAATAATAGTAATAATAATAAATTATATAATAATAATACATTATTATTATTATTATTATTATTATTATTATTATTATTATTATTATTATTATTATTATTCTGCTAGAAAATGTTATTGCTGTTGTTGTTTGTGGTAGCTATTGTTTTCAATTGTTGTTGGCAGTGTTGGTGATGATGATGGTTTTGTTAGTTATGAGGGTCAGTGGGAAGGGGGATTTGTAGAGGTGGAAGTAGTTTGTGGCATTGGTTGAAGGAGGTAATGGTTGAGGCGATAAGAATACAAATGCTGTTACCCTTTTCTATTAGCATAGAGATTTCTTGACAGCACCATGATTCATCATGCTTTAGCAAAGAGAGATAACTGCTGCAGAAACCATTCTAAATTGAGCTCTGTGTCCCAGGTCCATGATTCGTAACCCATTAGCAAAGAGAGATAACTGTTGCAGAAACCACGCTAAATTGTACTCTCTCTCCCATCTAGGTATAAAAGACAGCTTCCTGATTCATCACGCTTTTTCGAAAACAGATTACTGTAGCAGAAACTAATGTAAACTGTACTCTCCGTCCCATATAGGTTTGAAAGACCTATGCTAATAATAAATAACTTTTGTTGTTGTTGTTATTGTTATTATTATTATTATTATTATTATTATTATTATTATTATTATTATTATTATTATTATTATTATTATTATTGGTATTATTATTATTATTATTATTATTATTATTATTAGTAGTAGTAGTAGTAGTAGTAGTAGAAGTAGTAGTAGTAGTAGTAGTAGTAGTAGTAGTACTATTAGTAGTAGTACTGATATTAGTAGTAGTATTTTTATCATAACTTAAATTTTCACGCACTTAGATCAGAGTAGATTGGACAATGGGTGAAACACTTGCAATATTTATGATTACATTAAATTCTTTATAATCAATGTAACATTAGCATTTATCAATATCAGTAGTAACAATTACTCCTAAATAAATGAGCAAGTATTCATACATTACTGATGAATAATTTATTTATAATATAAATATTAATTAATTAAATAAAATAATTAGGGCTATGAGTTATAGTTTTGAGTGGTTTAGGAAGGGGTGGTGTGTGTGGGGGTGAGGGGATATATATAGATAATATTGTTAGAGCGCAATTACCAGGGCCGTTTCTAGTAATTGCAAAGTCATCTGTTGCAGGACTTGCTTACTGGTAATTATCAGTGGTCTCTCTTTGCTATAGTGTGATGAATCATAGAGCCTACATGAAAGCTCTATGTTAATAGTACACGGTAACCTGATTCAATCATATGTCGTATTTGTAATCTTAACCCCTCAACCATTACCTCCTCCAACTTACGCCACAACCGTCTTCCTCCCTCACAAGTCCTCTCTTTCTTCCCTATACCCACCACTACTAAAACTATCAACACCACCAACAACAACTTTGCAATAACAGCTACTGCAAGCAACAACAGCAATAATAACGTTTGACAATAAAGATGTATTGTATTGGATTGGATTGTACTTAGAGCATGATTTTTGCTACAGCTATTACTTTTTGCAAAAGCCAGACGAATCATGGCACTGAGCACAAATGTTAGCGTGTTAAACTAAACTGACACAGATTATTGTAACTTATCTAGGTATGCACTCACGTAAGCTTTGCCTTTTGTGTATTCCTGTTACTGTATTTATGTATTTGTCAGATCAGAAATTTAACTGAATAAACCATTGTTTAAATGTTAGCGTTGATTTGGTTATCTCTCTTTGATCAAGCGTAAATAATCATGGAGCTGTTTATTAATAGCAAAGATCTTTTATACCTGTATGGGACGAAGTGTCCAATTTCTATTTGTTTTTCTGCTACAGTTATCTCTCTTTGATAAAGCATGACGAATCATGGAACTGTTTATTCTTTCACACTTAGAGCTTGGGATTTGCTAGTTCTCTCTGTTTGTTGAAGAGTGACAAATCATGAGCCTCTATGAACGCTCTAGTAAGCAGTAAAATAACATAATCATATTAATTAAATAGAACTTTCATCCTAGATGGGACGGAAAGTACAGTTTAGAGCGTTTTTTCAACAGTTATCTCTCTTTGTTAAAGCATGACAAATCACGGAGTTATTTATTATTAGCATAGGTCTTTCAAACCTATATGGGACGGAGAGTTCAGTTTACATTAGTTTCTGCTACAGTTAACTGTTTTTGAAAAAGCGTGATGAATCACGAAGCTGTCACCAGGAGCGCTCTAGTGAGCAGTAACAGCACACAATCATAATACTAACATAATCATACCTAGTTGGGACAGAGAGTATAATTTAGCATGGTTTCTGCAACAGTTATCTCTCTTTGTTAATGGGTTACGAATCATGGAACTGGGACACAGAGCACAATTTTGAATGGTTCCTGCAGCAGTTATCTCTCTTTCCTTAAGCGTGAGGAATCAAAGTGCTTTCAAGAAATCTCTATGTTAATAGGAAAGGGTAACAGCATTTGTATTATTATCGCCTCAACCATTAGCTCCTTAAACCTATACCACAAACAATTTCCACCACTCCGAATCCCCTTTCCCACTGACCCTCAAAACTAGCAAAACCATCAACATCACCAACACTGCCAACAACAATTGAACATTACATTACATTATTATTGCTTTAGGTCCAACCGACTCGTTCGAGCCAAATCAGGACCAGACCAACAATTGAACAACAATAGCTACCACAAACAACAATAGCAATAAAAATTTCTAGCATAATAATTATAATAGGAATAGGAATAAAAATAATGATATAATAATATTGATATAATAATATTAAAAATATTAATAATAATAATAATAATAATAATAATAATAATAATAATAATAATAATAATATTAATAATAATAATAATAATAATAATAATAATAATAATAATAATAATAATTTATTATTAATATTATATCATCAATAAATATTATTATTATTATTATTATTATTATTATTATTATTATTATTATTATTATTGTTTTATTATTATTATTATTATTATTATTATTATTATTATTATTATTATTATTATTATTATTATTATTATTATTACTACTATTATAATTCTTATTATTGTTGTTAGTAGTAGTAATAGTAGTAGTAGTAATAGTAGTAGTAATAGTAGTAATAGTAGTAATAGTAGTAGTATTTTTTTTTAAACTTACATTTTCACGCACTTACTTCAGAGTACATTGGACAATAAGTAAAACACTTGCAATATTTATGATTAAATTAAATTCTTTATATTAAATGTAGCATTAACATTTTTCAACACCAGAAGTAATAATTACTCCTTAAAAAAATTAGTAAGTATTCATACAATACTTATATATAAATTATTTATAATTAAACAAATTATTTAATTAAATTAAATAATTATGTTTATTGAGTAACTGTTTTAAGTCATTTATGGGGGGGGATATTTGTGGGGGTGGGTATATATATTTACTTCTTTTTTTTAAAACAGCATATTGTTAAGGGGCAATAACCAGGGCCATTTCTAGTAATTGCAAAGTCATCTGTTGCAGGACTTGTTTACTGGTAATTATCACTAATTGTCTCTCTTTGCTAAAGTGTGTGGAATCCGAGAGGCTACAGTTCTCAGTGTCCCCTGCGTGAGATGTCTTTGTTGTAAGGTGACTGGCTAGTGGAGCACCTTCAGTTTTGCCACTAGGGTTGTTTCTGCTGATATTTTATGCAGATCGGGGGTTGTCCGGTCCTGATTTGGCTTGGAAGAGTCCGCTGGACCTAAAGCAATAATCATGTAATGTAATGTAACATGAAAGCTCTATGTTAATAGTAACAGTAATGATATAGAATCAAACGTTGTATTTGTAATCTTATCCCCTCAAACATTACCTCCTCCAACTTACGCCACAAACTTCTTCCACAATCACAAGTCCTCTCTTTCTTCCCTAATCCCACCACTACTAAAACTATCACCTCCACCATCACTGCCAACAACAACTGAGCGACAACAGCTACTGCAAACAACAACAGCAATAAAAACGTTGGACAACAAAGATGTATTGGATTGGATTGTAGGGTATTGTTTTGTATGGTATGGTATTGTGATGTATTGTATTGTATTGTATTGTATTGTATTGTATTGTATTGTATTGTATTGTAATGTACTTAGAGCATGGTTTTTGCTACAGCTATTTCTCTTTGCAAAAGCCAGACGAATCATGGCACTGAGCACAAATGTTAGCGTTGTTTTGACTACGGTTATCTCTCTTTGATAAAACGTATGGAGCTGTTTATTATTAGCAAAGATCTTTCAGCCCTTTTTCCTTTTATACTTAGAGCGTGGGGTTCGCTAGTTATCTCTGTTGAAGAGTGACAAATCATGGAGCCTCTTTGAACGATCTAGTAAGTAGTAATATCACATAATCATATTAATAACATTGAACTTTCATCCTAGATGGGACGGAACGTACAATTTAGAGAGTTTTCTTCAACAGTTATCTCTCTTTGCTAAAGCGTGACGAATCATGGAGTTGTTTATTAATAGCATAGGTCTTTCAAACCTATATGGGACGGAGAGTACAGTTTACAATAGTTTGTGCTACAGTAATTTGTTTTTGAAAAAACGTGATGAATCACGAAGCTGTCTCCATGAACGCTCTAGTGAGCAGTAACAGCGCATAATCATAATACTAACATAGAACGTTCGTATCTAGATGGGATAGAGAGTACAATTTAGCATGTGGGTTCTGCAACAGTTATCTCTCTTTGCTAATGCGTTACGAATCATGGAACTGGGACACAGAGCACAAGTTAGAATGGTTTCAGCAGCAGTTATCTCTCTTTGCTAAAGCGTGACAAATCATAGTTTCAAGAAAGAAAAGGGTACCAGCAGTTGTATTCTTATCGCCTCAACCATTACCTCCTTTAACTTATGCCACAAATTACTTCCACCACCCACGAATCCCCCTTCCCACTGACCCTCACAACTAACAAAACCATCACCATCACTGCCAACAACATTTAAACAACAATAGCTACCACAAAAAACAACAGCAAAAACAATATCTAGCATAATAATAATAATAATAATAATAATAATAATAATAATAATAATAATAATAATAATAATAATAATAATAATAATTCATTATTATTATTATATCATCTTTTTATTATTATTATTATTATTATTATTATTATTATTATTATTATTATTATTATTATTATTATTATTATCATTATAATTATAATGTTATATTATTAATATTATACTATTTCTTCTTATTATTGTTATTATCATTAGTAGAAGTAGTAGTAGTAGTAATAGTAGTAGTAGTAGTAGTAGTAGTAGTAGTACTTATAGTAGTAGTATTTTTATTATAACTTACATTATTCACGCACTTAGATCAGAGTACATTGGACAATGGGTGAAACGCTTGCATTAATTATGATTAAAGTAAATTCTTTATAATAAATGTAACATTAACATTTATAATAACAATAATAATAATAACGGATTTTTATATAGCGGGTACTCCAGCCTATGACCAGACTCACCATGCTTTACATAGTCATTACATATAAATACATGCACTCGATGAAACATCACTTTTGCTACAATACACCAAAAGACGGGACAGTAAAGGTACAGACTATTTACAACTATGTAAATAAATTACAAAAAAGACAAAAATATACTATTTACAACTTTGTACACAAATGACAAAAAAGACAGAAAATAGAATAGCAAAAACCTATTCACAGCTATTTATATGCCCGGTTAGGCCCAGGCAGAAAAACAGTATAACTATTTACAGCCGTTTATACACTTACGGATCAGACATAGACAAAAGATGAGAGAATGGCAGCGGGATACAAATCAATCTGAATAATGCAGTTTGAAGAGGTGGGTTTTGAGGGCCTTTTTGAATGCTTGTGTTGATTGTATGTTGCGGATATGGGAGGGAAGGGAATTCCACTGCTTAGGTGCGGAGTAAGCGAATGCACGTTGGCCGTATGTCTTAGTGCGGGTGACGGGAACCTTGAGTGTGCGAGTGTCAGCAGAAGATCTTAAAGTGCGTGAAGGGGAGTAGACAGACAGTAGATCAGCAAGGTAGGAAGGACAAGCATCTGTGAAGAGGTTGTGACAGAGAACAGAGAGTTTGTACTCTATGCGTGCTTGCACAGGAAGCCAGTGAAGGGAATGTAGTAGAGGTGTGATGTGATCGCGTTTCTTAGCTCGGAATACTAGTCTAGCTGCTGAGTTCTGAACCTTTTGTAGTTTGTCAATGATGTGTTTCGGGGAGCCAGCAAGGAGAGAGTTGCAATAGTCAAGACGAGAAAGGACGAGAGCGCAGACTAGGGTTTTGGTGGCAGGGACTGTAAGATAGTGGCGAAAGGAGCTGATTTGGCTTATGGCCGTGTATGCAGAGCGACAGACGTTGGAGATGTGGTTGTTGAGGGACAGGTCATCGGAGAGAATGTAGCCGAGATTTCTTGCTGAGGATGAGAACTGAATGTTTGTTGTCCCTACTGTAAGCGATGTTGGGAGGGGCGAGAGTGAGGAGGAGGTGTTGTGCTTGTGAATGAGGAGGGCTTCGGTTTTATCGTCATTAAACTTAAGCTTGTTGAGTGTCATCCATGACTTAATGTCTGTAATGCAGTTCTCCAAAGTCTGAACAGTGGAATTAATGAGAGAGGGGGCGGTGGATTTATACAGTTGTGTGTCGTCTGCAAATGACTGACTCTCAACAACATGCTTTCTAAGCAGGAGAAGCAGTGGCTTGGTGTACAGAGTGAATAACACCGGCCCTAAAACGGAACCCTGAGGCACGCCGCACACCAAGTCTGCTGTGCTGGAGAAACAGCCATCGACAGTGACTGCTTGTGATCTGTTGGAAAGATATGAGTGGAACCAAGCCAGGACCGAGCCAGAGATTCCAAAGTAGTGTTGAAGAGTGTTAAAGAGAATGTGATGGTCGACTGTGTCAAAGGCGGCTGAGAGGTCTAATAAGGTGAGAACGGAGACGTTACCATTATCTAAGGCAAGCAACAGATCATTGGTTACCTTTAGGAGGGCTGTCTCAGTGCTGTGGAAGGGTCGGTAGGCAGACTGGTTGGGGCAAAGTAAAGCGTTATCATATAGGTAGGCAAACAGTTGTTTGAGAACATTTTTTTCTATGACTTTGGACAGGAAGGAGAGGTTTGAAACAGGTCTATAGTTCTTTAGATTATTTTTGTCTAAACTTGGCTTTTTAAGGAGGGGTTTGATGACAGCCGCTTTGAGCACAGATGGAACAACACCAGAGGACAGACTCTCGTTGATAATGTGGGTAATGGTCGGGAGTAGAGGGTCAAGATTCTCTATCAACATGGGGGTAGGAATGGGGTCGAGAGAGCAAGATGTTGGTTTTGAGCTTAAGATGACTTTCTTGACTTCTTGCTCTGTTATTGGTTGAAAAAGTTCCATCTTTGCGGTTTTTTTTATCAATATCAACAGTAATAATGACACCTAAATAAATTAGTAAGTATTCATATATTGCTTATGAATAAATTATTTTTATTAATAGTATTAATTAATTAAACTAAAAATATTATGTCTATTGAGCTATAGTTTTGAGTGGTTTAAGAAGAGATGGTGTGTGTGGGGGTGAGGGGATATATATGTAAACAGTATTGTCAGAGCGCAAGTACCAGGGCCATTTCTAGTAACTGCAAAGTCATCTGTTGCAGGACTTGCTTACTGGTAATTATCAGTGGTCTATCTTTTGCTATAGTGTGATGAATCATAGAGCCTACATAAAAGCTCTATGTTAATAGTAAACAGTAACGGGATTCAATCATATGTTGTATTTTAAATCTTAACCCCTCAACCATTACCTCCTCCAACTTACGCCACAAACGTCTTCCACTCTCACAAGTCCTCTCTTTCTTCCCTAATCCCATAAATACCAAAACTATCATCACCACCATCACTGCCAACAACAACTGAGCAACAACAGTTACTGCAAACAACAACAGCAATAACAACGTTGGACAACAAAGAATATTGTATTGTATTGTATTGTATTGTATTGTATTGGATTGGATATTGTACTTGGAGCATGATTTTTGCTACAGCAATTTCTCTTTGCAAAAGCCAGACGAATCATGGCACTGAGCACAAATGTTAGCGTTGATTTGACTACGGTTATCTCTCTTTGATCAGGCGTAAATAATTATGGAGCTGTTTATTAATAGCAAAGATCTTTTATACCTGTATGGGACGGAGTGTCCAGTTTCTATTTGTTTTTCTGCTACAGTTATCTCTCTTTGATAAAGCGTGACGAATCATGGAACTGTTTATTCTTTTATACTTAGAGCTTGGGGTTTGCTAGTTCTCTCTGTTTGTTGAAGAGTGACAAATCATGGAGCCTCTATGAACGCTCTAGTAAGCAGTAATATCACATAATCATATTAATGACAGAACTTTCAGCCTAGATGGGACGGAAAGTACAATTTAGAGCGTTTTTTTCAACAGTTATCTCTCTTTGTTTAAGCGTGACGAATCACGGAGTTATTTATTATTAGCATAGGTCTTTCAAACCTATATGGGACGGAGAGTTCAGTTTACATTAGTTTCTGCTACAGTTATCTTTTTTTTTTGAAAAAGCGTGATGAATCACGAAGCTGTCACCATGAGCGCTCTAGTGAGCAGTAACAGCACACAATCATAATACTAACATAATCATACCTAGTTGGGACAGAGAGTACAATTTAACCTGGTTTCTGCAACAGTTATCTCTCTTTGTTAATGGGTTACGAATCATGGAACTGGGACACAGAGCACAATTTTGAATGGTTTCTGCAGCAGTTATCTCTCTTTCCTTAAGCGTGACGAATCAAAGTGCTTTCAAGAAATCTCTATGTTAATAGGAAAGGGTAACAGCATTTTGTATTATTATCGCCTCAACCATTAGCTCCTTAAACCTATGCCACAAACAATTTCCACCGCTCCGAATCCTATTTCCCACTGACCCTCACAACTAACAAAACCATCAACATCACCAACACTGCCAACAACAATTGAACATTACATTACATTATTATTGCTTTAGGTCCAACCGACTCTTACGAGCCAAATCAGGACCAGACCAACAATTGAACAACAATAGCTACCACAAACAACAGTAGGAATAACAATTTCTAGCATAATAATTATGATAAGAATAGGAATAAAAATAATGATATAGTAATAATGATATAATAATATTATTAAAAATAATGATAATAATAATAATAGTATTAAGTATAATAATAATAATAAAATAATAATAATAATAATAATAATAATAGATTATTAATATTATATCATCATTTAATGTTATTATTATTATTATTATTATTATTATTATTATTATTATTATTATTATTATTATTATTATTATCATTATTATTTTTATTATTATTAGTAGTAGTATCATTATTATTATTATTATTATTACTACTACTATTATAATTCTTAGTATTGTTGTTAGTAGTAGTAATAGTAGTAGTAGTAGTAGTAGTATTGCTATTATTATTATTAGTAGTACTAGTAATAGTAGTAGTATTTTTTTTAAACTTACATTTTCACGCACTTACTTCAGAGTACATTGGACAATGGGTGAAACACTTGCAATATTTATGATTAAATAAAATTCTTTATATTAAATGTAACATTAACATTTTTCAACACCAGAAGTAATATATATATATATATATATATATATATATATATATATATATATATATATATATATATATATATATATATATATTTTTTTTTTTTTTTTTTTGAAACAGTATATTGTTATGGGGCAATGACCAGGGCCATTTCTAGTAATTGCAAAGTCATCTGTTGCAGGACTTGTTTACTGGTAATTATCACTAATTGTCTCTCTTGCCTAAAGTGTGTGTAATCCGAGAGGCTACAGTTCTCAGTGTCCCCTGCGTGAGATGTCTTTGTTGTAAGGTGACTGGCTAGTGGAGCACCTTCAGTTTTGCTACTAGGGTTGTTTCTGCTGATATTTTATGCTGATCGGGGGTTGTCCGGTCCTGATTTGGCTTGGAAGAGTCCGCTGGACCTAAAGCAATAATCATGTAATGTAATGTAACATGAAAGCTCTATGTTAATAGTAACAGTAATGGGATACAATCAAACGTTGTATTTGTAATCGGGAGGTACCCTATATGCCACAGGACCTATATGCCACAGGACCTATATGCCACGGGACCTATATGCCACAGGCCCTATATGCCACGGGACCTATATGCCACAGGCCCTGTATGCCACGTGCTGTTGTTGTTGTTGTTGGTGGTGGTGGTGGTGCTCACATTGTTGTAGTTGTTGTTGTAGGCGGTGGTGGTGGTGGTGGTGGTTGTGGTGGTGGTGAACCTTTATTTCCACCGGTTTGGCGACCTAAATACCATTTAGGTAGCCGTTCACTGTGAACTGGCTACCTACTATTTTGAACGGCTACCTATAATGTGAATGTCTACTTAACCATATTTGTGAACTGCTACTTAATTTTGAACCCATTTTTACGACAGGCGACCTAAATGTGAATGGTTACCTGCCTGTGAATGGCGACTTAAGCAGTTCACCACCACGGCTACCTATTACGTGAAATGTTACTTGATGGTGATATGGCTACCTAATATGCTATGTTGTTAAATTGACATGAAACAATTTGTTAAAAAACATTGACCAGCTAATAAATAACCTTACAGCCATTAGTTCATAGTTTTATAGTACAATTCAGTTGTATTCTGGGAGAGCCGACAAATATTACAATACATATATAACTCATGGATGATTTGCAGTGTGCAAATTTCAAGGTAAAAGCGCGTTTTAAAGAAAAATAAGCGAATGTAAGTGGTCATAATACCTTTGTAGCCATTGGTATTGTTTACTTCGACTGTTGAATTGTTGGCACGTTCGACAGCATTAACGGGAAATGATACAGTGTGACCTGAACAACTCTTCTGTTGATGTGATAGCAATGTTGGTGTTATATGTCCCTTTAAACGTCTAATCCTTTATCTATGCACTTCATAACCTTCAACAACGAATACCAATGGAAGCAGCAGTTAATTTGATTTTTAAAATGAAATGTGTGCATTCGATTTTAGATAAGGTGATGCCGACTGTGCGTTGATTTTTAGGAGCAAAAAAACCCAATAGTTTTCAAGGGGTAACCTTTTTTTTTTTTTGGTGCACACACACGGGAACTTATAAGCCTTATAAGTAACAGTTCAACATGAAATGTAACTTATAACGATAGATCTGTAACTTATAACTGTGAAATGTTACCTCGAACTCAAAATTCGGAAAGTAACTGTATTTTGTGGAACTGTGACTTTGTTAAAATGCTACCTGGATGTGAAACGTAACTTAGTAAAACATGTTGAACTGTTGCTTAATATGTTGTAATGTAACTTAATGCGGTGGTTTAGTAAGACCTTCATTTATAGGGTTCCATAACATACTGAAATGCATAAACAGACATTTATGTGAGAACACACCACGTAAAACAATACTTTCAAACAGCTTCACATCACTTCAAGATTATTTATTGTCCAAACACATGGCATGGATATTTGTTTTGCAGTGCAAGAAAAGAGATAACATCAATAACATAGACATACAATATTAATACATTTGATATACTATCATACCCAACTTCCATACCGAAATACAAATCTATCACCACTAGCACACATGCCTAAACAGATATCCAGTCACATACCCATGCGAACACATTAGACACACAGATAATTATTCAACAATACACAAAACCACTCAAACCCACCCATTCTTCCATACCTTAGACCCATCCTAGCCATCCACAACACTTCACTCCTGTATCTATACACTCGTACTTGAAAACTTTTTATCCTTCCTACCACTCAACTCGTTGACTCACACATATATCCATGCACACACATACACCCATGTACACATATACACACATGCTTACTCGTGCACCCACCCCTCCATTCATGTCTGCATACACCTTGCACTAACGACAGCAACAATGGAATAGAATATAATATTATTAGGTTCCTGAAATAACTAGGTGCGACAAAGTACTAATGACTTCAGCAAAGCTATCTTTTTAAAATTACAATACTGAGTACTGGTAAAAACCTGATGAAGGTGACAATGGTGATTTAATAATAATAATAATAATAATAATAATAATAATAATAATAATAATAATAATAATAATAATAATAATAAGAGTAATAATAATCATAATAAAAAATAATCGTAATCATAAGAGTAATTATAAAAATAATAATAATAACAATACAACTACTAAAATAATACAACAGCAGCAGCAGCAACAAAACTAATAATATATGGTAACAATGAAAGCAACAATAATAACAATACTAATAAAACTAATAATAATAACAACAAGGATACAAAACCAAGCTTCATGATGATCTAGGAGAACACAATTAGCTGTTCGTGGGTTTAATATCCATGTTAGTTATTGTCAACAAAACTACCTAGTTGGAAGTAATAATAATAAAAACAAGAATGATACCAAACCAAGCTTCCATGATAGTTATTGTCAACAAAACTACCTAGTTGATAGTTATTGTCAACAAAACTACCTAGTTGGTAGAAGAAAGAAGGATACAAAACCAAGCTTCTTGATGATCTAGGTGAACAAAATTAGCTGATCGTGGGCTTAATATCCATGATAGTTATTGTCAACAAAACTACCTAGTTGGAAGTTTCTCTCACCCCATCTCTAATCAAAAGGAAAAACGGATGGACAAATATTCACCAGAGCACAGCACACTGTGACAATTTGGTCCAACGTGGTCACATTTGCACCTTCTGCACAAGTCAACATAGTGACTGGAATTGTAGAATCAATAATGGCATAGTTTTAAACAATGTTACCAATCACCCTTTCAACATGAATCATTACTGTGGCTTACATGTGCTATTTTGCGTGTTGATTCTACATCAAAAGCAGATAGTTGCTTTTTTACCTTTGGTAAAAGCAGGTATCTTAACTTCAGCACACATCAGTCCAACACTATCATGGATATTTAACCCACAATCAGCCAATATATATATATATATATATATATATATATATATATATATATATATATATATATATATATATATATATATATATATATATATATATATATATATATATATATATATATATATATATATATATATGACAGCCAGCAGCTTGAGAAATATGTGTGACACTGAAGTGTCAGAAATGCCAAACAAATCAACAACAGTCAGATTCAACCTCAGTTGAGTGAGGACAATTAACACTTCTTGAAATTTGCTTGTGATAGATCTGGGCCCACTAGTAATATGAGGCATCAGGAATGACACCAGAGCAGCAAGAGTCAAAAAAGATGGTAGGCCTGTGTAATATTTCACTTTCTCATCATCTCTAGACCCATCTTCTTTTTTAAAAAAAAGTCATCTGACATAGCGCTGGCATTCAGTTTCATACGAAGAGTGAGGTTTTCTGTTCTTAGAGTCTGAAGCTCAGACTCCATGACTTCCAGGTAGGAAATGGTAATATCAGTCTGGACTTCCTGCTCCACAGTTCGTTTCAAATCAGTAGCTTCTTCACCCAGTTCTAAATCAGTGTCTCCTCCAAGATCACCCATAGATGCAGTAAACAGTAAACTTTATTGTCCAAATCTTTACAAAGTGGAAAATGATGCGTCACTGTCTGTGGTGTTCTCACCGTCCTCAACATGATCTGCACAAATAAGAACCATAACATACACATAACTATTTGTTTACTTCAAGCACATTCTATGTTTAGGTGATCATACTGCCTTGAAATGTTTCACTTTTGTTTTTTACTCAAAAGTATGAGTAAATGCCTATTTTGGGCAATCAGTGTTCCTCCCATCTATAAGACAAGATGTGGCTTTTTTTATATTAACCAAAATGAAAACTGAAGACAGTTTATTTAACTGTAGTTTAATACTGATTAATTGAGATTCATAATGATGAAGTGGTGGGAACGGGTTGTGGTGAGAGAAAAAAAATTAACACTGGACCTGGGGGCATGCTTCTCTGGAAAACTGCATTCCTGTGCACTTACTAACAACTGCATTACCTTAAAAAAGCATAATTTCATGGACTACATCAACTATCTAAATACGAAGGCGATGACATTATACGTGACAATGTTAGATTTACAAATATTAAAAATTGCATTTTATAAAGGCAGCATTGTTTCAAAAACACAATTTCTTTACACTTGAAGATAAACTATGAAATATTTCATAAAGTAAATATTCTTTACATACTGTTGTGGGCATTTCCTTGTTTCTGTTGCTCTCTCTTCTGTTTCCTTTCAAACCGGTCCACATCAGTGGATGCACATTAATGTTGTAGCCAAGGTGCAAAGTTGGGATCCAGTTGGGCGTATCATCTTGATAGAACTCCGCACGTTTTCCTGTCATCAAAATCAAGTCAAAATGTAATAACAACTACACTAAAATATTGACTTGCATGATAAACAAAACAAGCACTCTACTCGTCTCTAGTCTTTCCTCTGTTATTCTGGAAGAAAGGTAAACAATCAGGTGCTTTGTGTGGTGTTTTTTTTAATTATTATTTTGTATTCAAGTAAACGTGAAATTTGAAAAAAACAACAAATACAGTCCCAGTCTTTATATTTAAATTACGAAGCCTAAACGCACATTCTATCTATGAAATTTTTAGAACAGAGCAAAAGTCATCTAAAAACCCTCCAACACTCGACCTGCTCAAAAATGGCAGATTTCACTACTGCCAGGTTGTCGGTGAAAGTGGGCAGCTGCAACTTCGCAATGGCCTAGTAAGACCAATAACAAAATGCATGTGAACCATTGAACAATTATTGAAAATGCGTACCTTTCACAAAGTGGCGTGAACACACACGGGTCCAGGGTTTCACTGTTTTGTCTGTGATCTTCTTTCGATTGATTTGGGCGATCCAATGCCTTCTCCTCCTAGCTGTCAGCTCGCGTATGTTGGTGCCTATTGAATATAATCGTCGGAATTCTATGGTAAGAGATCCCAAGATCTCTAGTACTTCGCTTCGAACAATGTTTGACACAACAATCGTTCGTCATGGTGAGAAAAATGCGAATAAATACGCACAAAGTTATGACGTCAATCGGGATAGGTCCAGTCTATTCTCTCTCTTTCTCTCTTTGTCCGGAGAACAGTTATTCGGGGTGGGGACATTCCAAGCAGTATAACACCCGTTCTGCTTGACGTATTTACACACTTTTGGTTGCAAACAACGCACCGTTGAAATACCTACCTACAATGTTTGTATATTTGCTGAAAGTTTTCACACAGCTTTGCGATTGATTGATTTTGACTGCCACCGATTGTCTTGGCTACCTAAGCTAAAATACGGTTGATACATTTATTATAATACTTCGCCACCAAGCCCATAGATCATTAAAATAATTAAAAATAGTATCGAATTTAAGTTTTTTCAGTACATGGTGTCATAGTTTTAACTTTTTGTAAAAGTGTTGACCAAAATAAGCGCGGTGGTGCTTTTCCAAACTGGACATGGTGACCTAAATCGGATATAAAAACCCCAAATCCACATTTCTCCCGCCACGATGAACAAAGTTAAGTTTTTAATGATGGTCAAGCCGAATGTAACTAGCTCATATGCACATGGCATTCTACTTAATTGAATTAAGGACGCTGTCACTGACTTTCTTAGGTAGCCATTTTCGGCTTATGCCACGGGTTTTTACAATGTTCCAGAAAATCACTATAAAACTAAAATTACTGATTGGATTTTCAAAATGTTTCCTTCACCACTTTAGTAACACTCCAGGCAATGTTTCTGCCAAGTTTGGTTTCATTTGGTTAACGTTTAGATATTTATTTTTCATTTCAATCGTTAAAACGAGTTCTCGCAACTTGGTGTTGAAATCTGGACATATGGGCAGTGTGAGGAAGTAATACGCTTGACTCTGTTTTTTTTAAACCACCAAAAACACGTGGTGTTTCAATTCTAAATTTTATATAAAATATATTTCTTTATATTTCTTAACCAAACAAACACCACCTAAGTTTTTACATCAAAATAAATAAATTTCATTAAATAGAACACGTAAATAGTTTTAGGTAGCCACTTTTTGGACACCTCCCATTGGTATAAAAAAAGTAATAATAACTGTTCCATTGAATTTTTCAGAAACCTACAGCCATATAATTTACAATGAAACACTCAGAATCTTAATTGAAAAACTAGAAAGTACTCGTGGTGGAACCATTTTGATTAGGTAGCCAACGTCACGCCAGCAGGTAGTGGTGAACTTTTATTTCCACAAATACCATTTAGGTAGCCAATCACTGTGAAATGGCTACCTAGTATTTTGTACGGCTACCTATAATGTGAATGTCTACTAAACCATAATATTTGTGAACTGCAACTTAATTTTGAACCCATTTTTATGACAGGCGACCTAAATGTGAATGGTTACCTGGCTGTGAAATGGCGACTTAAGCAGTTCACCACCACGGCTAACTATTATGTGAAATGTTACTTGATGGTGACATGGCTACCTAATATGCTATGTTGTTAAATTGACATGAAACATTTTGTTAAAAAACATTG
Organism: Oncomelania hupensis; assembly: GCA_036898135.1. NCBI lineage: Eukaryota > Metazoa > Mollusca > Gastropoda > Littorinimorpha > Pomatiopsidae > Oncomelania > Oncomelania hupensis. Next base: position 62,116,488 of record CM072515.1, read on the forward strand.
ACCAGCTAATAAATAACCTTACAGCCATTAGTACATAGTTTTATAGTACATTTCAGTTGTATTCTGGGAGAGCCGACAAATATTACAATACTCATGGATGATTTGCAGTGCGCACATTTCAAGGTAAAAGCGCGTTTTAAAGAGAAATAAGCGAATGTAAGTGGTCATAATACCTTTGTAGCCCTCTGTGTGTCTAATGTGTACGCATGGGTATATGACTGGATATCTGTTTAGGCATGTGTGCTAGTGGTGATAGATTCGTATTTCGGTATAGAAGTTGGGTATAATAGTATATCAAATGTATTAATATTGGTTTTGATGTTATCTCTTTTCTTGCACTGCAAAACAAATATCCATGCCATGTGTTTGGACAATAAAGAATCTTGAAGTGATGTGAAGCTGTTTGAAAGTATTGTTTTATGTGGTGTGTTCTCACATAAATGTCTGTTTATGCATTTCAGTATGCTATGGAACCTTATGGATGAAGGTCTTACTAAACCACCCCATTAAGTTACATTACAACATATTAAGCAACAGTTCAACATGTTTTACTAAGTTACGTTTCACATCCAGGTAGCATTTTAACAAAGTCAGTTCCACCAAATAAAGTTATTTTCCGAATTTTGAGTTCGAGGTAACATTTCACAGTTATAAGTTACAGTTCTATCGTTATAAGTTACATTCCATGTTGAACTGTAACTTATAAGGCTTATAAGTTCCCGTGTGTGTGAGTCCTGAGAGATACACACACACACACAAACACAAGTGAGAAATTGCACCAAAAAAAAAAGGTTACCCCCTTGAAAACTATTGTTTTTATTGCTCATAAAAATCAACGCACAGTCGGCATCATTTTATCTAAAATCGAACGCACACATTTCATTTTAAAAATCAAATTAACTGCTGCTTCCATTGGTATTCGTTGTTGAAGGTTATGAAGTGCATAGATAAAGGATTAGATGTTTAAAAGGACATACAACACAAACACTGCTATCACATAAACAGAAGAGTTGTTCAGGTCATACTGTATTATTTTCCGTTAATGCTGTCGAATGTGCCAACACTTCAACAGTCGAAGTAAACAATACCAAGGGCTACAAAGGTATTATGACCACTTACATTCGCTTATTTCTCTTTAAAACGCGCTTTTACCTTGAAATTTGCACACTGCAAATCATCCATGAGTTATATATGTATTGTAGGCTAATATTTGTCGGCTCTCCCAGAATACAACTGAAATGTACTATAAAACTATGTACTAATGGCTGTAAGGTTATTTATTAGCTGGTCAATGTTTTTTAACAAAATGTTTCATGTCAATTTAACAACATAGCATATTAGGTAGCCATGTCACCATCAAGTAACATTTCACGTAATAGGTAGCCGTGGTGGTGAACTGCTTAAGTCACCATTTCACAGGCAGGTAACCATTCACATTTAGGTCGCCTGTCGTAAAAATGGGTTCAAATTTAAGTAGCAGTTCACATATATGGTTAAGTAGACATTCACATTATAGGTAGCCGTACAAAATACTAGGTAGCCATTTCACAGTGATTGGCTACCTAAATGGTATTTAGGTCGCCAAACCTGTGGAAATAAAGGTTCACCACCACCAACAACAACAACAACAACAATAACAGCACGTGGCATATAGGGCCTGTGGCATATAGGTTCCGTGGCATATAGGGCCTGTGGCATATAGGTCCCGTGGCATATAGGTCCCGTGGCATATAGAACCCTACCCTTTGTAATCTTATCCCCTCAAACATTACCTCCTCCAACTTACGCCACAAACTTCTTCCACAATCACAAGTCCTCTCTTTCTATCCTAATCCCACCACTACCAAAACTATCACCTCCACCATCACTGCCAACAACAACTGAGCGACAACAGCTGCTGCAAACAACAACAGCAATAACAACGTTGGACAACAAAGATGTATTGGATTGGATTGATTGTAGGGTATTGTTTTGTATGGTATGGTATTGTGATATGTTGTATTGTATTGTATTCTACTGTATTGTATTGTATTGTACTGTACTTAGAGCATGGTTTTTGCTACAGCTATTTCTCTTTGCAAAAGCCAGACGAATCATGGCACTGAGCACAAATGTTAGCGTTGTTTTGACTACGGTTATCTCTCTTTGATAAAACGTAAATAATCACGGAGCTGTTTATTAATAGCAAAGATCTTTCAGCCCTATATATGGGAATCACTTACATGTTTTTTCTTTTATACTTAGAGCGTGGGGTTTGCTAGTTATCTCTGTTGAAGAGTGACAAATCATGGAGCCTCTATGAACGCTCTAGTAAGCAGCGTGAAATAGCGTGATGAATCACGAAGCTGTCACCATGAAAGCTCTAGTGAGCAGTAACACCACATAATCATAATACTAACATAGAACTTCGATGCCTAGATGGGATAGAGAGTACAATTTAGCGTGGTTTCTGCAACAGTTATCTCTCTTTGCTAATGCGTTACGAATCATGCAACTGTGACACAGAGCACAATTTAGAATGGTTTCTGCAGTTATCTCTCTTTGCTTAAGCGTGACGAATCATAGTGCTTTCAAGAAAGCTCTATGTTATTAGAAAAGGGTAACAGCATTTGTATTCTTATCGCCTCAACCATTAGCTTCTTCAACCTATGCCACAAACTACTTCCACCGCCACGAATGCCCCTTCCCACTGACCCTCACAACTAACAAAACCATCACCATCACCAACACTGCAAACAACAATTTTACAATAGCTACCACAAACAATAGCAATATTGATTGATTGATTGATTGATTGATTTTTGCTTTAGGTCCAGCGGACTCTTCTGAGCCAAATCAGGACCGGACAACCCCCGATCCGCATAAAAGATCTGCTGAAACAACCCTAGTGGGAAAATTGAATGCCCTCCACCGGCCAGTCACTTTACAATAAAGACATCCCACCCTGGGTACGGCTGAGGCTTTACCCCAACTACTCGAATCCCCAGTTACAAAAACAAAATAGAATACAAACATCATTATAAATTATCAACAAAACATATACATATAAAATGCCTATATTGCTAAATAATAACATCGTAGGAAGCCCTAGTGACCACCCGGCAGAAAGCGTCCAACACTCCCAAGCTGATCCAACAGACCTCATACACAAACAAGGAGTCTTGTCCAGGAAGAGTTTTCAAGAAAAAAGGTAGGTCATTGATCTAGCGAAGAAGAAGATAGTATAGCAGAGTGATAGGACAGAGCAGGAATGGGAAAGAGTAAATGAGGAAGACAGCAACAGTGGGAATTTAAAGCACTAAATTTCCAGAAAGTGGGGATACTATTTATACTGAAACCCCCGGCACCCCAACGGGGGTACTGTTGCCGCAGTGAATTGGTCTTGCCTACAAAGTCAAGACAGGTTTTCAACTGGGGCTTTCACTTTTCCCTTTATAGGTTAGAACAATCTACAGTGGCAAGATTGCTCATGACCCCAAGGGGTAACAATAGCAATAAAAATGTCTAGCATAATTAATATGATAATAGTAAAAATAATAATAATTATATAATTATATTGATATAATAATAATAATAATAATAATAATAATAATGATAATAATAATAATAATAATAATAATTTCTATATAATTATTATTATTATTATTATTATTATTATTATTATTATTATTATTATTATTATTATTATTATTATTATTATATTAGTAGCTTTAGTAGTACATGTAGAAGTATCATTCATCATCATCATCTTCTTCTTCTTCTTATATTATATTATATTATATTATATTATATTATATTATATTATATTATATTATATTATATTATATTA
>CM072515.1:62125316-62185316 GCA_036898135.1 Oncomelania hupensis
GAGGGTCCTATGCTAATAAATAACATCACGCTTTAGCAAAGAGCGATAACTATTGCAGAAATCGCTCTAAATTGTACTTTCCGTCCCATCTAGTGATACATCACGTACTTTCAATAACAAATGTTAATGTTACATTTATTATAAAATATTTAATTTACTTGTTACAATCAGAAGTGTTTCACCCATTGTCCACTGCAACAAAATGTAAGAAAATTTATGGCATTATTATTATTACTAGTAGTAGTAGTAGCAGTTGTAGTAGTAGTAGTAGTAGTAGTAGTAGTAGTAGCAGCAGTAGTAGCAGTAATAATAATAGTAGTAGTAGTAATAATAGTAGTGGTAGTGCTTGTAGTAGTAGCAGCAGCAGTAGTAGTAGTAGCAGCAGAAGCAGCAGTAGTAGTAGCAGTGCAGCAGTAGTAGTAGTAGTGGTATAACTTACAGTTTCTTGCAATTATTTTAGAGTACATTGGACAATTGATGAAACACTTGCAATATTTATGAGTAAATTAAATTCTTTATAATAAATGGTACATTAACATTTTTAAATACCAGTAGTAATAATAATTCCTAAATAAATTAATAAATATTAATACATTTCTTATGATTTAATTATTTAAAATGAAATTAATATTTGTCATTGCAAAGTCCTTTGGTGCAGGACTTGTTTACTGGTTATTATCAGTTGTCTCTCTTTGCTAAAATGTGATGAATCGTAGAGCCTCATGTAGTAAACAGCAAAGAACAATCATACTTTGTATTAGTATTCTTACCACTTCAACCATAACCTCCTCGGCCTCCAACTAATGCCACAAACTTCTTCCGCCCTCACACGCCCCCTCTTTATTCCTTACCCCCACCAAAACCAAGAACTACCAAAAACTCAAACAACTGAACAACAACAGCTACTGCAAACAATAATAGCAATAGCAACTTGTGGCATCGCTGAAATAGATGGTAATAATTAGCACGTCTAATTCACGTACATTTAACCTTGTGCAATAATAATAATAATAATAATAATAATAATAATAATAATAATAGCAATAAAAATATATAATAATAGCAATAATAATAATTATTATTATTAATATTATTATAATAATTATAATATTAATAATCAAAATAACAACAACACCAATGACAACAACAACAACAAGAACAAGAATTCTTCTTCTTCTTCTTCTTCTTCTTCTTCTTCTTCTTCTTCTTCTTCTTCTTCTTCTTCTTCTTCTTATTATTATTATTATTATTATTATTATTATTATTATCAATATTATCATTATCATCATTATTATTATTATTATCATTATCATTATTACCATTATTATCATTAGTAGTATTATTAGTATTATTATAATACCATAAATTTTCTTACATTTAGTTCAGAGCACATTGTACAAGGAGTGAAACATTTCTCATTGTTATAAATAAATAAATATTTTAAAATAACTGTAACATTAACATTTACCAATACCTGGAGTAAAAATAATTAGTAATAAAATAATTAATAAAAGCTTGATGCATCACGACGCTGTCTCAATGATCGCTATGGTCTAGTAAGCAGTAACAGTGCCAAGTGCCATTTCCAGCAATTGCCAAGTCAGTTGGTAATTATCAGTTGTCTTCTCCGATAACGCTAGGTCTTTCAAACCTAACTGTGACGTAGAGTACAGTTTACATTGGATTCTGCTACAGTTATCTGTTATTTGTTATTAAAAATGCGTGATGAATCACGAAGCTGTCTCAATGAACGCTCTAGTGAGCAATAACAGCACATAATCATAATACTAACATAGAACTTTCATAGATAGATGGAACCACAGAGTATAACATTAACGTTAATGTTATACTCTGTGATGGAACAGAGAGTACAATTTAGCGAGGATTCTGCAACAGTTATCTCTCTTTGCTAAAGCGTTACGAATCATGGAACTAAGACAGAGAGCACATAATAATAGCAAAGAGCTTATTTATGTCTTTGATAATAGCTTGGTTTCTGCAGCAGTTATCTCTCTTTGCTAAAGCGTGATGAATCATAGTGCGCCCAAGAAGGCTCTAAGTTAATAGAAAACAGTAAGAGCGTTTGCATTCTTATCGCCTCAACCATTATCTTCATCAACCTATGCCACTAACTACTTCCACCCCCACGAATATTCCTTTCCACTGACCCTCACCGATAACAAAACCATCACCGTCACCATCACCATGCCAACAATAACTGAACAACAACAGCTACCACAAACAACAATAGCAATAACAATTTCTGGCATAATAATGAAAATAATGCTGCTGCTGCTGATAATATTAATAATAATAATAATAATAATAATAATAATAATAATAATAATAATAATAATAATAATAATAATAATAATAATAATAATAATAAAATATTATTATTGATTATTATTATTATTATTATTATTATTATTATTATTATTATTATTATTATTATTATTATTATTATTATTAGTATTATTATTAGTAGTAGTATTAGTAGTAATAATAATAATAATAATAATAATAATAATTATTATTATTATTATGATGATGATGATGATGATGATGATGATTATCATTACTATTATTATTATTAATTGAAATTATTATTATATATAGTAATAATAATAATAATTTAGGTAGTAGTAGTAGTAGTAGCAGTAGTAGTACTAGTAGTAGTAGTAGTAGTAGTAGTAGTAGTAAAGAAATAATAATAATAAATTAATTAATAATTATTAATAATTAGTTATGAATAATAATTTTTTATAATAATTAATATTTAAATTACGAAATTAAATAATTAGGTCTATAATTAGGTCTATTGAGATATAGCTTTGAGGTGTTTAAGGGAGGAGGGATTTAGGGAGGGGGAAGGAGAGATAAAATAATAATAATAAAAAAAAGGATTGGTAGTAGTAGTAGTAGTAGTAATAGTAGAATTAGTAGCAGCAGCAGCAGCAGTAGTAGTAGTAGTAATAGGAGTAGTAGTAATAGTAGTAGTAGTACTTGCACTTAGTTCAGAGTACATTGGACAATTGCAATATTTAAAAGTAAAGTAAATTCATTATAATAAATGTAACATTAACATTTATATATATGAGGAGTAATAATAATTCATGTATAAATTAATAAGTATTAATACATTACTTATGAATAATTTTTTTAAAATGAAATTAATATTAGTGATTGCAAAGTTCTTTGGTGCAGGACTTGTTTACTGGGAATTATCAGTATTCTCTCTTTGCTAAAATGTGATGAATAATAGAGGCTACATTTAGTAAACATTAACAGGAACAATCATACATTGTATTTGTATTCTTACGGCCTCAACCATATAGCAAGTGTTAAAAAAAAAAAAAATATATATATATATATATATATATATATATATATATATATATATATATATATATATATATATATATATATATATATATATATATATATATATATATATATATATATATATATTGAGTGTGACGAATCATGTAGCTGTTTATTAATAGCATAGGTCTTTCAAACCTAAATGGGACGGAGTGTACAGTTTCCATTGGTTTCTGCTACAGCTATCTGCTATTTGTTTTTGAAAATGCGTGATAAATGACATAGTCATAATATTAACATAGAACTTTCATTTCTAGATGGGACAGAGTGTACAATTTAGCGTGGTTTTTGCAACAGTTATCTCTCTTTGCTAAAGCGTTACGAATCATGGAACTGGGACTGAGAGCTCACAATTTATCTTAGTTTCTGCAGCAGTTATCTCTCTTTGCTAAAGCGTGATGAATCACAGTACTCCTAAGAAAGCTCTTTATTAATAGAAAACAGTAAGAGCGTTTGCATTCTTATCGCCTCAACAATTACCGTCTTGAACCTATGCCACAAACTACTTCCACACCCACGAATATTCCTTTTTACTGACCCTCACCAATAACAAAACCCTCACCGTCAACATCACTGCCAACAACAACTCAGGAACAACAGCTACCACGAACAACAATAATAATTACAATTTCTGGCATGATGATGATTATGATGATGATGATGATGATGATGATTAAGATGTTTAAGATGATGATGATGATAATAATAATAATAATAATAATAATAATAATAATAATAATAATAATAATAATTATTATTATTATTATTATTATTATTATTAATTTTATTATTATTTTAGTAATATTATTATTAATTACTTAGTAGTAGTAGTAGTAGTAGTAGTAGTAGTAGTAGTAGTAGTAGTAGTAAATAAATAATAATAAAAAATTAATTAAGAGGTATTAATACATTACTTATGATTAAATTATTTATGATGACATTAATATTTAAATTACGAAATGGAATAATTAGGTCTATTGAGTTATAGCTCCGAGGGGCTTAGGGGAAGAGGGGTTTAGAGAGGGGGAGGGAGAGATAAATAATAATAATAATAATAATAATAATAATAATAATAATAATAATAATAATAATAATAATAACAACAACAATACGAATAATAATAATAATAATAATAATAATAATAATAATAATAATAATAATAATAATAATAATAATAATAATAATAATAATAATATATTACCATAATTTTGTTACATTTAGTTCAGAGCACCTTGGACAAGGGGTGAAACACTTCTGATTGTTATAAGTAATTGAAATAAATGTAACATTAACATTTATGAATACCTGGAGTAAAAATAATTCCTAAATAAGTTAATAGGCATTAATGCGTTATTAATGTATAAATAAATTATGAATAAATTACTAATTAATGTATTGAGTGACAGCTCTGAAGGTGTGGGATAAGGGGGGTGAGAGAGATAAACGTTAATGTTAAAGTGCAATTCCCAAAGGCCATTTCTAGCATTTGCAAAGTCGTTTTGTAACTATCAGTTGTCTTCTCCGATAACGCGGTTTATAAAGCGTGGCGAATGATGGAGTTGTTTATTATTAGCATTGTTCTTCTAATTCCTATATGGGAATGAGAGTACAATTAACATTGGTTTCTGCTACAGTTATCTGGTTTCGAAAAAGCGTCATGCATCACGACGCTGTCTCCATGAACACCCTGGTCTAGTAAGCTGTAACAGCACATAATTGTTATACTAACATGAAAGTTTTATAGATAGATGGGACAGTGAGTACAATTTAGCGTGGTGTCTGCAACAGTTATCTCTCTTTGCTAAAGCGTTACGAATCATGGAACTAAGAGAGCACAATTTAACTTGGTTTCTGCAGCAGTTATCTCTCTTTGCTAAAGCGTGATTATTCATAGTGCTCCCAAGAAAGCTCTATGTTAATAGAAAACAGTTAGAGCGTCTGCATTCTTATCGCCTCAACCATTATCTTCATCAACCTATGCTACAAACTACTTCCTATCCTATCCTATCCTATCCCATAACCCGAAGGTCGTAGGGGCACCAAAGATGATCGTTTAACCAGCATACTCCATCTTTCTCTGTCCTCAGCAGCCCTCATGGCTTCGCTCAGTGTCAAACCAGTCCATTCTCGAATGTTGTCCTCCCACCTCTTTTTCGGTCTCCCCCTTCTTCTACCTCCTTGCACTGTGCCTTGCAGAATGGTCTTTGCAAGGCCTGATGATCTGGTGACGTGGCCATACCATCGGAGTTTCCGTTTCTTCACCACTGTGAGCAGGTCATCGTGTTGTCCAATGGCTTGTGTGATGGTCTGTCGGACTTCGTCGTTGGTGATGTGTTGGGTATAGGAAATGCCCAGAAGTCTTCTGTAGCACCTCATCTCCATGCTTTGTATTCTTCGTTGGAGATCTGCTGTGAGGGTCCATGCTTCGCAAGCATATAGGAAGATGGAGATGACCAGAGAGCGCAGCAGTCTTACTTTGGAATGTAGACTGATGGTTCTGTCTTTCCAAATGGGCTTCAACCTTGTCAGGGCAGCAGTTGTTTGTGCGATCCTGGAGAGGACTTCCTGTCGAGACCCATTGTCTGACACAATGGCTCCTAAATATTTGAAGCTGTGCACTGTGTTGAGGGATTGGCCTTGTACTTTGATGTCCGTGTTGATGCCATTGGTGTTGTTGGTCATCATTTTGGTCTTCTCTGCACTTATTTCCATTCCATAAGCTCTGGAGGTGGTGTCAAGCCTCTGTACAAGCTGTTCAAGTTCTTGTTCCTCTCCAGCCAATCCATCAATATCATCCGCAAAACGAAGATTGGAGATTGCTCTGCCCCCTATGCTGACTGTGTCTTCGTGATCTGCAAGAGCATCTGACATGATGCGCTCTAGGAAGATGTTGAAGAGTGTTGGAGAGAGTAGGCATCCTTGACGCACACCGATTGTTGTTCTGAACCAGTTCCCGATGACGCTGTTATGGAGGACTGCACTGGCAGCCTTGTCATACAGGCTTTTGATGACTTCTATAATTTTCGGGCTGATGTTGTACACTTTCATGGTTGCCCATAGAGCTGCATGCCAGACTCGGTCAAATGCCTTCTTGAAGTCTATGAACACATGATATAGATGTTGTTGGTGCTGTAGGTATTTCTCACAGATTATTCTGAGGTTGAAAATCTGTTCAGTGGTACTTCGCCCTGCCATGAATCCTGCTTGTTCTTCAGCTATGATTTGTTCAGCTTGTGGTTTCAACCTGTTGAGTATTATTTTCAGGAGGACCTTGCTGGGATGGCTGATGAGGCTGATGGTGCGGTAATTTTCACACTCCTGAAGGTTACCTTTTTTGGGAAGAGTGATGACAAGCGACTGGGTCCATGGTGTAGGCCATTCCCCACTCTGCCAGATCTTGTTACAGATAATGGTGAGAGCATCAGTCATCGCTTCTCCTCCTGCTTGTAGCAGTTCCGCTGGTATGTTGTCCACTCCCGCTGACTTCCCTTTCTTCAGCGATTGCACTGCTGCCTCAACTTCTTCCCGGAGAATAGGGAGGATTTCTTCTTCTTCTCTGCTCTCGGGACATGCTAGAACTGATGGGTCTCCATTTGGTGTATGGTTGTAAAGGTCAGAGCAGTACTCTGTCCATCTGTCCAAGACTTCTTGTTCTTCTGTAAGGCAAATGCCAGACTTGCTTTGGATAGTGGAGACTTTGGGCTGTTTAACACTTGTCAGCCGCTTCACAGTCTGGTAGGCCTTCTTGCTGTTGTTCTTGTTCAGATTGTTCTCTATTTCCTGGCATTGATCTTCTATCCAGTTCTCCTTTGCTGTGCGCATGCCTTTTCGGATGTCATTGTTGAATTTTCGGTAGACATCAGCTCCCTGTGAGGTGTTCTTTTTCTTTTTTAACTCTCTTCGTTTATCACACAGATCCAAAAGTTCAGGTGTGATCCACGGCTTCTTCTTTGGTCGGTGCTTGCCAAGGATCTCAGTAGCGGCATCTGTTACAGCTGAGTTGAAGGTATTGGTCATGGTGTTAACATCTACTTCGCCTGCCCCCAAAATAAGCAGTGGTGCAAATTTCCCTCCAATTGTGGCCTGAAATATTGTTGCCACCTCCGGGTCTTGCAGTTTGTCCAGGTCGAACTTCAGCCTAGTGCACTTTGCTGTATTTACTCTCTTCAAATGGAGCCGGAAAGACATCATCACGAGATCGTGGTCACTTCCAATGTCTGCTCCTGGAAAAGTGCGTGTCCTGCCAATGTTGATGCTTGATCTGAAGCGTTTCTTGACCGTGATGTAGTCGATCTGGTTGTGATGTTCCCCGCCGGGACTGTGCCATGTCCACCGTCTGGATTTTTTGTGGAGACCAAGCGTGTTTGCCAGTACCAGATTATTGTATCTGGCAAACTCCAATAGCCTCAGACCCCTGTCATTTGTCTCGTTGTTGCAGTGGGGTCCGCATGTGTCTCCCCAGTTGTGGTGCGCATCTTGGCCAACCTTGGCATTCCAGTCGCCTTGCACTATGACTATGTCCTTCTTCGGCACTTGGTCAAGGACCGCCTGTATATTTTCATAAAAATCCTCCACTTCGCTGTCTTCATAGTCTGATGTTGGGGCATAGGCCTGGATGGTGGTAATGTTGAAAGTGGTTGCTCTCAGACGGATGGTAATGAGTCTACTGGAGACTGGGCGGCAACCCATGACAGTGGCTAGAATGTTCTTGTGGACCAAGAATCCAACGCCGTGTTCGTGCCTGTCATCTCTACCGCTGAAATAGAGCTTGTGGCCTTTGTCAGTCGTTGTTTCACCTAGGCCCTTCCAGCGCAGTTCGCTGATACCTAGAACGTTCCATCGATAGTGGTCCAGCTCGTGGGCCAGTTCTTCTAATTTTCCTTCCGCAGTTAGGGTCCTGACATTCCAGGTTCCTATGACGATGTTGTTTCTCGTGCGGATCTTGCTAATTTGTCCATCAGTAGCATACTTTTCACCTCCGTCCTGGTGGCCAACGGAAGGCGCGGTCCTTGTTCCGGGCGACGACCGATCCGGCATGGAATTAGTGGATAGCCTCATCATGTGTTGTGTCTTGGGCAAAAAAAAGACCTGGCAGGGCCCAATCCTCTCCAGGCTGTTGGCCACAGCCGAAATCCACGGATACAGTGTGGCTCGCCTTGGCCCTGAGCACGTGGACGTTGAACCTGTAGTAACGTGAGGTTCCTCCGCCCTGGCCGGTGACTTCTGTGTAGAAGACTTTCGCCCAGTGATGCCGTGCTAACATCACCCCTGTTAGTCGCCTCTTACGACACGCCGGGAAACGTTGGGTCTATTCTATTTGCCCGAACCCACAGAGCTTAAACTACTTCCACCCCCACGAATATACCTTTCCACTGACCCTCACCAATAACAAAACCATCACCGTCAACATCACTGCCAACAACAACTGAGGAACAACAGCTACTTCAAACAACAATAGCAATAACAATTTCTGGCATAATAATGATGATGATGATGATGATAACAACAACAACAATAATAATAATAATAATCATAATCATAATAATAATAATACTAATAATAATAATAATAATAATAATAATAATAATAATAATAATAATAATAATAATAATAATAATAATAATCATGCATTGTTAGTAGTAGCAGCAGCAGTAGTAGTAGTAGTAGTAGTAGTAGTAGTAGTAGTAGTAGTAGTAGTAGTAGTAGTAGTAGTAGTAGTAGTTGTTGTTGTTCTTGTATAACTTACATTTATTTGCACTTAGTTCAGAGTACATTTCACAATTCGTGAAGCACTTGCAATATTTACAAGTAAATTAAATTCTTTATAATAAATTTAACATTAACATTTATCAATACCAGGAGTAATAATAAATCCTAAAGTATGAATACCTTACTTATAAATTAATTAGTTAAAATTAAATTAATATCAGTAAATGCAAAGTCCTTTGGTGCTGGACTTGTTTACTGGTAATTATCTGTTGTTTCTCGTTGCTAAAATGTGATGAATCATAGAGCCTACATGTACTAAACATTAACAGGAACAATCATACATTGTATTTGTATTCTTATCGCCTCAACCATTACCTTCTCCAACTTACGTTACAAACTTCCTCCACCCTCACAAATCCCTTCTTTCTTTTTTACCCCCATCACTACCAAAATCATAACCACCAACATCACTCCAACAACAACTGAACAACAACCGCTACGTGCCCCAAAAACAACAACAGCTACGTACTGCAAACAACAACAACAGCTACTGCAAACAACGACAGCTACGAACTGCAAACTACTGCAAACAACAACAGCTACTGCAAACACCAACAGCTACGTACTGCAAACAACAACAGCTACTGCAAACAACAACAACTACTGCAAACAACAACAGCTACGTACTGCAAACAACAACAGCTACTGCAAACAACAACAGCGACGTACTGCAAACAACAACAGCTACTGCAAACAACAACAGCTACGTACTGCAAACAACAACAGCTACTGCAAACAACAACAGCTAAGTACTGCAAACAACAACAACAACTACGTACTGCAAACAACAACAGCTACTGCAAACAACAACCGCTACTGCTAACAACAACAGCTACTGCAAACAACAACAGCTACTGCAAACAACAACAGCTACGTACTGCAAACAACAACAGCTACTGCAAACAACAACAGCTAGGTACTGCAAACAACAACAACTACTGCAAACAACAACAACTACGTACTGCAAACAACAACAACTATGTACTGCAAACAACAACAGCAATAGCAACTTGTGGCATCACTGAAATCGATGATGGTAATTAGCACGTCTAATTAACATTTAACCTTGAGGACACTAAGGGTGGTCAATATTCTGATTACTTAGTATATGACAATATCACAAAATTGATTTTCGGTACATGAACATTTAACAAATTTGACATGTTCCTTTGTAATTTTTGTTTGTTGTAATTTTAAAATATTGTTTGAATACTTAATTTTTATTTATTTTTATTTTATGTCATGTGACTGTACTAATTAGTTTAAATATTATCTGATTTCCCCCATCCATGTAGCAATTATCCTTTTCCTCCACCTTTTATTTTCTAATCTAAAATCTCTTCGGTGAATAGATGTTAAATGAAATAAACAAACGTATATTGTTTAATTAGGTCTATTGAGTTACATGTACAGCTCCGAAGGTGAAGGCTTAGCGTGGTGAGAGAAAGAGATAAACACTAATGTAACAATTCCCAAGGGCCATTTCTAGCAATTGCCAAGTCATTTTGTAAAATTATCAGTTGTCTTCTCCGATAACGCTGTTTACAAAGTTTATTTAGCGTGGTTTCGGCTACAGTTATCTCTCTTTGATAAAGCGTGACGAATCATGGAAACGTAACGTTTCTGCTACAGTTACCTCTCTTTGCTAACGCGTGACGAATCATGGCGTTCTTTTTATTAATGTCATCTTTTCATACTTATGATGTTCAGGGCCAGTATGTATATACATATGTGGATGTGAGTGCATGGATAAAGGCGTGAGGAAGAAAGATAGAAATAGAAGGACTATTACACTGATAGAAAGACTATTTCCAGCTGAGTCATATGACTGTTTTACTCATTAAACATTTTATTTTTATTCATTTATCTATCTAATGCAATGTTTGTTCTCAATGCCAAAGGCAATTTTGCCTATATTATGTATATAATGTTTAAGTTGGACAACAAAGGTGTATTGTATTATATTGTATTGTATTGTATTGTATCGTATTGTATTGTACCTAGAGAGTGGTTTCTTTTACAGTTATTTCTCTTTGTTAATGCATGAGCAGTCATGGAACTGGGACAGAGTACAAATTTAGCGAAGTTTCTGCTACAGTTATTTCTCTTCGATAATGCGTAACTAATTATGGAGCTGTGTATACATAACAGTGATGTTTCATAACTATATGGGACGGAGAGTAGAGTTTGTTTTTGTTTCTGCTACAGCTATCTCTCTTTGATAAAGCGTGACGAATCACGGATTCTCTTTCATACTTAAGGCGTGGTTTTGCAGTTATCTCTCTTCGCTAAATCCTGAAAAATCATGGAACCTCTATGAACGCTCTAGTAAGCAGTAAGAGCATATAATCATAATAATAACATTGAGCTTTCATACCTATATGGGACAGAGAGTACAATTTAGCGTGGTTTATGAAACAGTTATCTCTCTTTGCTAAAGAGTGATGAATCATAGAGCCGCCATGAAAACTTCATGTTAATAGTAGTCTAATTGTGTACTTAACGCCTCAACCAATAACTCCTCAATTTACACCAGAAACTACTTCCGCCCCCACAAGTCCCATCCTCTCCACCTCCACCACAACCAAAACCATCACCACCACTGCGGACAACAACTGAACAACAACAGCTACTTCAAACAACAACAGCAATAACAACTTCTAGCTGAAATCTACATGTAATTAACATTTAACCTCGAGCACACTAAAGATGGTCAATTTTTAAAAAATAATAAATATAAAAATAAACTATATATATAAATAAAGAAAAATAAATAAATTAATTATTTAATTAATAATAATAATAATAATAATAATAATAATAATAATAATAATAATAATAATAATAACTTACACGTTCTTGCATTTAGTTCAGAGCACATAGGACAAAGGGTCAAACACTAATAATAGTTACAAATATATTAAATACTTGATAATAAATGTATAACATTAACATTTATCAATACACAGAGTAATGATAATTCATAAAATAAGTTAATAAGTATTCAAGAGTTTCAAGAGTTTTTATTTCAAGACACATGATTTTAACCATCTATACAACGAAAGGCTATACGCCCAGGGGGCTTTTTAGCCAAGAGGGGGGAAATGGGGGGATTGGGGAAATACATGAAACAAGCATGAATGGCAATATAAAACAACTTTCATCTTATGAAAACAACAACCAACAAAAGGACACAAAGAAAGGTATACAAAATTCACACTTACAGTGAGTAACTCAATAATGGTACAGGACGCAGTCAATATAAAAATTTCAAAAATAAAAATTCGATTTTCTTTCCGTCTTCTAATAGCGATCTCCCTGCCTTTACACCACCTGTTTGAGTGATGGATGTGTGTTTGGTATGTGTGAGGGTGGATGAGACAGGTGAGCGTGTATGTTGGTATAGGTCGCCGCGCTTTGAGCCTGAATGATTTGGGGTAAGGCGCGTATAGCATCCTGTATTATTATTATTATTATTAATATTCCAAAATCCCTTAGTTTCTCCAAGAAGTACAGTAATACCCATAGTTAAATAAATAGTCACCTTCTCAATTCATTTTCATTTACCCCAAAAATAAACTATAGCATTCTTAATTCATTATTTATCAACAGACAAACAAGCAAAAAAACCAACACTTTTTATGAGTAGTGCGAGCAGGACACAGTCGAGACAAGAACGACGAGGCCAGGAAGAAAAATCTGATCTGCTGAAAAATGCACTTGATAGGTCAAACAACAACAAGAAAAAAGATTGTATTATTTAAATAATGAAAACACAATGTTAATATAGCGGCTCAAATACAATAACATTTTCTTTGACTTAGAGTTCATCAGCTGTTGTAATTTAAAGACGTTTGGGTGACGCCAAAAATATTGAGGTAAATAAGAAATTCTATTTTCTTCCAGTAAGGAATTTGAACAGAGAACAGATAGTGGAATTCGTCCATGTATTAATACATAACTTATGAATAAAGTAATTATAGATAACTTAATAATGAATGTACTAAATTAATTAATTAGGTCTATTGAGTTTTAGCTTGGGTGTGGGGGGAGGGGAGAGAGAGAATAAAAGGATGGTGGAGAGAGAGAGGGATAAACATTCATGTTAACGCGGAATTCTCAGGGCAATTTCTAGCAATTGCCAAGTCATTTGGTGCAGAACTTGTTTACTGGTAATTAATAGTTGTCGTCTCTCGTTACGCTGTTTACAAAGTTTATTTAGCATTGTTTCAGCTACAGCAAAGAGCTTATTACGGAAAGAGGGAGAACTTCCATTATGTCCTATACAAAAATGCGAGACGCTCTCACGGATTATTTCCCTTTGCTCGGGCTGGCTATATTTCATCATCTGCTATATGAATGATCTGTGCGTGGTAACTTATTGAGCCTATGCCATTGCAAAAGAACATTTTTATGGCAACGTTTGCAAAAACCAAACTTTTAACCATCATTATTATTAACATTCCGCTACTGCTGTCTTTTTTTTGTTTGTTTATGTTTACTTATTGACATTTATTAGGTGCTTTTATGCTGCTTATGTGTGTATGTCATAGGTTCGTTTTCTGACCTGGAATTTATTTTTTTTAATCAACGACAGATATTTTATCCGAAACTGTGTAAATCCGTAATCGTGAGAGAGAGAGAGAGAGAGAGAGAGAGAGAGGGGGGGGGGTTGGGGGAAGAGAGAGCTCT
Organism: Oncomelania hupensis; assembly: GCA_036898135.1. Classification (NCBI taxonomy): domain Eukaryota; kingdom Metazoa; phylum Mollusca; class Gastropoda; order Littorinimorpha; family Pomatiopsidae; genus Oncomelania; species Oncomelania hupensis. Next base: position 62,139,162 of record CM072515.1, read on the forward strand.
GTCATTCAATCAATTAATCACAATAAAGCACAATAACAAAATGTTTCACTAATAGTGTGAATTTAATTTATATCAGGTGTCCCCCTACCCCTCAACCCTCTCACCTCCCACATCACTGGCTTAATAATATCAGTCACTTCATGGAAAATAATTAATTAATCAGACAGAACAATCAGAACCTAGACTACAACATTCCACGCAATATGGATCTAATGCGCAGAAATTCACAGATCAGAACAAGGACTGAGTTTCTACATTACATTTTTTTCCCCGTTTACACTCAAACAAAAAGGGATTACAACAGATCAAGGACTATTTTTGTGCCTAGGTAAGGGGTTATCTTGCACAGTATTTGATCACGAGGAGAAAACAGACTTAGTCTAATTTCATTTGTTAACATAAGCAGTTTGACGAAGCCAAACTGCCAATCTGACAACATCTACCTTTGAAATGTAAGCACAAATATAATAGTCAAACAACCTAGAAACAACGTAAACAGTGAGCGACCTTTTGAACGTAAACTGTCAGCAAGCAAACAGTTTTTGTTTTAGCACATAGAATAGATATAACATGAATCACTGAAGCCTCTCCACGATTGTTTTAACAACACTGCAGCGGTCTTGGTTTAGGCCTATTTAAACACACAAAAAAGAAGTTTTTCGATTGCAATTTACCTTTCTTTGTCTCTTGGAAACTTGAAAAAGAACTTGCCATCACAATTTTCTTGTATCTGGCATTACGGCAATTGATGGCTGTGCAAAAGTCACCGCCCTGTTTTACTCGGTCGCCTTTTGTCTTTCTGCCACGAGCCATGTTTAGCATGTCGACAAGGGAGCGTAACTCGTATCTTCCGTCTCGCGGTTCTGTTCCAAGTTCCCTCTCTTTCTATAATACGCTCTTTGGCTACAGGTAGCTGTCTTTGATAAAGCATGAATCATGTAACTGTTACGTTTCTGCTACAGTTATCTCTCTTCGCTAAAGCGTGTAGAACAATGGCACTGTTTATTATTAGTATATTATATCCTGTCCTATCCCGTAACTCGAAAGTCGTTGGGACACCACAGATGATCGCTTAATCAGCGTACTCTATCTTTCTCTGTCCTCAGCAACCCTTATTTCTTCGCTCAGTGTCTAGCCAGTAAGTTCTCGAATGTTATCCTCTCACCTCTTTTTCTGTCTCCCTCTTCTTCTGCCTCATTGCCCCGTGCCTAGCAGGATGGTCTTTGCAAGGTCTGATGCTCTGCTGACGTGGCCATACCATCGGGATTTCCGTTTCTTCGCCACTGTGAGCATGTCATCGTCAAATGGCTTGTGGGATAGCCTGTCGTACTTCGTCGTTGGTGATATGCTGGGTATAGGAAATACCCAGAAGTCTTCTGTAGCACCTCATCTCCATGCTTTGTATTCTTCGTGGTAGAGATAGCGGTGAGGGTCCATGTATTGCAAGCATATATGAAGATGGAGATGACAAGGGAGCGCAAGGTCTTGTCTTTCCAAATGGGCTTCAACCTTGTCAGGGCAGCAGTTGTTTGTGCAATCCTGAGAGGACTTCCTTGTCTGATACAATGGCTCCTAAATATTTGAAGCTATGCACTGTGTTAAGTGATTGGCCTTGGATTTGTTGTCCGTGTTGATGCCATTGTTGTTGTTGGTCTACATTTGGTCTTCTCTGCACTTATTTCCATTCCATAGGCTTTGGAGGTGGTGTCAAGCCTCTGTACCAGCTGTTAAAGTTCTTGTTCCTTTCCAGCCAATCCATCATTGTCATCCGCAAAACGGAGGTTGGGGATTCTTCTACCACCTATGCTGACTGTGCCTTCGTGATCTGCAAGGACCCCCGTTGGGGTGGCCGGGGGTTTCAGTATAAATAGTATCCCCACTTTCTGGAAATTTAGTGCTTTAAATTCCCACTGTCACTGTCTTTCTCATTTGCTCTTTCTCATTCCTGCTCTTTTCTATCAATCTGCTATACTATAGTCTTCTTCGCTAGACCAGTCTCCTACCTTTTTTCTTGAAAACTCTTACGGGACAAGACTCCTTGTTTGTGTATGAGGTCTTTTGGATCAGCTTGGGAATATTGGACGCTTTCTGCCAGGTGGTCACTAGGACTTCCTATGATGTTATTATTTAGCAATATAGGCATTTTATATGTATGTGTTTTGTTGATAATTTATAATGATGTTTGTATTCTATTTTGTTTTTGTAAACGGGGGTTCGATAAGTTGGGGTGAAGCCTCAGCCGTCCCCTGCGTGGGATGTCTTTATTGTAAAGTGACTGGCTGGTGGAGAGCTTTCGGTTTTACCATTAGGGTTGTTTCAGCAGATCTTTTATGCGGATCGGGGGTTGTCCGGTCCTGATTTGGCTCGGAGGAGTCCGCTGAACCTAAAGCAATAATAATGTAATGTAATGTAATGTAATGTAATGATCTGCAAGGGCATCTGACATGATGCGCTCTACAGTAGGAAGATGTTGAAGAGTGTTGCAGAGTGTAGGCATCCTTGACGCACGCTGAAAAAAAAGAGGCCAATTTTAGCCGAAAAAGAATGCTGCATTCAATTTTAAACCGGAAAAGCCATGGTACATTTCCCGTGTGTTTGCGATCATTAACTGGCAAATTATACTGATGAATATCGACAGAGGCACAGTTGAGTTACACCAGGAAACTGAACTCGAACGCGGTTGGTTCGTTGATTGATTCAGTACCAGAATCTGTTACTGTCCGCATACAATAACATTGAAATTAAAAAGTCAAGTCATTATATTTGTATCTGGCAAAACAAATGAAAAACAAATCCCCTTCATGCTCCTTACCCTACCTTACAACCCCTTCACCGCGCGATCTTCCCCTCCCCCCTCCTTCTCTCTCCCTCTCTCTACTCCTCCTCCTCCTCCTCCCTCTTTTCCAACTTCTACTATTACAACTATACTGTTACATTCTTTCCTTCTCTCTGTGTCGGTCTTTCTCTATCTCTCCGTCTGTCTGTTTGTCTCTAGTTCGCTCTCTCTCTCTTCTACCTCCTCCTCCAAACACTACTACAACAACTACTACTACTACTGCTACTATAACAACAACAACAACAACAACTACTACTACTACTACTACTACTACTACTACTACTACTACTACTACTACTACTACTACTACTACTACTACTACTACTACTACTGCTACTACTACTACTACCCAGGCCCGGACTAGGGGGGGGGGGGGGGTTACAGGGGTTACGTAACCCCCCCCCCCCGGGCCTGACTATGTACCTCTTTTTTTTTCTTTTTTTTGGGGGGGGGGGGGGGGGGGGGGCTACGTTACAATCATAAGTAAATCCGGGGAGAAATTTCAACCCTCTCCCCTAGGCACTATAAAAAAATTAATCCTCTTCCACTCTACCCAATTTCAACCACTGATTCTTTTATCACAAGTAACTACATTCTGTTACCTGAGACACTGTGCTTCCCATAGCTTGAGTCTCTGTAAAAGCATGCGGCTTGCCTGCAGTGAAGAACATGATGGGAGCACTGAGGGAACTGTCACTGTTTTTCTCAAACTCTCCAAAAGAGACATAGAAAACTTGAAGATACCATCGAATCATCTCAGCCTGACACGACAAAAACAAAGCTTATTGATCTGTGCAGAACAAGATGGGTAGAAAAACATGAAGCACTGGAGGTTTATACATCTCTCTTTCTGGTTTTTTCGCGACTGTTTGGGGCAGATGTGTGAAGACAGTGACAATTGGGACAGTGAGACACTGACCAAGGCAACTGGTTTTCTCCTCACCTTGAGCAGCAGTGCTTTCCTCGTTGCATTCGTTGTCGTCCGCAATTGTTTGCGCTACTTAAAACCCTTGACAGTGAAGCTGCAGAAGAGGACAAAAGATGTTGTCGATGCCTACAGGGAAATCAAAGCGGTCAGTAACTGCATGTCTTCTATTAGAAGAGATGTCGACACAGCGTTCGTTGCCTGGTTCGGTGAAATCAGCAAAATGGCGAATGCTTTGACAACTGATGTTATTGTTCCTCGTCAAGCATCCCGACAGACTCTCCGTGACAACCAACCTGCGGCCACTCCAGAAGAATATTTCAAGATTAGCATTGCCATTCCTTTCTTGGAACACCTGTCAATCGAATTGGACTCGAGGTTCAAAAATGCTGACCTAGCAGTTGATGGTCTCTGTCTGGTGCCAAGCACTTTAATAGACAACCAGGATGGTTTCATGCAGGTTCCAGAAGGGGTGAAGACACTAGCAATGTTGTGGGAGTCTGATCTACCAGACAACGCTACCCTTGATGCAGAATACCAAAGGTGGGTTTGCAAATGGCGAAGTGCTGCTGAGAATGCGACAGCTATCATCCCATCCACGGCATCAGAAGCACTGAAACATTGTGACAGGGATTTTTATCCCAACCTGTTCATCATGCTAAATAACCTTTGCACCCTGCCTGTCACTACTGCCGAGTGTGAGCGTTCAAACAGTCAGTTGCGCAACCTGAAAAACTACCTGCGCTCTACAATGGGGCAACATAGACTCAATGGACTTGCTTTACTGAAAGTGCACAGGGATGTTGATATTGACTTCAAAGAGGCAGTGAACTGTTTTGCCAGAAGATACAATTCACAAATGGCACTAATGCCGAGGAACCTAGTGCAGCAAGACTGAAAGTGAAAGCAGGGCGGTGATGTTCATAAATTACAAGGTAAAGCTTTATACTGTTAACGATCAACAAAATGTAGTGAATAATAATAGTATACAAAACATCTCTGCTGATAAATAAACGTTCGTGTGTGTGTTTTTTTGTTTTTTTTTTAAGGGACGGGCAGATGACTATTTTTGTACCCCAGAGGTTGTCAGTTCAATTTGTTTAAAAAGCTCAAAGTCCCAGACCATCATAAATGGCTTTTTCAAGGTTCAGATTGCACCAGATTGCACCATTTTGCATCCTTGAAATTTCCGGGGGGGCATGCCCCCGGACCCCCCTAGAAGGCTCGGCGCTTCGCGCCTTCGCTGAATCTGTAACCCCCCCCCCCTCAACTTTTCCCAGGTCCGGCCCTGACTTCTGCCACTACTACTACTACTACAACAACAATTATTACAACCACAACTACTACTACTACAAATACAACTACTACCACCACATCTTCTATAACTACTACTACCACTACCACTACTACTACTACTACTTCTATAACTACTACTACCACTACTACTACTACAACTTCAGCTACTATTATTACTACTACTACTACAAATACTACAACTTCAGCTACTATTACTACTACTACTACTACTACTACTACTACTACTACTACTACTACTATACACAGTTGTATTTCTATCCTCTGCGAATCAAGCAGCACGTTTTGTAGCTTGAGTTATATCCCTGTTGTTGTTGGGTTGTTCTTGTTTCCGCTAGCGACTTGAGTCGCTCTTTGAGCGTTACATAGGAATAGTGCTATGCAATGCTTGTTATGCCACTCATCATGTAAATCTGCGGAATCCCACCCCACTTTCTTCTCTCTAACTCCCCTGCCTCTCTCTCTCTCTGTCTGTCTGTCTCTCTGTCTCTCTCTCTGTCTGTCTCTGTCTCTGTCTCTCTCTGTCTCTGTCTCTCTCTCTCTCTCTCTGTCTCTCTGTCTCTCTGTCTCTCTCTCTCTCTCTCTCTCTCTCTCTCTCTCTCTCTCTCTCTCTCTCTCTCTCTCTCTCTCAGGCAGGCATGTAGGTTAACGTTCCCGGACACTATAGCCTATAAGGGACTTGGATGTAGGAGGTCCATTGTTGATATAAGAAGTCATGATGCAGAAGGCCGTAAGTTGATAAAGGAGCGCGAAGCGCTGCTACTACTTTCGAGGAAAACAATACGTGATGTCAATGCAAGAGTCTCTCTCTCTCTCTCTCTCTCTCTCTCTCTCTCTCTCTCTCTCTCTCTCTCTCTCTCTCTCTCTCTCTCTCTCTCTCTCTCTCTCTTTTTCACCCTAGTTATGTCTCTCGCCCTGTTAGTAGCCAATCCCGACGAATAATTGGTTGAACCCACTCCAAAGCCAATATTGACCTGGCTGAGTCACCCCTTTATACCATACACCATCCAGTGCACTCTCTCTCTCTCTCTCTCTCTCTCTCTCTCTCTCTCTCTCTCTCTCTCTCACCGTCTCGAACTTAAAATGTGGGTCTGTTGAGGGCATATTTTCTATATATGATCATAGAAGAGTTTATAAAACCACATTCTTGAGGGGGAACGAGGGAAGAGGGGGAAGGGGGTGAAAGCTCTCAACTTAACGTGTACGAAGCTGAAGAAAGACAAATTCCGTCAATGTTATGACGTCACCTGGCGAGTTCCAGGTAAAAGCCAAAACGTGTGTAATATGAAGTCGTACAATATCAGCCAATGGGCTATGTGGCAAATTTTATCATCATCGTCATCATCATCATCATCATCACCGTCATCATCGTCATCGTCATCATCATCATCATCATCATCATCACCGTCATCATCATCATCATCATCATCATCATCATCATCATCATCATCATCATATCATCATCATCATCATTGTTATTACAAAGCGGTCCTGTCTCTGTCCTCTTTGCACGGGAGTGTTAACGGAAAGGTTAAAATAATATGGCATGTATTTGATTTATTTTGGATTTTTGACACTTTATTGTCCCTTTTTATCGGGAAATTCTGGGCCGCCTCCTCTGGTGGGAGGCGTAGTCGCAGCCTTTGGCGCGCCCAAACCCAACCTACCTAATATTAGTTGTGATTTTGAGATTTTGTTGGAAGGAGCAAACCGGAGTACCCGGAGAAACCCCCGAGACGTTGCTCGAGTCGAAAGTAAATAATATTCGGAGAAACATAACGCCCAGAGACAGGATCGAGCCCGCACCTGTCAGGCTCTATTTGTTTTTGGCCTGTGGACAAGGCAAGTTAGTCCTGCCTTAGACCACTCGGCCACAATGCTAGCATACATACGTATATACGTATCACGGCTTTACCCCTTTACCCATACGCCATTGAGAATCCACAACGCTATGAGGATCCACTACGCCGCTATTGAGGACCCACTACGCCACTGAGGATCCACTTATTCTTTTCTACCGAGAATCGATTTTTCTTGGTTATTGCTCTTTGTCATTACTAATGGAAAGATTATAAAACGGGAAATCCCCTACTTTTATCTTTCGGTCGGAAAGCAATGGGGGAGGGTAGGGAAGAGAGGGGGGGAACTGATCTCTGAACGATTTACTTGCACAGCCTTCGATCACGAAGCTGGCCCCCACAACAAAAAGGTATCTTTCAATGACGACTAATATGCGTTTCGGAGAACAACTAGCGCATCCATCGATCAGATAACGAAATCCGGATTCCGATACATGATGGGAAAAACCGAGTTTCACCGAACTATCGATGACGACAATAATCGTTTCCGGATCTAATCGGAGAACTCGCATCCTGCATCCGGCTAGGGCAGTAAATAGATGAGTTGCGCTTTAAAGGGTTGCATGAGGCGATGGCATGGTTGACATATTGAAATGCTCTTACGCAACGCTTTTTCCAGCTCAAAGAGCTGCTCAAATCGCTAGAGGATCTAACTCAAACCACAAACTAACTAGAATGGATCCGCGAAAGCAAAATAAAAGTGGATCATCGGTAGCAGTAGTAGCGTACAGCCCATGTATCGTAGATAGGAAAGTGGGATTAGACTGCGTCAGTCTTCGGCGAAACGAATCGGTCGCTCGAACGGTTTTATTCCCAAAAACCGCGTATCAACGAACCTATAATATCTCCATTTACATCGACTAAAATACAGTCCTTATAACAGGGAAATACACTGATATCTGATATAGACCTATTGTATTATATGCCGAACTGTCACCTAACATAGGCCTATGGAAGATTGCATGTTAGTTTTTACGCGGTTTGAGAATAAGCCGTTTGAGCGGCCGATTCGTTTCGCCAAAGAAAGTCTGACCCAACCTTTCCGTTTTTATAAAACAAATAGCTGAGGGTTATCTACCGCTGCGCGATGGAGGATCCGCTTTTTTCTTCTTCTTTTTTTTGTTTAGTTATCGCGGATCCGTTCTACATGGTTTATGCCCATGTACTCAAACCTAACTCAAACCTAACTTCCAACAAGCCTACCTCAAGCCAAACTCAACCACAAATACATGTACACTGCAGTACAATATTACGATACGATGCAATTCATCTGAAATGGGGGACCCCTTGGGGTCATGAGCAATCTTGCCACTGTAGATTGTTCAAACCTATAAAGGGAACAGTGAAAGCCACAGTTGAAAACCTGTCTTTCCTTTATAGGCAAGACAGATTCACTGCGGCAACAGTACCCCCGTTGGAGTGCCGGGGGTTTTCAGTATAAATAGTACCCCCACTTTATGGAAATTTAGTGCTTTAAATTCCCACTGTCGCTGTCTTCCTCATTTACTCTTTCCTATTCCTGCTCTGTCCTTCACTCTGCTATACTATCTTCTTCGCTAGATCAATGACCTACCTTTTTTCTTGAAAACTCTTCCTGGACAAGACTCCTTGTTTGTGTATGAGGTCTGTTGGATCAGCTTGGGAGTGTTGGACGCTTTCTGCCGGGTGGTCATTAGGGCTTCCTATGATTGTACTATTTAGCACTATAGGCATTTTATATGTATGTGTTTTGTTGATGATTTATAATGATGTTTGTATTCTATTTTGTTTTTGTAACCGGGGGTTCGCGTAGTTGAGGTCAACCCTCAGCCGTCCCCCGCGTGGGATGTCTTTATTGTAAAGTGACTGGCCGGTGGAGGGCATTCAATTTTCCCACTGGGGTTGTTTCAGCAGATCTTTTATGCGGATCGGGGGTTGTCCGGTCCTGATTTGGCTCGGAAGAGTCCGCTGGACCTAAAGCAACAATAAATCAATCAATCAATCTGAAATGGAGCAATTACAAAACAGGATAACACAGTACTATATACACTACAATACAATCCAAAACAACACAATTCATCTCAAATGGAACGAATGATATAATTATATTCGATGATATATATAGCGCGTTCCCAGCTCAAGAGCTGCTCAAGGCGCTGGCTGATACACGATCTAACTCAAGCCGCCCGAAGCGCCGACTTGCGCCTTTGGGCGCATAGTCTGACGCCCAGACGACTGAGCACACTCCTGGGCGACCGGTGATGGGGATAAGGGACCTAGTGCGTGCTAGCTGGCTCCCATCCGTCTACGGCATGAGCGTCAGGATCTTTAAAGTCCAGGCGATGGTACGCGTGCGTGCATCTAGACTAAACCTCGGTTTGTACAATACAGTCCATGTACAATACATCTCAGATGGAACAATTATAAAGAGGAAAATACAATACAATACACAGTTGAACACAACACAACACAAGTTCCACTTTTTTTTTTAAATCTCAGATTTGAACAGTTGCAAAGCAGGGTCTAACTCAAACCGCCCAGTGACGCTAACTTGATGCATGATGCGCAAGTTCTAACGTCCCTGACAACGGAGCGATTGGGAACGACTGAAGGGAAACAGGACACAATGCTTTGCAGGCAGCTCTCTCCCGTCTAGCACATCTTTCATTTGTTTATTATTCCAACCACAAGTCAACACGCAATCATGCATTATGAAAACCACAAAACGCATTCATGCATTCAATCAAGCATTAATAAAACCACAAGTCAAAACGCAATCAATCATTCAATCACGCTTTATTAAAACCACAAGTTAAAACGCAATGATTCATGCAATCGTGCATTATATTATTAAAAGCACAAGTCAAAAAAGCATTCATTCGTTCATGCATTATTAAAACCACAAGTCAAAACCCAATCATAAATTCAATTATACATCATTAAAACATCATTCATTCATTTAACCATATTATATTATTAACACACCAACATTCATGCATTATTCAATTTCTATTTCCCCTTCCCCACCCTCCCTCCCTCCCTAGAGGTCAGCATCTATAAAGGGTTATACCCAAGATGCTATCATTTTGTTTTACCCCAGGTTCCATTTGTTTAGGGGAGACAACTAAACTACCTGTATTTTAAAACACATATACTTTTAGTTTTCCCCTTCGTTTCATTCCACTTAATGTCTTTCACCGAACAACTGGAATCGGATAGGGATAGGGAATGGGGTGGGTGCATGGGGTGGGGTGTAGGGGTGGAGGTGAGGATGAGGGGAAGGGGAAGCCTATACTACTCAAACAGAAGCCAAACAAGCCGTGCAAGTGTTTGTATTGTTCAAACGAAGCCACCCTTAGCTATTGTACATGCAAAGAAAATTCACACGAACGCAGGTTCTCCTTTCAAGCCATTATCAAGGGGATCGGATAGTTTGTTTAAACATTGACACAGATGACTCGTTTTGTACTCCTTAGATTTTGATGCTTTGTTTGGTGTTTGTTTTTAAAAAAAATAGGTAAACTGCAACTTTTCAGCGTAGGGGAGAAAGAGAAACGTTAAAGCCTCCCTTTTTTCAGAGACAGCGTCAAGAAGGTGGTGTCAATCTCACTTCTTTCCCTTGACGATGATGATAATGATGATGATAATGATGATGATGATTAATGATGACTACAAAAGATAATGATGATGATGAGGAGGAGGAAGTTGATGAGGATGATGATCACGATGACATGTAAATAGACATTAAATAAAAATAAATATGTCAAATATGATAATGATTGATGATGATGATGATGATGATGATGATGATGATGATGATGATGATGATGATGATGATGATCATCATCATCATCATCATCATCATGACGTATCACGCGCACAACTCCACGCAAAAAGCATGCTCAGGGCGCAGTCAATTTTTTTGTAATTGAATCAGGCATACATTTACAGCTGAGTGAACTAAGAGGTTGTAGTGCATTGTTTCGTACTTTTTACCTTTCCGTTTCACTTGTTCGAGCTTGGTACAGGGCCATAGAGAAAGCGTCGCAACATCATTCAATAAAGGAAACCAACGCCTAACAGGACAGAGAGCACACAGTTCAATACATGCCCAGCTTCAAATCTGCGTCTGCATCAATGTTCACGCGACAGCGGTGGTGCGCGCGTTCGCAAACACACACACACACACACCCACACACACGCATACGCATACACACAAAGGACTATAATTTTTAAAAAACAAACTGAATTGATTGATTGATTGATTTATTGTTGCTTTAGGTCCAGCGGACTCCTCCGAGACAAATCAGGACCGGACAACCCCCGATCCGCATAAAAGATCTGCTGAAACAACCCTAGTGGGAAAATTGAACGCCATCCACCGGCCAGTCACTTTACAATAAAGACATCCCACGCGGGGGACGGCTGAGGGTTTACCTCAACTACGCGAACCCCCGGTTACAAAAACAAAATATAATACAACCATCATTACAAATCATCAACGAAACATATACATATAAAATGCCTATATTGCTAAATACTAACATCGTAGGAAGCCCTAGTGACCACCCAGCAGAAAGCGTCCAACACTCCCAAGCTGATCCAACAGACCTCATACACAAACAAGGAGTCTTGTCCAGGAAGAGTTTTCAAGAAAAAAGGTAGGTCATTGATCTAGCGAAGAAGAAGATAGTATAGCAGAGTGATAGGACAGAGCAGGAATGGGAAAGAGTATATGAAGAAGATAGCAACAGTGGGAATTTAAAGCACTAACTTTCCATAAAGTGGGGATACTATTTATACTGAAACCCCCGGCACTCCAACGGGGGTACTGTTGCCGCAGTGAATCTGTCATGCCTACAAAGGCAAGACAGGTTTTCAACTGGGGCTTTCACTGTTCCCTTTATAGGTTAGAACAATCTACAGTGGCAAGATTGCTCATGACCCCAAGGGGTAAACAAACTGAAAAGAAACATTGAAGAGGATGGGCCTGCGGAAATAACTACAAGCGACGATACAAAGGAAGAAATAAGTGCTACGTGTTGGGACGGTATGCTGGAACAACCGGTAAACCTCGACACGCACGCACACGCATCCATTAACTTTAATACAACCTAAACCGTTAACTTTAACAACCTTTTTTTTTTTTTTTTTTTGTTTTGGGTAATTTTTATTTCTTCAAAATGAGAATGAGTTTAACAAAAATGGATGAATGAAAAAGATTAAACAAAATAAACATGAGCGGCCCCCTCCCCCAAAAAACACCCATACTCACGCATACATACAATTATACACGTATCGCATTCATTTGTTCAAACTGCATTACTTCTGATTTCTATACTTATTGCTCTGGGTCAACTGGAATTCGACTCAGGAGGAAAATAATGAGCAGATATACATTATAAGAAAAAAAAAAACAAAAAAAAAAAACAACAACAACAACAAACAGTTCAATCTTCGATGAGTGATAAGTACAAGATCCATTCACTAATGAATTTGTGGTATTTATCATTTATAATAGCCACATATTTCTCTAAACAAAAACGCTTTTTAAGAATCATTCTGAACTGTTGAATTTGTGGTTGAGAATTACCTAACTTACATTTATATATATAGAATTTAGCAAGCAGTATGATCAAGTCAAACGTAATATCTGTATGGACATCTTCTTTTATACCGAATAAAATTAATGCTTTATCCAGACAAATATTATGACAGGCACACTTTTCCACCAAACAATCCTTTAAGTCACTCCAAAATTTTGAAACAACCCTACACTCATAGAGCATTTATATGTGTTAACGTCCGATCTTCTATTTCACAAAAATTACATATGGGTGAATCTATAATTTTACACCTGAATAAATATTGTTGGGTTGGAAGTAGCCTATGTAATAGTTGAGTTTGAAACCATCTTAACTGCGTGTCTTGTGTTATTCTAAAGCAGTGAGGGAAGATTTTTTCCCAATGTAGATTTTCAAAAAAAGTATTCCATCTTGCTACTGCGGTCGGAGAGAAACTGTTTTCAGCCAACAGTGCTCGTACTTGATTTTTACCCCTATTAATGTATTTCCATACTTTCGGGACTGATTCCTCATATGTAATGCCTAGTTCTAAACCTAACCTCTTCTGAAATTTCTTAACCGCATTTAATACTCCTTGATATGTCAAAAAATTTGTTTTTATCGCATTGGGAAATTTTGTTTTAAACTCCTGGAATGAAAGGTAAGTGCCCTCCTCATTAACAAGCTGCTTAATAAATAGTATGTCACAATCACACCATTCCTTTAAGTAAATAACCTTTTGATCTCTCAAAATATTTTTGTTGTAATGAATATTTTCAGACATGAATTCATTATTATCCGAAGGCTGACATTTAACAGCAATCCTCCTAAAGTGTTTCAAAACATCCTTCCAAAAGGGATTGTTCACCTTTGTACTGAGCACATTACAATATTCCGCACCATACTTATAAATATTACTTAACTTTGGATACATCGTAAGCACCATTTCCTTCCAGGATGTTTCATTTCTCAATCTTATTAACCACTGAACTTTAAGCGAAGTCAGAAAGTTTCGGACATTAATCATTCTCAATCCACCCTCTTCATAGGACTTACATACAATAGATTTTTTTATTTTACTTCTTTTTTTATCCCATAAAAATGAATAAATTTCCTTTTCTAGCAAAAGTAAAATTTCCTCAGACGGATCTGGCAAGGTCGTTAATAAATGAGTGATTTTTGAAAGTACCAGCGTTTTAATAATTAAAATCTTCCCCAATGGGGTAAGATGCCTTCGACACCAGGCAACCATGACCTTTTTCATATTTGAGAGTTTTTCTTCATAATTAATACGAACAATACTATTAGTATCCGTTGAGAACAAAACCCCTAAAACTCTAAAGGTTCCTGGGTCCCAAACAAAATTTTTATCTCTCATATACTGGATATTACACTTCTTCCTACTTCCTATCCATGTAGCAAGTGATTTTTCAAAATTTACCTTCAATCCAGATATTTCTGCATATGCCAACAGAACATCAACTACTGCTTTAAAAGATCGTTCTGAACCATCAAGACAAATGGTTGTGTCATCAGCAAACTGAGACAATAAATTTTCCTTGTCTTTAATTTGAATACCTTTAATTAATTTATTTTTACGAATCATTAAAGATAATATTTCAGCACAAATAAGGTATAAATAGGGACTGCATGGGTCACCTCTCTCTATTGAAAAACACTGCGAGTATTGGCCATTAACTAATATAGTTGATGAAATATTAGAGTAAAATGTTTTTATCCATTGAATTAGATCTGGTCCAAATTCAAAAAAATTAAGACAAGAAAATAGAAAAGTCCAGGAAACACTGTCAAAAGCTTTTTCCATGTCTACGGTAAATAAGAGTCCCGGAATATTCTCTTTTTCTACATATATTATAGTATCATACAATAAGCGAATATGTTCACCTATATAGCGTCCTTGTATAAAAGCCTTTTGAGATTCATCAATAATTTTAGGTAAAACAGCCTTCAATCTGTCAGCCACACAAGCCGAAGCAATTTTATAAGAAATGTTTAACAGGGATATTGGCCTCCAGTTTCTTACCAGACGTTTAGATTTTCCTTCTTTAGGTATACAAACAATAGTACCACGTCTCTGTGTAACAGACAATTGCTCTTTTTGGAATCCTTCATTTATAGAACGAATATAAAATGTACCAATATCTATGAAAAAGAATTTAAAGAATTCTACCGTGAATCCGTCAGGTCCTGGGCTTTTATTATTTTTCATTTTTTTCAGAGCCGTGACTGCTTCGCCAAATTTAATCACACCTTCTGTCTTTTCTCTATCTTCTTCTTGAAGTTTAGGTACATCCTTTAACTCTACACCAATATCCATATTTTTAACATCTTTATGTCTGTAAAGATTTTTGTAAAAATCTTGCACTTCTTCTAAAATATGTTTTTGTTCAGTAATGATTTCTCCATTTTCTGTTTCCAATATGGGCATAGCTTTATCTAGATAATTTCTGTTTTCTAAGTTACAAAAGTATTTGCTCATTTTTTCTCCTTCATTTAGCCATTTGACTCTGGACCGAACCGCAATCCCGTCCATTTTAATATCTCTAAGTTCCTGAAGTTGTACCTTAAGGTTTTCCAACTCTTCCAGATTCTCGTCTTTTATATTTTCCTCTATTCTCTTAATTTTTTGTTCCAAATCCATTTCCATTTGACTATTAATCTTTTTTCTATAACTAGCATACGATATTGTTTTACCCCTTATCTCTAAAAGAATCATCTCAAAAAAAGTTGATCACTTATTTGAAGCTGAAGCTGATCATCTGGAATACCATCAATTCCATCAAAGTTATATACCAAAACAGCATACTGTTTTTTAAGATTACTAATAACTTTTTTTATTTCTAAAATGTATTCTTTATCTTTAAGTAATGAATTATTAAATTTCCATAAGGGTCTATCTCTCTGAAGTTGTTCTTTTTTAATAAACAGAACTACTAAGGAGTGATCTGAACGATAGCCTGGATATATTTTTATATCAACAGTTTCATTCATGATTTCTTCACTCATAATAAAATAATCTAGTCTTGCTTGTTTGATTGTATTATATTTTCTCCATGTATACATTTTTTTATCTGGGTAAATCTGCCTAAAAACATCATAATAACCATATTTGGCAAACATTTCAAGCAGTTTTCTTCTTGTTCTAGGGCGGCTTGATGTGCTTACATAGTTACGAACATCAATCGTCATATTAAGAGGACAATTCCAATCCCCTGCCATAATTACATTATCACTGCCATAATGATCAATATGATCCCATATTTTTTCAAAGAATTCTGGATGATCGCCAACACTAGGGCCATATAAGTTTACAAGAAGTATTCTTCTTTTCATTATTTCTACATCTATAATCAAAAATGTGCCATGTGGATCTCTTAATACATCGAACATTTTATATTCAAAATTATTATTGAACAGAATTGCCACACCGTTTTTGTTTGTTTCTTCACCACTAATCCAAATATTATATCCCCAAGCCGCCCTAATAAAGCTTTCACTTTCTGTTTTCCAGTGTGTTTCTTGAAGCATATAAATGTTGCACTTTTGGTTCCTTAAATAATCAAACACGTCTCTACGTTTCTTTGCATCCCCCAGACCATTACAGTTATATGTACATATAGAAAAATTATCCTTACAAGTATTTGTCATTTTTTCTCATTATAATCCCTTTAAAGAACTATTCCTGATCATGTAATCATTATGTAAATTTACCCTAATTGTCTTTATCACAACTGACACAAAAATGAATTGAGTACATACCTCCAGAGCAATCAACTTTAACAGACCCATACAGTTCAAACTTCTTTCATACACAACAAACGATTCATACATTATGTTTATGCGTCAATGCTTAAACTGGGTGAAGAAGATAATGGCGTGACTACCTAGACAAAAAAGCAAATATCAAATATAAGATGGCAAAAATAAACCGCTCTGAGACTATTTACTTAATAAAAAACTGCAGTTTGAAAAGTATTGCATTACTTTTTTCAGTGAATAATTCAGTAATGTCATAAATCAATATTAGTCAGTTAAACATTTCACTTAAATCTGATCAACTCAACTATTGAAGTAAACAATCACAAATAACACAGAAAATGACATCGGTTGGCTTCATTTGCAAGAACAGAATAATTGAATTAATCATAATGATTCGACAATTCAAAGGTGTATTTACCTCGAGGTAAACAAGTAGTCAAAGGAAGGTTAAACAATAAATAAATCAATACATAACAACCTAAATATCAATATTTTCAAATAGAAGTACACGACTCAGTTTTAGAACACAACAGCAACACCGATAAAAAACAAATTAAAAATAAGAATAATAATTTTAAAAAATAATTTAAAAAATAATACAACAGAGTACAATCAACGAATATTACTGCTTTGAAAGAAAGACTGACTTCCAAATTTACAAACCAATTATACAGGACCAATTATAAACACATGTAGTGATGTACTAGCATTTTTTGGACAAAGAAAGAGAATAAGTCAAATTAATAGAAAATAATAAGTCAGACAATCATATTCATCTTGATTTTGTTAGAAGAAATCTTTGGTCAAAAACAGAGTAAATCTTTTAAAAACTTCCAACTATACATAACAACAACAAAAAGGTAAGTTTATGCTAACTATTTAGCTGAAATAATAAGGCAACAATCATAAATATAGTTTACAAACCGTACTCTTCCACAATCGTTATATTATTCTTTGGAAAGGTATAGTTAAGAAAAACAACACACCCAAACAGAGAGAGAGAGAGAGAGAGAGAGAGAGAGAGAGAGAGAGAGAGAGAGAGAGAGAGAGAGAAATTATAAAGAAGGTGTACAATCAACAAATATTACTGCTTTGAAAGAAAGTCTGACTTCTCAATTTACAAACCAATTATACAGGACCAATTATAAACATATGTACTAGCATTTTTTGGACAAAGAAAGAGAATAAGTCAAATTGATATAAAATAATAAGTCAGACAATCATATTCATATTGTTTTTGTTAGAAGGAATCTTTGGTCAAAACCAGAATAAATCCCTTAAAAACTTCAAACTATACATAACAAAAACAACAAAAAGGTAAGTTTAAGCTAACTATTTAGCTGAAATAGTAAGGCAGCAATCATAATTAATATAATAAGGCAACAGTCATCTATAGTATAGTTTACAAACCATACTCCTTCACAATCGTTATATTTTTCTGTGAAAAGGTATATTTAAGAAAAACAACACACCCAAAGAGAGAGAAAAAGAGAAAAAAAAATTAAAAATATAAATAAATTTCAAAAAATTTTAATAAAAAGAAAAAAAAACTACAAAGAAGGAGTATAATCAACGACTGTTACTGCTTTGAAATAAAGACTGACTTCCAAATCTACAAACCAATTATACAGGACCAATTATAATCACATGTACTAACATGTTCTGGACAAAGAAAGAGAATAAGTCAAATTAATAGAAAATAATAAGTCAAACAATCACATTCATCTTGTTTTTGTTATAAGGAATTTTAGGTCAAAAACAGAATAAATCTTTTAAAATCTTCCAACTATACATTTTTGGTCAAAAACAGAATTTAAAAAACCAACTGAATAAATTTTTTAAAAACTTCCAACTATATATAACAACAACAAAAGGGTAAGTTTAAGCTAAATATTTAGCTGAAGTAATAAGGCAACAATCATAAATATAGTTTACAAACTCTACTCTTTCACAATCATAATATTTTTCTTTGGAAAGGCATAGTTCAGTAAGAAAAACAACACACCCAAAGAGAGAGAGAAAGAGAGAGAGAGAGACTCAGAGAGAGGGAGAGAGGGAGAGAGAGAGAAAGAGAGAGAGACTCAGAGAGAGAGAAAGAGAGGGAGGGAGAGAGAGAGAGAGAGAGAGAGAGAGAGAGAGAAACTACAAAGAAGGAGTACAATCAACGAATATTACTGCTTTGAAAGAAAGACTGACTTCCAAATTTACCAACAATTATACAGGCCCAATTATAAAACACATGTACTTGCATTTTTTGGACAAAGAAAGAGAATAAGTCAAATTAATATAAAATAATAGGTCAAACTTGTAATCATATTCATATTGTTTTTGTTAGAAGGAATCTTTGGTCTTCCAACTACATGTAGTGATGTACTAGCATTTTTTGGACAAAGAAAGAGAATAAGTCAAACTAATAGAAAATAATAAGTCAGACAATCATATTCATCTTGTTTTTGATAGAAAGAATCTTTGGTCAAAATCAGAATAAACCTTTTAAAAACTTCCAACTATACATAACAACAACAAAAAGGTCAGTTTAAGCTAGCTATTTAGCTGAAATAATAAGACAACAATCATAAATATAATTTACAAACCATACTCCTTCACAAGTGACAATCGTTATATTTTTCTTTGAAAGGGTATAGTTAAGAAAAACAACACACCCAAAAAGAGAGAAAAAAAAAAATATATATAGAGGAATCCTCCAACCATGTGTCATTTACAAAACCA
The DNA here is from genome assembly GCA_036898135.1 of Oncomelania hupensis. Classification (NCBI taxonomy): domain Eukaryota; kingdom Metazoa; phylum Mollusca; class Gastropoda; order Littorinimorpha; family Pomatiopsidae; genus Oncomelania; species Oncomelania hupensis. Next base: position 62,158,149 of record CM072515.1, read on the forward strand.
ACTAAAATAAATTCTTCAATCGTGGCAAATAATGTTTACCAAAGCACATTTTAAGTTTAGTAGTTTAAGTAGGAAAGAGAAAGCCAGAGAAGAAAAAAGAGAGAGAGAGAGAGAGAGAGAGAGAGAGAGAGAGAGAGAGAGAGAAAGAGAGAGCGTATAGTACAAAACTCTAAGCCTACCCATACTTCAGATTTAGTATTTCAATGGGCGCTATGCACAAAGGCGTGGTGGTCACGTGCTGCGGGAATAACACAGCGTGATCGAGTTTGAAAATGGTGAAGTACTGTGCTGCGTTTGGATGCTCTAACTCCGATGTAAAACCTTTATGCAAAGAAAAGAACATTTCCTTTCATCGATTTCCACTTCGAGCGCAAATGATGAAGCACTGCATGTCGTCAACTCTAAACTGAATGTCAGTGACAAATCGCTCTGTAATCATTATTGCACGAGTGTGCTATGTTCAAAACATCACAATCTCCCAAAATGTCGGTAAATTTAAAATTTTTAAGCAGCATTGGAATACACTCGAGCGAGCTAAAAGAAGCCATGACCGCTTTGTTATTCCCGCGCCACGTGACCATGCCGCCGACTTGTGCATAGAGCCCATTGCCGTCACCCACTCACTATTGCTGCGTGGCCAACACACAATCACGATGCACCCATTGTATTATCACTGCCTACACCGCCGTAGGTTATATTTGGCATGGCTATAAGCACGTGCTGCCACATGGCCATAGGCCTGTTGGGTAAACAATTGAGCTTATTATTGTTGTGTTTGTTTTTTTTAGTCACATGTGTTGCAGAACCTCTTGACTAAACCAAGCACCGTAAAGACCCGCAAAGACACACAAAGACATGTCCCATATATAATTAATCAACGAGATTTAGACCACATCTGCTTCTTTCCTTCAAGTTCTGCAATTGATTGAATAGAAACCACCGTACCACTGACTGATTTCATGTACACCCTACCATACACTGTCCACGCTTGATCACAGCTTTCATCTTTTTGAACTCGTGTATATAGTCTGTAGTTCGCATCTGTGAGATCTTCCACAATCACAATTTTTGAACCTTTCAGCTGTTTTCTATTTTTGATCACCAAATCTCTATGTTTACGATTAACTAGTCTAACTATAGTAGCTCTTGGGATATCATTGCCGACACCTTTTGGTCTGGGCAGACGATGGGCTGCTTCAATATCCCCAGGTTGCAACTTGACCCCAATATCTTGAAACACTTTCAGAAGTGCCGTTTCTGTCTCCTCTTGGTTCTTTCTTCCTCTGCTCCCTCCAGCTTCCGCGGATTCCGGTAGGCCATAAATAGGAAGATTATTACGTCTGTTGTACTGGTCCGCTTCATTTGCTGTCACTCGTGCCAGCTCTGCCACACGTTGTACTTCTGTCATTTTCTCCTTGTATTCACTGAATGCCTTCTCCATCTTCTTCAAACCCGCCACTTCTTTTTTGAGAGTTTCATTTTCCCTTTGCAGCTCAATTATTGCTGTAGACATTTCCTTCATCTCCCTTTTCACTTCTTGTAACACACTATTATTTTCACACACCTTTTGCATAATAGCCTCAAGGGTCACAGGTTGAGATATAGGTTCAGTAACAGACATTTTCGGCGTAGAAGTTGCGGCCGTTTCCGAGACGAAAGATGATTCAAATTCTGATATTTCCGAAGAGCCTTCACAGATTCTTTTAGAAACAAAAGAGTCGTCAGAACTAGAGACAGAATGTACTTTAACACACTGCTTTTACTTCAAGGGTCTCTTAGCTCTTCTCGGTGTGTTATTTTCAATTTCAGTTTCCACTGAGTTGCTAAATGTGTCTACTACGTCTCTCACCGACTGCATCTCAACACAAAGACTAAGTCACTTGCCGTACACTGCATCACCATGAAGTTTGCACACAAAATATTGATCACATTATCAACGATAGCCTAGCCACGCCATTATTTCACCCACTGGTTTATGATGGTTGCATTTTGGGTCTTATTTCCACGGATTTTTCTTCACAAATTATCAGAGCTAGGCAGAAACCATCTTTCCCCGCCGGAAGCGTGACGTCATCCCACTTTAACAACCTTTAAATCGGTACAGCATATCGGACAGTATATTGGAACCGGTATAAAACCGGTAAACTCCGGCACTCCAGGAAAAGGACAGGAAACTGTCGTTCTGGACGGAGAATCTGATGAAAAACCAAAATTGTTTTTTTTATTTTATTTTAATGAAGTTGTTATTTTGTTAAAAGGTCTTTGGAACTCACGGATTTGTGTTTTATGTTTATATTTTTTCATGACAGTGGGTTTACCTGGGAATTTTGCATTGTTGCCACATTAAAAGATGATATAGTGGGCACTCGTTGCTAAACCCGACCGCTAAGATTTGAATTGTCAGCTTTCTCTTCCTTGTGATGCAAACAAACAACTGCGTTTGCTGTACATGCTTTGGCTGCAGCGCTGTTTCATGAATCAAGCTTGATGCAAATTGAATAGGCCCACACACAAATAAATTTATCGATTTATAACAAACCTGAATACATTTGAAAATGGCGCAGTACTGTATGGCTTTGTGGCACAGGTTGGCAATGTTTCACGTTACGCAACGTCGGGAGGGGTGAGTACTTGGATGGGCGACTGTGACGGTGGGTCTATTGTTGCTGGGCTCTGCACAATGGAATGCTATTACCCACTCGTCTATTGTCGATGGGGGTCGCTAGTAAATCTCCCTGTGACTCAACTTAATACATTTATTTTTTTAGCTCGGTCTGTGTTGAGTTGAGGCTGGGGTACAGAGATAGATAGAAAAATGGTAAAAGATCACTGTCACACTAGCTCTCACACGGCTATGAAACATAGGTAGTCCAGCCACTTGTTAACAGTAAATATCACACATTTATTTCCTCTACTCTATACACGATCTGCTAAGTACGATACTAACATAAAAGTTCAAATGTCAATTGGAATGGTTCGCTCCTTGATAGTTCTATGCAGCTAATGTATCATCATCGGGCACTGGATACTTTCTGCCCTAAGGGTCAGAGTTCTGGAAGAGTGGACTACTGTGGTCCTTAGATAACAGGTTTGGTGCACTGAGTCAATATGCACTTAACTCAATGTTAGAAGAGCTGTGTTGTGGTTGATTCCTTGATGAGTTGTGTTGTTGCGGATTCTTCTCCTTGTTGCTAGACTGGTGGGCTCTCGTAGCGCATTGCTAGAGCAGCCAATGCAGGCCAACTTTCAGTGAAGACTTTTTCTTGCCTTTCGTCTGGTCGGGCTCACGATACGATGCCTGCTCGTCTTTTTGACAATGTCAGGCCGTGGCTAACTTAGTTGAATAGTGTTTTCAACCGTTCCTGCTTTCCTAGTCTTCAGAGACTTAGAGATTTCTTAGAGCGTAGCTCTGTATTGCTGGCAGTTTACCACACGAATGACTCCCTATCGCTGTCTCCCTGAACCGGGTAGAACCGGTAAACCTAAGCTCTCCTCTGTCCGGATTGGCCGACTGCTGCCTATCCGTAAGCTGTATGATGTCATTACCTACTGGGCTATCGTCAGCATTAGAAAAGTGTAGCATACAGCAAACCTCTGTCGTCTGCTGCAGGGTAACATTAACCTACTAAGGTTACAGCTGACTAAACAAGGCAAAAGCTTAAAGGTGCTGGGTAAACCTAGCCTCTTGTTACAGCGACCAACCTTGGAAGGCCACCCACCAGCTACACCAAACCTTATTGAAACAAGCGCACGACACACCCCTGCCCACCTAGCTGTGAATGGGTATCCAGATCGGTTGAGAACCGGGGCAGGCAAGATAATGCAGCAAGGGAGAGGGAATGGGCACCACCTTCATTAAGCAGGCCTAGAGAGAACAAGGGAAGTTTCGAACGGTTCCCTCCCCAACGATCGACAGGTTGCAGTGACACCTTTACCACCACCTACTTGTAAAATAGGTAGGATTTTATTTTTCTTCAGTGGGACAACATTCAGTGTGAACTTAAACATGATCTGTGATGCTGAGATAGTTGAATGTTAGTAACACTTTTCTTTCATCAGTAACAATCAAACTTCAATTAGTGTAGGTATATCCAATATTTCCAATTTTGCGTTTTGATCTCATACTTTTAGCCTACATTGCTCGATCATAACTGCTGCCCACGTGACTGATATTTTTGTATCTTGTCAACCATCAGATATTGTTTCTACATTGCCAGATGCGTTTCAATTAGTGGCAGTTCATTTTCAGATTAAAACAAACAAACAAACAAACAAACAAAAACGACACAACTTTATTGGGGCTGAATGATTAAGAGGTGGGTGTCGGCAATTTGCGGAGGAGCTATCAGTTTTCTTCATTGCTGGGAATAAATCAGTCTTAAACTACAAATGAGAATAAAGATTATGTTACACGTAATTTATCAATAGTCGACTCGGCCCCAATGCTTGAATTTTGATAAGTGTAACTCGAATTCGTTTATCCACTCAGCCTGTTCACTCAGCAACAAGGCAGGAGTCGTCGCATAAAGTTGTCCAACTTTATTCAACAAACATCAACAACGGCATACAAGATCGCTCTCCGAAAATCACCACAAAGGTCACTTAAAATCACTTTTCAAGCATGCAGTGCATTATTTATATAGCCTTTCTCCAATCGAGAAAAACTTCGAACATTCCAGCATAACGCAATAACCTATCCTATCCTGTCCCGTAACCCGGAGGTCGTAGGGGCACCACAGATGATCGTTTAACCAGCATACTCCATCTTTCTCTGTCCTCAGCAGCCATGATGGCTTCGCTCAGTGTCAAACCAGTCAATTCTCGAATGTTGTCCTTCCACCTCTTTTTCGGTCTCCCTCTTCTTCTGCCTCCTTGCCATGTGCCTTGCAGAATGGTCTTTGCAAGACCTGATGATCTGGTGACGTGGCCATACCATCGGAGTTTCAGTTTCTTCACCACTGTGAGCAGGTCATCGTGTTGTCCAATGGCTTGTGTGATGGTCTGTCGGACTTCGTCCTTGGTGATGTGTTGGGGATAGGAAATGCCCAGAAGTCTTCTGTAGCACCTCATCTCCATGCTTTGTATTCTTCGTTGGAGATCTGCTGTGAGGGTCCATGCTTCGCAAGCATATAGGAAGATGGAGATGACAAGGAGCGCAGCAGTCTTACTTTGGAATGTAGACTGATGGTACTGTCTTTCCAAATGGGCTTCAACCTTGTCAGGGCAGCAGTTGTTTGTGCGATTCTGGAGAGGACTTCCTGTCGGGACCCATTGTCTGATACAACGGCTCCTAAATATTTAAAGTTATGCACTGTGTTGAGGGATTGGCCTTGGACTTTGATGTCCGTGTTGATGCCATTGGTGTTGTTGGTCATCATTTTGGTCTTCTCTGCACTTATTTCCATTCCATAAGCTCTGGAGGTGGTGTTAAGCCTCTGTACCAGCTGTTCAAGTTCTTGTTCCTCTCCAGCCAATTCATCAATGTCATCCGCAAAACGAAGATTGGAGATTGTTCTACCCCCTATGCTGACTGTGCCTTCGTGATCTGCCAGAGCATCTGACATGATGCGCTCTAGGAAGATGTTGAAGAGTTTTGGAGAGAGTAGGCATCCTTGATGCACACCGATTGCTGTTCTGAACCAGTTCCCGATGACGCTGTTATGGAGGACTGCACTGGTGGCCTTGTCATATAGGCTTTTGATGACTTCAATAATTTTAGGGCTGATGTTGTACACTTTCATTGTTGCCCATAGAGCTGCATGCCAGACTCGGTCAAACGCTTTCTTGAAGTCTATGAACACATGATATAGATGTTGTTGGCGCTGTAGGTATTTCTCACAGATTATTCTGATGTTGAAAATCTGTTCAGTGGTACTTCGCCCTGCCCTGAATCCTGCTCGCCCTGCCCTGAATCCCGCTTGTTCTTCAGCTATGATTTGTTCAACTTGGGGTTTCAACCTGTTGAGTATTATTTTCAGGAGGACCTTGCTGGGATGTCTGATGAAGCTGATGGTGCGGTAATTTTCACATTCCTGAAGGTTACCTTTTTTGGGAAGAGCGATGACAAGCGACTGGGTCCATGGTGTAGGCCACTCCCCACTCTGCCAGATCTTGATACAGAGAATGGTGTGGGCATCAATCATCGCTTCTCCTCCTGCTTGTAGCAGTTCCTCGGGTATGTTGTCCACTCCTGCTGACTTTCCTTTCTTCAGCGATTGCACTGCTGCCTCAACTTCTTCCCGGAGAATTGGGAGGATTTCTTCTTCTTCTCTGTTCTCGGGACATGCTAGAACTGATGGGTCTCCGTTTGGTGTATGGTTGTAAAGGTCAGAGCAGTACTCTGTCCATCTGTCCAAGCCTTCTTGTTCTTCTGTAAAGCATATGCCAGACTTGCTTTGGATCGTGGAGACTTTGGGCTGTTTAACACCTGTCAGCCGCTTCACAGTCTGGTAGGCCTTCTTGCTAATGTTCTTGTTCAGACTGTTCTCTATTTCCTGGCATTGATCTTCTATCCAGTTCTCCTTTGCTGTGCGCATGCCTTTTTGGATGTCATTGTTGATTTTTCGGTAGACATCAGCTCCCTGAGAGAGGGAAAACGCAATAACACCCAATCAAAATAAAACTACGCACTGTCTTACGTCATCTAACATTCTTTAGTTTAGAAGAATCGCTTCGCTATTACGAGACCTATCTGGAAGATTCGGTCAATAATTAAAAAAAAGTCATTCCAGAAAATTCTCAACAATATCGACTGACAAAAATTATGAACATTATACAAAGCTTCTTCTAGCAACAGCGCAAAATAATCGGATCTATCGTGCGCGCCTCAATCGTTACAGATTCCACCGTTTCTGTGGGTTGTTTAAAGATGTCCCAATAGCTCACAGATAGAAAAGTCAAAGTTAAATGATTTTATAGAAAGGATATTTCTTGTTGGCAGTATAGAGTGGTTTTTTGTTTGTTGTTTTTTTCTGGAGATTGGCTGCAAGAATTTTCTAATACAGGTGAAAATCGAACCGCGAGTACCGCTCATGGTTTTTAAATTCAGCATGTATTAGCTATATGCCCAAGCACTACAGAGCCTTGCAGGAACCTAACGTTCTAGATCTTGTTCTATCAAGTAAGGACTTGTTTTCCTCTGTGATCATTTGTCCACCGCTGGGTAAAAAGCCACCATTCTGTCCTGGAGTTCTTCCTGTCTGTTGGTTGGACCTCTGCTCAAATGATTTTATAGAAAGGATATTTCTTGTTGGCAGTATAGATTGGAAAGAGTGGTTTTTTGTTTGTTGTTTTTTTCTGGAGATTGGCTGCAAGAATTTTCTAATACAGGTGAAAATCGAACCGCGAGTACCGCTCATGGTTTTTAAATTCAGCATGTATTAGCTATATGCCCAAGCACTACAGAGCCTTGCAGGAACCTAACGTTCTAGATCTTGTTCTATCAAGTAAGGACTTGTTTTCCTCTGTGATCATTTGTCCACCGCTGGGTAAAAAGCCACCATTCTGTCCTGGAGTTCTTCCTGTCTGTTGGTTGGACCTCTGCTCAAAGGCATGATGCCTCTTGTAGGTATCAGTTTGGTCATGGGGAATATGGAGAAATGAGAGAGTTTGTGGGGATGTATGATTGGGAGAAAGTTGGTCCAGCTGATGTAAACGGGAACGAGTGCTGGAGTAAAATTAAGAATTCACCATGAAGCTATAGAAAACAATATGTTCCTAAAATAACAATGAAATCAACAAGGACAGAAATCAGAAGGGACCCAGTGCTCTTGGGTGTGCAGGACATAAATTTTAGACAGAAAATGCGTTTTTTAAAAATCTCCCGGAAATATTCCACTAGAGTAAACTATGATGCTTATACTAAGCCGTTACCAAGTCAAATAGGAGTCTAGAAAAATGGTTAAATGTAAAGAAGTCTTCTGTAGCACCTCATCTCCCTGCTTTGTATTCTTCGTTGTAGATCTGCTGTGAGGGTCCATGTTTCGCAAGCGTATAGGAAGATGGCGATGACAAGGGAACGCAGCAGCTTTACCTTGGAATGCAGACTGATGGTTATGTCTTTTCAAATGGGCTTCAATCTTGTCAGGGTACCAGTTGTCTGTGCGACCCTGGAAAGGACTTCCTGTCGGGACCCATTGTCTGATACAATGGCTCCTAAATATTTGAAGCTATGCACAGTGTTGAGGGATTGGCCTTGTCTTTGTTGTCCGTGTTGATGCCATTGGTGTTGCTGGTCATCAATTTGGTCTTCTCTGCACTTATTTTCATTCCATAGGCTCTGGAGGTGGTGTCAAGCCTCTGTACCAGCTGTTCAAGTTCTTGTTCCTCTCCAGCCAATCCTTCATTGTCATCCGCAAAACGGAGGTTGGAGATTGCTCGACCCCTATGCTGACTGTGCCTTCGTGGTCTGCCAGAGCATCTGCCATAATGCGCTCTAGGAAGATGTTAAAGATTGTTGGAGAGAGTATGCATCCTTGACGCGCACACAGATTGTTGTTGTGAACCAGTTCCCGATGGCGCTGTTGTTAAGGACTGCACTGGGAGCCTTATCATAGAGGCTTTTGATGACTTCAATAATTTTTGGGCTGATGTTATACACTCCCATGGTTGCCCACAGAGCAGCATGCCAGACTCGGTCAAACGCTTTCTTGAAGTCTACAAACACATGATATAGATGTTTGTTGATGCTGTAGGTATTTCTTGCAGATTATTCTGAAGTTGAAAATCTGTTCAATGGTACTTCGCCCTGACCTGAACCCTGCTTGTTCTTCAGCTATGATTTCTTCATCTTGTGGTTTCAATCTGTTGAGTATTTACCTTTGATTTGATTTTGCGTTGTTGCTAGAAGAAACTTTGTATAATGTTGATAATTTTCGTCGGTCGATATTGTTGAGAATTTTCTGGAATTACTTATTTACTATCGACCGAAACATCTAGATAAATCTTGTAAAACTTAGCGATTCTTCTATCCTAAATAAGGTTATATGACGTAAGACAGTGCATAGTATCAGTTACGAGTTTTATATTGATTGGGTGTTATTGCGTCATGCTGGAATGTTCATACTTTTTCTCGATTGCAGAGAGGCTATAAAAGTAGCGCACTGTCTGCTTGTGAGAGTGAAAAAGTGAGAGATTTGTGTTGATTTTTGAAGATGATCTTTGAAGTGATTTTCGGTAAGTGATCTTGTATGCAGTTGTTGACGTTTGCTGAATAAAGTTGGAAAACTTTATTAGACGACTGCTGCCTTGTTGCTGAGTGAAAAGGCTTCGTAAATAAACAAATTTGAGTTACACTTATCAAGATTCAAACATCGGGGCTGAATCGGCCATTGATAAATAAACAAGGTGTAACAAACATCATGACCTTATGAATACAGTATTTTTTTCTAAATTTTCGCAAAATTGATCCCCTTAAAGTAATGAAGATAAAGAGAATAATAATAAAAATAATAATTATGACTTGAAAGTAATAAATAAACTCTATGATATTCCAACGTGGGAGGAAGTTAATGTGAATTTTCCGGCCAAACCTTAATGCACCGTGTGTATTATTATAGTCATGCGTTATATTCTTAAACATGTGCTGAATGCTGCAGGTGTACATTTTATGTCTTTCGATACATTTTATGTCGTGTCTTATGCGGTTTGATTGTGTGATTGTTTAGCCGCTTCACCTAAGCCACAACGTTTTTGGATAAAAATTGAAATAAAGTTTATTTGACCTGAAAAAAATAAGTCCAACCAAACGTCAATATAGCATTTTAACACGATGGTTGATGAATTGTAAAATACAATTATCCCGTGAGAGCGAGTGTGCCATACAAGATGTACAAACATTGTGTTCAATGTATGAAGACCATTAATATCAATCACTTCAAACGTTAACGAGATGGCTAGCCCAATGTTAAATGTATTTGCATAGATTCGAGCACACAGCTGAAAATTGACCTTCCTGTACGGATCCTGTGTACCAGTACACTATTCAGGTCCCCTGTCTTTTTTGCGTAAAGTCTATGTGTGCGTTTCTCAGCTCAGGCATGGTCAATAATTATTTAGGCAAGAAAGCAATTTCCGTTTTGTGAATCGTGAAGGCGGGAAGCTGATGTCCGCTACATCATTTTTCGTTAGTTACAAAAAAGGGATATCATTAAAGAATGCAATCTATATTTAATTCTGCTCGTTTCTTGTGTCTAATTGTGGTCTACGTGATAGCAATGACTTGTATCCTGGGCTACTACCTCACCGAATCGTCCTCCAAAGCTTGGAGATTAGTATCCTTGCCAAACACTTTTGACCACAGGACAGCAAATAAAACTCCAAACACATCGCGATTAGAAAAAGCCGCCCTCGTGGGAACCCGTATTCACCAAGGTCCCCTTAACAAAGGAACTCTGCTCCTCGACAAAGGTTCCCCCCTCAGCGAAGCTGCCATGCTTCAACCCGATTTTCAATCAATTCTCAACGGAACCATATATTTATATTCTGCCTACTACGCATCCCACTACCCCAAACCAGTCGTGGTCATCGTGGCGATAGTGATGGGGAAATTTATGCAAAGTTTAATGTGTCAGTTTTCTGGCAACAGCATCGTGGACCTACAAGAAACTCCGGCTGTTTTGCACCGCATTCAAGGCGACAGCCACGGATTGAAGTAGGTATTCCCGCCATTTATATGTTTATTATCATCATCCACGAAGTAGTCTCGAGTCATAGCCTTGAGTTCAATCGTTCAGAGGATGCCCGAGCTCTTTTCTTCTCCTTCTTGAGTCTTCATTCTTCTTCCTCTTCTTGATCATGATCATGTATACCTTCATCTTGATGTTGTTGCTCTTTATGATGATGATCACCATCGTCACGATGTTTTTGTAGTAGTTGATGTCGACGTTGATTTTTATTCTCTCTTCTTCTTCTTCTTCTTCTTTTGTAGGTCTCCTTGCCTATTTCACGCCCCTTCTTTCCACACTTTTCGTTACATGGCTGTTGTTTTAGGTCCAGCGGACTCTTTCGAGCCAAATCAGGACCAGTCACACGAAACCGGTCTATCTCCAACAAGATCAGAAACACGTATACGATCGATCCACTACAAACACACATACAAATGCAAATTCACGATACTATGATCACCCTACCACATTCCAAGGTAAAAAAAAAACAACTAATTAAGCCCTTAAATCGCAATTTTGACGAAACATGACGTCTAATCATCATAGTCTTTAAACTTATCTTTTTATTTTAGGTTGCTTTGCAGAAGGTTCTTTAATGAGTTGATATATACAGCGAATTGGGAGAGCATTTTAGTTTACCAGTACCCTATTTTCGAAATATTTGTTCGACCATAGTTTACCCACAACTTACCCTGCTAATTTCTTGTTTGGTTAATCTGAAATAAATCTTGAAAATTGACTTGATGTATTCCGTAAACAATTGTATACATCTGTAATAGAACTCCTTTAAGTCTTCATTCAAAAGTGTTGATAATTTTTTTTTTAAGTTTTACATTTTGCTAAGGTTATATATGTTTACGCATTCAGACGTAATGACGTTCCACAATCACTCCACTTTTTAACAGAAATCCACTTTCCCTATTGTCCCCCGTGGGGTTGGCGGAGGTTTCTGTATAAGTAGTATCCCCACTTTCTTGAAATGTACTGCTTTAAATTTCCACGGTCACTGTCTTTCTCCTTTGTTCTTTCTCATTCCTAGTATGTTCTATCAATCATATTTACTATCTTCTTCACTCGACCAGTCACCTACCTTTTTTTTCATGAAAACTCTTCCAAAACTCATCATTTGTGTGTGAGGTCTGTTGGGACAGCATGGAAATATTGGACGCTTTCTGCCAAATGGTCTCTTGGGCTTCCTATGATATTATTATTTAGCAATGTAGGCATTTTATATGTATTTGTTTTGTTGATATTTTATAATGATGTTTGTATTCTATTTTCTTTTTGTAAACGGGGGTTCGATAAATTAGAGCTTAGCCTCAGCGTCCCCTGCGTGGGATGTCTTTATTGTAAAGTGACAGGCTGGTGGAGTGCCTGCCTTCAGTATTACCACTAAGGTTCTTTCAGCAGATTTTTTATGCGTATCAGGGGTGAATCCTCTTTCAACCAAGATGTGGTCCTGATTTTGTGGTCCTGATTCGGCTCTTTACAGTCCGCTGGACCCTATAAGCAATGAATAACTAACTAACTAACTTTCCCCATTCACACACTGCCGTGGTTGACTAACACAGCACTACATTAGGTCGGGTCATGGCGTACGTGCAAACGACGTGCCACAAGGGGTATTGCGGATCCTTATCAGCCAGCCCGTTCTCTACTCTCTCAAGATGCCTCTATTCTCACTGTCCCAAGATATTCTCTCAACTCCTTCGAGAAAATTATTTAGGCAAGAAAGCAATTTCCGTTTTGTGAATCGTGAAGGCGGGAAGCTGATGTCCGCTACATCATTTTTCGTTAGTTACAAAAAAGGGATATCATTAAAGAATGCAATCTATATTTAATTCTGCTCGTTTCTTGTGTCTAATTGTGGTCTACGTGATAGCAATGACTTGTATCCTGGGCTACTACCTCACCGAATCGTCCTCCAAAGCTTGGAGATTAGTATCCTTGCCAAACACTTTTGACCACAGGACAGCAAATAAAACTCCAAACACATCGCGATTAGAAAAAGCCGCCCTCGTGGGAACCCGTATTCACCAAGGTCCCCTTAACAAAGGAACTCTGCTCCTCGACAAAGGTTCCCCCCTCAGCGAAGCTGCCATGCTTCAACCCGATTTTCAATCAATTCTCAACGGAACCATATATTTATATTCTGCCTACTACGCATCCCACTACCCCAAACCAGTCGTGGTCATCGTGGCGATAGTGATGGGGAAATTTATGCAAAGTTTAATGTGTCAGTTTTCTGGCAACAGCATCGTGGACCTACAAGAAACTCCGGCTGTTTTGCACCGCATTCAAGGCGACAGCCACGGATTGAAGTAGGTATTCCCGCCATTTATATGTTTATTATCATCATCCACGAAGTAGTCTCGAGTCATAGCCTTGAGTTCAATCGTTCAGAGGATGCCCGAGCTCTTTTCTTCTCCTTCTTGAGTCTTCATTCTTCTTCCTCTTCTTGATCATGATCATGTATACCTTCATCTTGATGTTGTTGCTCTTTATGATGATGATCACCATCGTCACGATGTTTTTGTAGTAGTTGATGTCGACGTTGATTTTTATTCTCTCTTCTTCTTCTTCTTCTTCTTTTGTAGGTCTCCTTGCCTATTTCACGCCCCTTCTTTCCACACTTTTCGTTACATGGCTGTTGTTTTAGGTCCAGCGGACTCTTTCGAGCCAAATCAGGACCAGTCACACGAAACCGGTCTATCTCCAACAAGATCAGAAACACGTATACGATCGATCCACTACAAACACACATACAAATGCAAATTCACGATACTATGATCACCCTACCACATTCCAAGGTAAAAAAAAAAACAACTAATTAAGCCCTTAAATCGCAATTTTGACGAAACATGACGTCTAATCATCATAGTCTTTAAACTTATCTTTTTATTTTAGGTTGCTTTGCAGAAGGTTCTTTAATGAGTTGATATATACAGCGAATTGGGAGAGCATTTTAGTTTACCAGTACCCTATTTTCGAAATATTTGTTCGACCATAGTTTACCCACAACTTACCCTGCTAATTTCTTGTTTGGTTAATCTGAAATAAATCTTGAAAATTGACTTGATGTATTCCGTAAACAATTGTATACATCTGTAATAGAACTCCTTTAAGTCTTCATTCAAAAGTGTTGATAATTTTTTTTTTAAGTTTTACATTTTGCTAAGGTTATATATGTTTACGCATTCAGACGTAATGACGTTCCACAATCACTCCACTTTTTAACAGAAATCCACTTTCCCTATTGTCCCCCGTGGGGTTGGCGGAGGTTTCTGTATAAGTAGTATCCCCACTTTCTTGAAATGTACTGCTTTAAATTTCCACGGTCACTGTCTTTCTCCTTTGTTCTTTCTCATTCCTAGTATGTTCTATCAATCATATTTACTATCTTCTTCACTCGACCAGTCACCTACCTTTTTTTTCATGAAAACTCTTCCAAAACTCATCATTTGTGTGTGAGGTCTGTTGGGACAGCATGGAAATATTGGACGCTTTCTGCCAAATGGTCTCTTGGGCTTCCTATGATATTATTATTTAGCAATGTAGGCATTTTATATGTATTTGTTTTGTTGATATTTTATAATGATGTTTGTATTCTATTTTCTTTTTGTAAACGGGGGTTCGATAAATTAGAGCTTAGCCTCAGCGTCCCCTGCGTGGGATGTCTTTATTGTAAAGTGACAGGCTGGTGGAGTGCCTGCCTTCAGTATTACCACTAAGGTTCTTTCAGCAGATTTTTTATGCGTATCAGGGGTGAATCCTCTTTCAACCAAGATGTGGTCCTGATTTTGTGGTCCTGATTCGGCTCTTTACAGTCCGCTGGACCCTATAAGCAATGAATAACTAACTAACTAACTTTCCCCATTCACACACTGCCGTGGTTGACTAACACAGCACTACATTAGGTCGGGTCATGGCGTACGTGCAAACGACGTGCCACAAGGGGTATTGCGGATCCTTATCAGCCAGCCCGTTCTCTACTCTCTCAAGATGCCTCTATTCTCACTGTCCCAAGATATTCTCTCAACTCCTTCGAGAAAAAACACAGTCTTTTGGAATGTTTGCCCCGTGGCTTTGGAACTCTCTTCCCTTTTCGTCGCAATCAGTCGCTTACCACCTTCAAGAAAAACCTAAAACCTTTCTCTTCTCAAAGTATATGTCCTAATCTTGCGATTCGGTCTCTGGCTGGCTGGAACTTAGTTGGCCTGTTAACCGGTGTGCTGGTGGTCTATGAGAAGAGTGGATATGTTGTTGTGTGATGTCATTGTGCTACTATAAGTGAGTGTGTATGTGTGTGCGTGTGTGATTGTGTGTGTGAGTATGTGTGTGTCAGAATGTGTGTGTGTGTGTGTGTGTGTGTGTGTGTGGCTGTGTGTGTTTAAGTGTGTGTATGTAGTGTATGTGTTTAGATTTGTGTGTGGGTAGTTGTAGGTGGTGGTGCTGAATACTTGTTAGTTTTTATTAGTGTCTTTGTATAATTTGTCTCAATATAGTGACATGTTTGCGATATACTTGTTCCGTGTATTATTTGTGTGTGTGTGTTTGTGTGTGTGCTTGTGTGTGTGGGGGGAGGGGTGTGTGTGTGGGTGTGGGTGTGTATGAGTACGTTCATATGTTCATTCATTTAAATGACTTTATTATATATTTATAAGAAATGTATGTCATTGTAGGCTACATTCAATGAGATTGAATGAATGTTGCTCTTTGAGCAGATATGATGTTTGGTATTGCACGTTATAAAATACATTATATATTATAATGTTCTTGGTTAAATGCTGTACTGCCTGAACACATCTTTTCATTGTTTATTGGGATTGGCACTGTATGGTGTTTAAATAGTTTTAGTTAAATGTTACTCTGTTTATTAAAAGAACTTGTTATGTAGGGCTTTTGAATATTGTTTTTATTAGTATCTTAGTACTTCTTTTGCCCTTGTCATTAAGTGGTAGGTTGTTTACTTTGAGCCTTTTAAAAAAAGTGCTTTATTATTTATTCTTATAATGCTGATGTCTTCCTCTGTGTATGTGTGTGTGTGAGAGAGAGAGTGTGTGTGTGTGTGTGTCTGTGTTTGTGTTCGTATACATGTATGTTTGTCTCTTTTTAAACATGCCTTTTTATACTTAATAATAATAATAATAATAATAATAATAATAATAATAATAATAATAATAATAATAATAATAATAATAATAATAATAATAAATGAGAAAGCGTGAATGATTGAGAAAATGGCAGTAATAGTCTTGAGATTTTTTTAGTATTGTTATGCATTAAGGTGTTCTAATATCCGCTACCGTTTCTTTATTGTATACATGTACGCTAACCTTTGTGTTGTCTTCTTAATATGTTAACAGTACTGTGCATCACACACAAATATCCTTGTGCAAATGGGGACAATAAAGATTCGTTATTCGTTATTCGTTATTCGTTAATAATAATAATAATAATAATAATAATAATAATAATAATAATAATAATAATAATAATAATAATAATAATAAATTGCATTTATACAACGCATTTTTCATTAGAATAACAACTCAATGCGGTTACACATATCGTTCGTACGCATCATCACAACATTCGCACTACATCATGTACAGCATCATTCACAAAGTATTATTACTGTTCTTACTATTTACACAGAAAACGCCTTGCTGAACAAGTGCGTTTTTAAGTAGCTCTTGAAGGAAACAAGGTCTGTACAATGTCTTAAACCGGCAGGCAGCGCATTCCAAACCTTGGGTGCTTGAAAACTAAAAGACCGCTAGCCAATTGTTTTAAGCCGACGCTTGGGCGTTTTCAAAAGTTTTTCACCTGATGAGCGCAAAGAACAAGTTGCAGTGTAGGTGGTACCTCAGACAGATATGGTGGAAGTGACTGGTCGAAGTGGCGGAAAGCTAGGACAGCAATTTTGTATTCAATGCGGTTCAATTTTTGTATTCGTTTTCACAAACGATTGTGGGTCGTCAGATCCGTCGGTGCTAGTGGTCAAGTTCTCTGATGACACTACAATCGAGGGTCTCATTTCGGGTGAAGATGAAAGTGCATATCGCGAGGAGGTCGGGCGGCTGGTTGGCTGGTGCTCCGATAACAACCTTGAGCTCAATGTATCTAAAACAAAAGAAATGGTCATCGACTTTCGCAGGAATAAAAGCACAATCTCACCTCTTATGATTAACAGTGAATGCGTAGAGCAGGTTGATTCATTTAAAATTCTTGGAACGGTCATTTCCAGCAACCTGTCTTGGGACAATAACAGCATGTCCATTATCAAGAAGTGTCAGCAGCGCCTCCACTTCTTGAGACAGCTCAAGAGGCTCGGACTTAACCAGACAATACTCACGCTTTTCTATCGCGCCGTGATTGAGAGTATCCTGTGCTTCAGTATCACAGTCTGGTTTGGAGGCGCCACTTCGGGCGAGAAGTTTCAACTCGAAAGAATCGTGAAACGCGCGGCAAAAATCATAGGTTGCGATTTATTATCCCTCGCGTCCTCATACAGCACGCGTTTGGCAAGAAGGGCCAGCAACATTACTGGCGACCCATCCCATCCAGCCAACCATCTGTTCGAGCTCCTCCCGTCAGGTAAACGCTTCAGAGCACTAAAAGTTAGAACTAGCCGGTTTAGACGCAGCTTCTTCCCCGAGGCTGCCCTCTCGGTACCAGTGTCCTCTGTTATCCACATAGCATGAGTTGTTATACTTAAACGCCAATTTATTAGTTGCGATAATGTGTTAGTGGTGCAATTTTGTTTCCTTAATGTATTTTATCTCATTACGTTTTAATTTAGATACCCATGTGGGTATGCGTGAGTATGCGTGTGCGTGTGGAGGTTGCGAGTGGGCGTGCGCTTGTGCTTTACTCCTTAGAATATCTTTCTCTATTAGAGTATTTTAATGTTTTAATGTCCAGTGGAAGGTTGTTTGTTGTTGCAGAGGGACTGAATGTTTTACCGCATCACCAAAACGAAATCCTATGTATTTTGAATTCATTGGGTAATAAAGTTGACTTGACTTGACTTGAAATTGACAGGGAGCCAGTGGAGCTGCATTAAGAGACACACGACAGATGGTACTGATGTGGTCATGCATGAACAAAGAACTATCTAGTTTGACACCCAAATAACGAACAATATTACTAAATGGGATGGTGCTGCCGCCGATGTTTGCAGAATCGCTGCCGACCAGCGAACAGAACGGGAAGATGCGCCTACAGGTATAACCTCGGTCTTGTCAGGGTTAAGCATCAACCTGTTGCTATTCATCCAAGCCTGGACACTGTCAATACATGTTTCTACTTCAGACACAACAGAAGGGAAGTAATCAGCCTGACTACTCTTTGACAGTTCTGTATCATCTGCGTATTTGTGGAACACGCAGTTGCAGGCTGTGATTACATTAGATAGTGGTTGGGAGTACAACAAAAACAAAACAGGACCGAGCACAGAGCCCTGGGGGACTCCTTATAACAGGGGACTAGGAGTAGAGGTATTGCAATCGATGACAACAGACTGGTAACGATCAGTAAGGTACGAGGAAAACCACTCAAGAATATACAGTCCCTCTTCAACCAAAGGTAGTGCGCAATCTCTCTAGAAGTATTTGGTGATCCAGCGTGTCAAACGCAGCACTCAGATCTAACAATGCCACAAGAGAAACAAGCTTCTCGTCAGCCTGTCCAAGTAAACAATCAAGGACACTGAGAACAACGGTCTCACAACTATGATTCTTCCTGTATGCTGACTGGTAGGTTTCTAGAAGACTGTTCGAAGATAGATGATCTTGTAACTGTTTTAACACAACCTTCTCCAGGATCTTGGAAATAAATGATGTGCTGTTTGTTATTATTTCTTACGTGTTTCATCTAATAATGTTTTACTACATTATTTAAATATTTATCCTTGCGAGCGTGTGTGCGTGTGTGCGTGTGAGCGCTTAGAACAAGTTTTAAGTTTGGTTTTGCGCTATAGAAAATTAATTAATTAATTAATTAATTATACTACTACTACTACTACTACTACTACTACTACTACTACTACTACTACTACTACTACTACTACTAAGTAGTAGTAGTAGTAGTAGTAGTAGTAGTAGTAATAGTAGTAGTAGTAGTAGTAGAAGTACTGTTTTTCTTGCCTGTTATCGTTCTCTTGTCTTCATTATATTTAAGGTGCTTATTTATTAATGTTGGTAATAAGAAGATATGTTTTAAAAGCAACCGTTATTGTGGTAGATGGGTTGGTGTATAATTGCAGTGTTATTTATTACAATGATTATCACTATTATTATTACTTGATTACTGCTTTATTGCCTTTGATTACTGTCGTTTTCATGGATAGCCTAGAAGTTGGAATGACAAACTGACCACGAGGTTGGACTTTGTACAGTGTGCCGTGGCTGGAAAACACTACGAGATAGGGTGTGGGGTGCGCAGGGAAGGAAGGAGGAGAGGCTGAACGCTCGGATTTGTTATTTAGTTCACCTGGGAGCTGATATAAAACGGTTGAATGGACGTTTGGTGCTACTGGATTCTACGAATTGATGTTTAATTCTTCATGTATACTGGCAGTTTTGTGCGAGTGCCACTGTCCACGATTGTTGTATACTGCAAAAAAAAAAGTCCTTGCTGTTTGTTGGGACAATACAGATTCTGATTGTGGTTCTGATTCTGAATTGTCTCCTAGAAATCCCTCCCTGCATGTGAGTTAAGACATTGCAGCAGCACAACCTCCCAGCATGATTAACAACGTTATAGTATGGGGTGACCTATAGCTCAGTGGATAGCCAGCTGGTTTCCTATGGTTCGAACCCCGCGTGATTTACGTAACTTAGGTACGAAACTTTTCAGGACACCGAGGGTTTTCTTCGGATACTCCGGTTTCCTCGGTTTCCTCGATCCCTTCAATAGTGGTTTTGGATGCAGTCAAGCAAAGGATTTTCCAAAATAAAAGTTGATTTGTATTCCGACTTCTGTAATAGAAAAATTTTCAGATCGCCGCGCTATGAATTCGACTGGAGAAAAGCGTGTGATTGCATCCTGTATTATTATTATTATTATTATTATTATTATTATTATTATTATTATTGGCAGTAGTAGTAGTAGAAGTAGTAGTAGTAGTAGTAGTAGTTAGTATCTTTAAAAATTACTAACAACACACTAGCACGATGTCACGCTCGGGCTGGCAGAAAGACAGACAGAGAGCTGAAATGAACTGGGATAGTGAAACAAAAGAAATAGCCAGCCCACCGCACCATTCGGTTCAGCCAAACGCCGTTTATGAACAAGAAGAAGAAAACATTTATTAAAGAATTACCTCCAATTCATGTATTGAATTATGGAAATGACGATTTAGAGTTAAGTGTTAGTTTGAATGATGATGATGATGATGATGATGATGATGATGAAGATGATGATGATGATGATGATGATGATGATGATGATGATGATGATGATGATGATTATAACTATGATATCTATGATAATGTTGTTGGAAATAAAGTCAACTACCGTGATGCACAAATTTAATGCCTTAATACTATTCAACCTCTCATGTCCATGGCCATCATAATCGACATTCACAGAGTCTTTGAGAGTTGCTGTAGTCTGCTAACTCAAGAAATCAGTGACTGAGGAAGGTTGGTTAGAGCGAAGGGGTGAGTGTGGAAGGAAGGACCAACTTAATCTTAACTGACTGACGCAGCCTTCGCTTTCCCGTAGCGGTACAACAACGTCCTTTTGCCGTTAACAAATCAGCGCTACCCAGGGTCCAGAAGGGTGTCCCTCCCTTCCCACCAGGTAGTTGTAGCCTTGCCCTGAAGAATTCCAGAAGCCCTTTCCAGCAAAAGACGAAGTCCACAGAATTGCGGCAGACCAGATGTCCCACGGTCAAAAGAACAGTTAAAGGGGAAGTAAATAAAGCCTCAACTAGGCCTGCGGAAACCTGGACAAAACCAGCTCGTTGCAACGACGTTGTCTATGGTACACGACAACCACCGCCAGCATCCCGCCGACGAACCCTGCTATTTTTGTTAGCAGAAAAAAAAAACTTGGAAATTCTCCAAGTCTCGGTCGATGTCTGTTACACTCGGTTTGATGATGGTGTTTTTCTTTATCAGTATCTGATTCAGCCCCAATGCTGAAGTACTGATGAGTGTAGCTCAGATTCGTTTATCCACGCAACCCGTCCAAGCAGCATACAAGTCACAAAGTCGACGTATGAAGTTTTCCACTTTTATTCAGCACACATCAACAACTGCATACAATTCTCAATCGCCTTTCCACTCTCAAATTTACTTTCCAAGTCACTATCAACAACACTCTAAACTTTTTTAACAGTGCGGCGCTTATATAGTCTCTACATACACGGGAACAAACGAGAACAATCCTACATAAAACACCACAACCAATCGAAATTAATTTCACCATCACGTGACTCACGTCATACAACCCCATTTGGAATGGAAGCTTCCATGGTAACCAACAGAATAATCCACACGCTTCGATCGATAGTAAACAACTAATTCCCGAAAATTCTCAAACAATATCGACCAACTAAAAACACTAACGTTACACAAAGCCTCTACTAATAACAACGCAAAATCAAATCAAAGATAAATACACTCTATTACTGCATGCGTTGCAAAATAAAACGAACAGATCTATTGCGCGCGTCACACACAAGCCTACCATTGCATGCGCTTCACACATAATATCGTGCGCATTCACCATCATAAGCGTCTCAACGTAACATAACCCCCCACTCAAGAAGAAATTTACTTAATTTCTTTCACCAACGTTGATACGCAATGCACAAACAAAAGCAGAAATTAAAACTTATTTCAGTATGTCTGGATACTGTCAATGTTCACAGTTCATTCACATAGAATCAATGTTCTTTCATCCGCAAGGAAACGACGCCCTCGTCCGTTGCGGTTGTCATCGGCCCAGGGTCAAAGACGATGATCACGTGGGCTTCCCTGGAATCAGTGCATCCTCCGTTGTCTCCTTCTTCCGTCGGATGTCCGACGATGTCGACGTTGTCGGTTCCCAGTATGCACTTGCTGGGTCTCACGGTCAAGTTGGCTTCTGTGAGACGGTGAAATAGCTCCCTCAAGGTCTGCAGATGCTCTTCCCAGGTGCGAGTGTGGACTAGTAGGTCGTCCCAGTAACACACGACATTGTCCATCCCCTTGAGCATCTTCTTCATCCCTCTCTTCAGGGTAGCTCCGCTGTTGACCATGCCAAAGGGCATCCTTAGGCACTCGTACGTCCCATCAGGAGTTATAAAAGCAGTCTTTGGTATGTCCTGTTGACGCACGGGGACTTGCCAATAACCCTTGCTGAGGTCAATCTTTGAGACGATTCTACTCCCCGATAATTGGCGGAAGAGGTCTGCTGCGGTAGGCATCGGCTCGGGGTCGAAGACGGTGATCTTATTAACCTTCCTGTAGTCGATGCATACTCTGTTGCTCCCGTCCTTCTTCTTCACGACCACGACAGGGGACGCGTAGGGTGAACTGGACTCCCTGATGATGCCCATCTTCAGCATTTCAGCGATGTCTTCCTTCAAGGATTCACGGGCCTTGAAAGGGATCGGGAAGGGTTTTGATCGAACGGGAATATTTGAAGTGAGGCGGACTTCATGTTCGACCAAAGTCGTAGAGCCAGGGACATCGCTGAAGTTACGGGGAAACTCGCCCATAAGGTCCTTGAGCTCCATCTTCTGACCTTCCGTCAAACCTGGTCCTAGCTTAACATCATCGATGCCTTCCTTGCTATGGAAGTCTCCCAGTTCCAACAGTTCCTCGCTGTCAAAGCTGTCGTCTATCTCAGTTGCTGTCGCTGCCTGAACAGTCTCTGATGGCCTTTCCACGTACAGCTTAAGGAGGTTGGCGTGGTATATCTTGGAGTGCTGGCCGACCTTCACCTTGTAGTCGTTGATCCCCACCACGGTCTCCACTTCGTACGGGCCTTTCCACTGCATCAGCAACTTATTGTGATCAGTAGGTAGCAGCACCAGCACTTTGTTGCCAGGTTTAAACTTCCTGTTCACAGCCCTACGATCGTAGTAGTGCTTTCCACAGTCCTGGGACTTCTTCAGGTTTTCTCTGGCTATCTCGAGAGTCTGCTCCAGCTTCTCCCGTAGCTCAAACACGTACTGGTAGCTGTTCTTCACCTCTGGGGTGTCTACTTCTTTCGTCCACAGTTCTTTTAGGATGTGCATCGGCCCTCTGATGGTTCTTCCGTACAGCAGCTCGAACGGAGAAAAGCCGGTGGACTCCTGCGGTACTTCTCTGTAGGCGAACAGTAAGGCGTTGATGTAGCGATGCCATTGTCTGGGCTGCTCGCTGCACAGTTTCTTCAAGGTGGACTTCAGCGTAGCATTGAACTTCTCGACTAGCCCGTTGCACATTGGATGGTAGGGTGTCGTAGTTAAATGCCGGATGCTCAGCAGTCTGTTGACCTCCTTCATGCAGTCAGAGACGAACTGCGTCCCTAGGTCTGTCAGAATTTCTTCAGGCACTCCAAGTCTGCTGAACATGTCCACCAGTGCCTCTGCAACAGTTTCAGTGTCAATCTTCTTTAAAGGCACTGCTTCTGGGTACCGAGTCGCATAGTCCACTAAAGTCAGAACCCACCGATGACCTTCTTCACTCGGAGGTCTTATTTCGCCGATTAAGTCTAAGGCCACCCTCTTGAAAGGTCGGTCGATCAGAGGCATCCTCTGCATAGGCACTTTCGGGACCCTTCCTCGAGGTATGGTCTTCTGGCAAATGTCACATGATCGGCAGAAACGGCTGACGTCCGCATGAAGTCCTGGCCAGTAGAACACCGCCTGGATTCTGTCCGACGTCTTCTTGATGCCCAGGTGACCTCCCATGATTGAGTCATGCGCTACTTCCATCACCTGGCGCCTTAGGGGTAACGGTACCAAGACTTGACGTAGTGGTTTCCCTCCGTTGACCCTCGGGTGCTGGAAGATTCGATACAGGATCTTGACCTTCACCTCAAAATAGACCGTACCACTGCCTTTGGTCACGTGGTCTTGGCGGTTCCTGTACTTGTTTAAAGTACTATCAGCTTCCTGGAGCTGGATCAGCTTATCTCTGTCCACGATGGCAGCTTTGGAGTTGTCGGCGACCTTCAGTGGCATTGACATCTTGTCTCTCTTGGCCTGGGCCCTGGTAGTAACAGCACCGACGATCTCTGGTCGGCAGGGCTGAGCCGGAGTAGCCACATTGTCCCGTAGCAGCTCTGTAAGGTCTCCATCGGGAAATGGCAATGGATCCTCCTCCGCAACTTCGACATGTTGGGTTGAGGCAGGACTCCATTCTGGATCGGGGTCGTCGGGTCGTCTCGCGCCGTCGATATTCCCGATCATCAAATCATACAGCGGCTTCTTCAGGCAAACCGCTTCGACTTCGCCTATGTAGAAAGGGGTGTTGACATGAATTTTTGCAACTGGCGCTTTCACACATTTGCTGTCGGCCATGAGTGTCCATTTAGAATCGCCAGTGAATTGTTCTTTAGCTTTTAGGTCTTCTCTGACGATGACCCCACTGCAGCCAGAGTCTCTTAGAACAGTCACTTCATGATTTCCGACGCGTCCCTTGGAAACAGGCATGTTCTGGACGGTCATCGCTGCGCTGGCTACGACGGGGATGGATTTCCCGTTGGCAAGGAGAAGTTGGCCATCGGTTATGCACTCTTGCACGTCCGCAGGAGTAGCTGCGCGATCGGTCTCACTCGGAAGAATGACGCTCCCGCCGCACACTTGATGGTCAGATCTTCTGGTTTGCCGTTGATTGGAGAACCGACTCTGCCGGTTGCCCGCCCCTGCATTGTCCGTATTGCTCCGCTGTCCGCTACTTTTGTTTTGAGGACAGTTAGCCGCTCTGTGGTCTGTAGCGTTGCAGGTGAAACAGCCTCTTGAATGCCCTTCCCTGGGAGGTGGCGTGGAGTCCGTCTGTCTCTGGCTCGTCTGACTCCCCTGCATCTGGTTCCCATGGCTTGCAGTTTTCTGAAATGGTTTCGTCGCCTTGGGTGGCCCCAGCGTTTTTCCGTGAGCGAGGAGATATCTTTCAGCAACCTCGGTCACATCTTTAAGCGTCTGCAGCTTTTGTTCTTCTAAGTGGGTCGCTAGGTCCTTGTGACAGGCATTGAGGAATTGCTCCTTCACGATCAGGTCATGAAGACTATCGTAAGACTTCCCTTTGCCTGATAGTTCCACCCACTTGTGTAAGTATGACGACAGGCGCTCCACAAATTGCTTTGGTGTCTCGTCTGACAAAGGCCGGCATTCACGGAAGCGTTTACGGTAGCCCTTCTCTGTGAAGCTGTAGCACTGCAACAGGGCCTCTTTTAAGACGTCGTAGTTTTTGGCGTCATCGTTCGACAGTCTGGTGTAAACTTCCAGTGCTTGCCCCGTCAGAAGAGCACTGAGTCGAATCGCCCAGTCTTGGGGTTGCCAATTGGAGCTTTCGGCGAACCTTTCAAATCTCGCCAAATAACTGTCAATCTGGTCCTTCCCGTCGACGAACGCTGGCAATTTTGGAGCTTTGTTGTCACTGATGACTTGTGGCGCATTCTGCTGTTGCTGGATACGCGCCAACTCTAGCTGGTACTGACGCTCGCCTTCAAGACGCTTCAGCTCGAACTCTCTTTCTTCTCGGCGTCGCTGCTCCTCTTTTTCTTGCCGCTGCTGTTCAAGTTCCAGACGCTTCCGTTCTAATTCTATTTCTTCTCGGCGACGCTGTTCTTCCTTTTCTAGACGCTTCTCTTCTAATTCTCTTTCTCTTTCTTCGCGCCATATTCTCTCTTGAGACTTGACGTACTCCGTCAGCTGCTTGCCTTTCAGATGCAGTTCAATCCCTTTCTGCCAGAAATCAGCCATCTTAATGCTTTTCTGGAAAGTTCTTTTCTGGAAAATTCTTGACTGTGCTGTACCTTTCTAGACTGTTCTAGAACAGCACGCTTTCTGCAGTAGCGCTGATGCTTGCCACTAGTCGCCTTCGCTGACGCAGGCCCCGCTGTCCTCGTCGTATGCGACGCTGCACCACGCTGATGTTGATGTACACGCTCCTGTGCTGAAGTAGACGCGACGTCCACTCGTCGTTCTCTCTAATACTGGCGATGTAGCTCCGAGACTGTCCCTCGACGTAGTCTTGCGGTAGCCACGTAATCCCGCTCTGTTGTTCGCTCACGAAGCAACTCTTCGGCGACTACACGCCCTTGCAGTCAACCCGAATCTATCGGATGTAGTCCCAGTATGTTGGCCCCTCCCGACGCAACTTGTTGGCGGCTACCCTCGATGACTGCCTCTCGTAACGTTGACTCGCTTGTTGTCGCAGTTGAACCCTTGGCTATGGCGTGAATCGCGGCTTGACCCCCAAAATGTTACACTCGGTTTGATGATGGTGTTTTTCTTTATCAGTATCTGATTCAGCCCCAATGCTGAAGTACTGATGAGTGTAGCTCAGATTCGTTTATCCACGCAACCCGTCCAAGCAGCATACAAGTCACAAAGTCGACGTATGAAGTTTTCCACTTTTATTCAGCACACATCAACAACTGCATACAATTCTCAATCGCCTTTCCACTCTCAAATTTACTTTCCAAGTCACTATCAACAACACTCTAAACTTTTTTAACAGTGCGGCGCTTATATAGTCTCTACATACACGGGAACAAACGAGAACAATCCTACATAAAACACCACAACCAATCGAAATTAATTTCATCATCACGTGACTCACGTCATACAACCCCATTTGGAATGGAAGCTTCCATGGTAACCAACAGAATAATCCACACGCTTCGATCGATAATAAACAACTAATTCCCGAAAATTCTCAAACAATATCGACCAACTAAAAACACTAACGTTACACAAAGCCTCTACTAATAACAACGCAAAATCAAATCAAAGATAAATACACTCTATTACTGCATGCGTTGCAAAATAAAACGAACAGATCTATTGCGCGCGTCACACACAAGCCTACCATTGCATGCGCTTCACACATAATATCGTGCGCATTCACCATCATAAGCGTCTCAACGTAACAATGTCACTTCATGCAATGGTTAGAGCAAAAGTGAAGTGAACCACCCGTTTGAGAATAAAATCAGTTTACCGGTTTACAGAATACGCTTACTGCACTCTTAGCACGTGCTTCCTAACAAGTTAATACTAGCGCACACAATATAGGGACACCCTATGTGGTGAGAAACCCCCTCACCCCACCCCACCCCCCCTCCCCCCCAAAAAAAGAAGAAAATATTATATAGGGATCACTTTGGCGCGTGACACACAATACCATTGCAGTCAAAATAAAATGCAAACAAACCACAAGAAAATTTATTCCATCAATAGCCCGCCCCTAGTCGGATACAGACAGTAAATCCAAGATTATTTTACCCAACAACAAATTAATCTTAGAATTTCTTCCACACAAACATAAATCCGAGAATTGCCACCATGCACAAA
>CM072515.1:62190316-62255316 GCA_036898135.1 Oncomelania hupensis
TACTAATTAGAGAGAGCACTGACACAGGTGGGTTTTCTGTCGTTCTAAGAACAATCACTTCACTTACCATTGACACAGTGCGCAAGACACGAAGCAAATTGGCATCTTGGACGCCCTGAGGTCGGTCAACGTCATGACCCGCTCTCTGAGCCAGTAAACAGGCCGTGCAGAATCTAAATTCATAGAAGTTGTTCGCATCATGAGTTACAAATGGAATTATGAAGGCGAAAAACGGTAATAAGGAAAGAAAGATTTTTGTAGGGATTGTAATAATTATGGGTTCAATGGGAGACGAATTTCAATTTCTTTTTGTGTGTCCAAAGCACATGGACATTCAACAAATATTTATTTCTAGGAAATATGTACTACTACTACTACTACTACAACTACTACTACTACTACTACTACTACTACTACTACTACTACTACTACTACTACTACTACTACTACTACTACTACTACCCCCGTTGGGGTGCCGGGGGTTTCAGTATAAATAGTATCCCCACTTTCTGGAAATTTAGTGCTTTAGATTCCCACTTGTTACGTTGAAACGCGAATGGTGCGTATGAAATGCGCACGATGTTATGTGTGAAGCGCGTGCAATGGTAGGCTTGTGTGTGACGCGCGCGATAGATCTGTTCGTTTTATTTTGCAACGCATGCAGTAATAGAGTGTATTTATCTGTGATTTGATTTTGCGTTGTTATTAGTAGAGGCTTTGTGTAATGTTAGTGTTTTTAGTTGGTCGATATTGTTTGAGAATTTTCGGGAATTAGTTGTTTACTATCGATCGAAGCGTGTGGATTGTTCCGTTGGTTACCATGGAAGCTTCCATTCCAAATGAGGTTGTATGACGTGAGTCACGTGATGATGAAATTCATTTTGATTGGTTGTGGTGTTTTATGTAGGATTATTCTCGTTTATTCCCGAGTATGTAGAGAGACTATATAAGCGCCGCACTGTTAAAAAGGTTGAGATATTGATTGTTGTTGATAGTGAATTGGAAAGTAAATTTGAGAGTGGAAAGGCGATTGAGCGATTGTATGCAGTTGTTGATGTGTGCTGAATAAAAGTGGAAAACTTCATACGTCGACTTTGTGACTTGTATGCTGCTTGAGCGGGTTGCGTGAATAAACGAATCTGAGTTACACAACTATCAGGAATTCAAGCATCGGGGCTGAATCAGATACTGATAGAAAACTCCAACATCAAACCGAGTGTAACATTTTGGGGGTCAAGCCGCGATTCACGCCATAGCCAAGGGTTCAACTGCTACAACAAGCGAGTCAACGTTACGAGAGGCAGTCATCGAGGGTAGCCGCCAACGAGTTGCGTCGAGAGGGGCCAACATACTGGGACTACATCACCGATAGGTTCGGGTTGACTGCAAGGGCGTGTAGTCGCTGAAGAGTTGCTTCGTGAGCGAACAACAGATCGGGACTACGTGGCTGCCGCAAGACTACGGTGAGGGACAGTCTCGGAGCTACATCGCCAGTATTAGAGAGAGCGACGAGCGAACGTCGCGTCTACTTCAGCACAGGAGCGTATACATCAACACCAGCGTGGTGCAGCGTCGCATACGACGAGGACAGCGGGGCCTGCGTCAGCGAAGGCGACTAGTGACAAGCATCAGCGCTACTGCAGAAAGCGTGCTGTTCTAGAACAGTCTAGAAAGGTACAGCACAGTCAAGAACTTTCCAGAAAAAAAGAACTCTACAGTCAAGAACTTTCCAGAAAAGAACTTTCCAGAAAAGAACTTTCCAGAAGAACTTTCCAGAAAAGAACTTTCCAGAAAAGCATTAAGATGGCTGATTTCTGGCAGAAAGGGATTGCACTGAATCTAAAAGGCAAACAGCTGACGGAGTACGTCAAATCCCAGGAGAGAATACTAGAACGAGAATTAGAAGAGCAGCGTCGCCGTGAAGAAAGAGAATTAGAAGAGAAGCGTCTAGAAAAGGAAGAGCAGCGTCGCCGAGAAGAAAGAGAAGAGCGGCGTCAAGAAAGAGAGATGGAAGAGAGACGATTAGAAGCTGAGCGTCAATACCAGCTAGAGTTGGCGCGTATCCAGAACAATCAGCATGCGCCACAAGTCACCAACGACCATACGGCTCCAAAATTGCCAGCTTTCGTCGACGGGAAGGACCAGATCGACAGCTATCTGGCGAGATTCGAAAGGTTCGCCGAAAGCTCCAATTGGCAACCTCGAGACTGGGCGATTCGACTCAGTGCTCTTCTGACGGGGCAAGCACTGGAAGTTTACACCAGACTGTCGAACGATGACGCCAAAAACTACGACGTCTTAAAAGAGGCCCTGTTGCAGTGCTACAGCTTCACAGAGAAGGGCTACCGTAAACGCTTCCGTGAAAGCCGGCCTTTGTCAGACGAGACACCAAAGCAATTTGTGGAGCGCCTGTCGTCATACTTACACAAGTGGGTGGAACTATCAGGCAAAGGGAAGTCTTACGATAGTCTTCATGACCTGATCGTGAAGGAGCAATTCCTCAATGCCTGTCACAAGGACCTAGCGACCCACTTAGAAGAACAAAAGCTGCAGACGCTTAAAGATGTGACCGAGGTTGCTGAAAGATATCTCCTCGCTCACGGAAAAATCGCTGGGGCCACCCAAGGCGACGAAACCATTTCAGAAAACTGCAAGCCATGGGAACCAGATCCAGGGGAGTCAGACGAGCCAGAGACACACGGACTCCACGCCACCTCCCAGGGAAGGGCATTCAAGAGGCTGTTTCACCTGCAACGCTACAGACCACAGAGCGGCTAACTGTCCTCAAAACAAAAGTAGCGGGCAGCGGGGCAGTACGGACAATGCAGCGGTGGGCAAACCTCCAATCAACGGCAAAACAGTAGATCTGACGTCAAGTGTGCGGCGGGAGAGGGCTGAGTAGAACTCTTGGGCCATCGTGTGACCGAGCGATGATCCAGAACATGAGGGACTCGACTGAAGTGACTTCAGAGACACGGGAGTGCAGACCGGCACAGGAAACATGCTGAGGGAAGAAGCCTGGGAAAGAGACTGACTGCCACAAACACTTGGCCAGCATGATGCCTCTGCTAAGCAGTCAGTAGATGATGGCGAAGAGACTGAGACTGTGGGACAGAATCCAGATTCTTACGCGACAGGGGGCGGAAGCGAGCAAAGCCGTGGAGCACTGAGTTGCTACGGGCGGGACAATGTGTTACTCCGGGTCAGATGGATAAGTGATGGGAGCGGTTCATGACAGACCAGAGCGACGTCACGCCACTGAAGGTCGCCGACAAAAAGATCGTCGGCTGATCCAGTCAGGAAGGAAGATAACTTTAAAGTCGCTGGTACAGGAACGCCAAGACTGACCAAAGAGCAGTGGCAGGTCTATGACAAGTAGGAACCAGAGAGACGCCAGTAGTGGAAGTCAACGGGAACCATAGGTAGGTAGACAACAAGGAACCTCTGGGACGTGAAGGCAGGAAATCCAAGGTCTGGGCCAAGATGTCAGAGGAATGAGGGGGTAGGTCTTAGCCTGAAGAGACTACTTCGTGGAAGGGGTTTTCTTGGTCATGGGAATCAGCTTTCTGAAGATCATAATTTCGAGAGGACTCGAGGAAGGGTCCCTGCCAATAAGTTGCAGGGCATTCGAAGCGAATGTAAAGTGGGGAAAAGGTCAAGGTGGGCTGACTTTAATGACTGGAGGTAAGACTCCAAGAAAGATTGACTGAAACTGTCACTGTGGACATGTTCAGAAGGAGTGCCTGAAGCAGGGTTAGCAGAAGAAGACCGGCTTATAGAATCCACCTACAAAATTCAATGTTGCTACCACCCTGAAGAAACTGTGCAGCAAACAATACTCCACTAATCCTTACACGCCTACAGGGCCCAGGAAAGTCACAGGTTTTCTGTTCGAGACTTTCAAGAGGGGCCTTTGACTTAATCGGCGAAATAAGACCCCAGAGGTGAAGAAAGGTCATCGTTTGAGCTACGGAAGTGGAGCGACTCGGTACCAGAGAGCAGGAATGAAGGAGATTGACACTGAAATTGTAGCAGAGGCACTGGTGGACATGTTCAGTAGACTTGGTGTGCCTGAAGAAATTCTGACAGACCTCGGGACAACAGTTCGTCTCTGACTGTATGAAGGAGGTCAACAGACTGCTGAGCATCCGGCATTTAACTACGACACCCTACCATCCGATGTGCAACGGGCTTGTCGAGAAGTTCAATGCTACGCTGAAGTCCACCCTAAAGAAACTGTGCAGCGAGCAGCCCAGACAATGGCATCGCTATATCAACGCCTTACTTTTCGCCTACAGAGAAGTACCGCAGGAATCCACCGGCTTTTCTCCGTTCGAGCTGCTGTACGGAAGAACCATCCGAGGGCCGATGCACATCCTAAAAGAACTGTGGACGAAAGAAGTAGACACCCCAGAGGTGAAGAACAGCTACCAGTACGCGTTTGAGCTACGGGAGAAGCTGGAGCAGACTCTCGAGATAGCCAGAGAAAACCTGAAGAAGTCCCAGGATTGTGGAAAGCACTACTATGACCGTAGGGCTGTGAACAGGAAGTTTAAACCTGGCAACAAAGTGCTGGTGCTGCTACCTACCGACCACAATAAGTTGCTGATGCAGTGGAAAGGCCCGTATGAAGTGGAGACCGTGGTGGGAATCAACGACTACAAGGTGAAGGTCGGCCAGCATTCCAAGATATACCACGCCAACCTCCTTAAGCTGTACGCGGAAAGGCTATCAGGGACTGTGCACGCAGCCACAGCAGCTGTGACCGACGACAGCTTTGACAGCGAAGAACTGTTGGAACTGGGAGACTTCCACAGCAAAGAAGGCATCGATGACGTTAAGCTAGGACCAGGCTTGATGGAAGGTCAAAAGATGGAGCTCAAGGACCTTATGGGCGAGTTTCCCCATAACTTCAATGATATCCCAGGCTCTACGACTTTGGTCGAACATGAAGTCCACACCCAGACCTGGAAGGAGCATCTGCAGACCTTGAGGGAGCTGTTCCACCGTCCCGCAGAAGCCAACCTGACCGTGAGACCCAGCGAATGCATTCTGGGAGCTGACAACGTCGACTGCGTCGGACATCCGACGGAAGAAAAAGACAACGGAGGATGCACTGATTCCAGGGAAGCCCACGTGATCATCGTCTTTGACCCTGGGCCGATGACGACCGCAACTGACGAGGGCGTCGTTTCCTTGCGGATGAAAGAACATTGACTGTGTGGAGAACATTGGCAATATCTAAACAGACTTGCAGATGAGAAACATTGACATTGTGTGAATGATCTGTGAACATTGACAATATCCAGATAGACTTGCGGATGGAAGAACATTGTCTCTGTGTGAATGAACTGTGAACACTGACAGTATTCGGAAAGTCTGAAATAAGTTTTAATTTCTGATTTTGTTTGTGCATTACGTTTCAACGTTGTTGAAAGAAATTAGGTAAATTTCTTCTTGAGTGGGGGGTTATGTTACGTTGAAACGCGAATGGTGCGTATGAAATGCGCACGATGTTATGTGTGAAGCGCGTGCAATGGTAGGCTTGTGTGTGACGCGCGCGATAGATCTGTTCGTTTTATTTTGCAACGCATGCAGTAATAGAGTGTATTTATCTGTGATTTGATTTTGCGTTGTTATTAGTAGAGGCTTTGTGTAATGTTAGTGTTTTTAGTTGGTCGATATTGTTTGAGAATTTTCGGGAATTAGTTGTTTACTATCGATCGAAGCGTGTGGATTGTTCCGTTGGTTACCATGGAAGCTTCCATTCCAAATGAGGTTGTATGACGTGAGTCACGTGATGATGAAATTCATTTTGATTGGTTGTGGTGTTTTATGTAGGATTATTCTCGTTTATTCCCGAGTATGTAGAGAGACTATATAAGTGCCGCACTGTTAAAAAGGTTGAGATATTGATTGTTGTTGATAGTGAATTGGAAAGTAAATTTGAGAGTGGAAAGGCGATTGAGCGATTGTATGCAGTTGTTGATGTGTGCTGAATAAAAGTGGAAAACTTCATACGTCGACTTTGTGACTTGTATGCTGCTTGAGCGGGTTGCGTGAATAAACGAATCTGAGTTACACAACTATCAGGAATTCAAGCATCGGGGCTGAATCAGATACTGATAGAAAACTCCAACATCAAACCGAGTGTAACATTTTTGGGGGCCAAGCGCATTTCATACGCACCATTCGCGTTTCAACGTAACACCACTGTTGCTGTCTTTCTTATTTGCTCTTTCTCATTCCTGCTCTGTTCTATCAATCTGCTATACTATCTTCTTCTTCGCTAGACCAGTCACTTACCTTTTTTCTTGAAAACTCTTCCGGGACAAGACTCCTTATTTGTGTATGAGGTCTGTTGGATCAGCTTGGGAATATTGGACGCTTTCTGCCAGGTGGTCACTAGGGCTTCCTATGATGTTAGTATTTAGCAATGTAGGCATTTTATATGTATGTGTTTTACTGATAATTTATAATGATGTTTGTATTCTATTTTGTTTTTGTAAACGGGGCTTCGATAAATTAGAGTACAGCCTCATCGTCCCCTGCGTGGGATGTCTTTATTGTAAAGTGACTGGCTGGTGGAGAGCTTTCAGTTTTACCACTAGGGTTGTTTCGGCAGATCTTTTATGCAGATCAGGGGTTGTCCGGTCCTGATTTGGCTCAGAAGAGTCCGCTGGACCTAAAGCAATAATCATGTAATGTAATGTACTACTACTACTACTACTACTACTACTACTACTACTACTACTACTACTACTACTACTACTACTACTACAGGATGCTATAACGCGCTTTTTCTTCAATCAAACTCAAAGGGCAGCAATCTGAAAATATCGCTATGAAAGAAGTCGGAAAAGAAAAACATTTTATTTTTTTTAAATTTTAGCTTGACTGCATCCAATACCATTATTGAAGGGATGGAGGAAACCGGAGTAACCGGAGAAAATTGAAATGTCTCGTACCTAAGTCACTTACGTTCGTTCCACGCGGGGTTTGAACCCGCGACCTTTGGCATAGGAGACCAACTCTCTATCCACTGAGCTAAAGGGGTGAGGAATGGGATTAAACCTTGAAATCTTGAACAAACTCTGTACTTCTGGAGTTTTTACTTTGGCAGTGTTTCCGGTGTGACCGTGTCGCAGGTGAAGATCTTCAGCTGGTATCGGATTCAAGGTTCAACTTTAAATCCCCTTTAGAGTGTGTGGATGATACAAAAAACTTAAGTATAACAATCGTAATTTAATTGGTTCTTTTTTTAAAATTAACATTACGAACATTCCAACTTTAACATTCAAAACAATAACATTCGGCCAATGTAATAGTGTTAATATTATTAGCGGACGCCCTTTCCTAATTATATAACTGCCCTCTTAATTTAAGTTCACTTCATAAATGTACTCCCCAAACAAATTACATAAATTAAACATTGACTCGCACCATAAATAGCTCCTAAAATTAAACATTTGTCGAATGTGGTTGTGCTTTTGAAGACTAAAAAATAAAGTGAAATTCGTCCCCCAATAGAACCCATATTACAGTCCCTACTAAATCGTTCTTTCTTTATTACATCTTCCCGCCTTCCTAATTCTAGTTGTAACTTAATGATCTTAATAACGAAATTTTTTTTATCAAAGTAGCAACATAAGTATCAGGTAACTGAGCGATATACTTTTCAAGACCAAACTGTAATTTAATACGCATTACATATATAAACAAAAACTCCTCTGAGCCCCTTGAATAGCTCTTTGACCCAGTATTGTGGGCTACTACAATAGCTGACATTCTGACTGTCCCATTTTCAGGGTTTCCTGGAGGTGAAGGGCTGGCACGATGTCCCGGAACCCGTGCACTATAAAGGACAAATGGCCGCCATCAACGATTGTCTGCTGCACAACGCACATCACTCCGACTTTCTCGTGTTTCAGGATTTCGACGAAATGCTCGTGCCAAGGTAGGCCACATGACGACCAACCCACCAACCCCTTTATTTCACAACCTGTCAACTGTTAAAGTTTTTAAAAAAAGTTTAAAAATTAAATAAAAAAAGAAGTAAAAACTGACTTTGCAGGTAAATATTATAGTAAGTGGAACAATGGATGAACATTGATGTTTAATGTCTACACCCACCATTGGCGATATGGCAGACGGGGATAACCATCCCAGGGAAGGGACTTAAACCAACACTGAACCATCAGAACTATGATACTGCTAATATGGTGTTGTTTATATTTAAAAAAAAAACACTTTTATCTTGCCCATTACGGGATTCGAACCTGGGTCTTTGTCTTTGCCTTTGTAGCAGGCACAATGACGATCTTGCCAGTTAGCGAGAATGTGTGTGTGTGGGGGATGAGAAAAAAGCGGGGGGGGGGGGGGGGGGGAGTGAGAGGGGGGAGAGGAGGGGAAGGGGGAGCTGCAGTCACGTGATACGGGCTGCGCTGTAGTAGCTGACCTATAGGTCTATACCTATTAATTTTGATGGGAACGACATTTGACATGATAGGTTTCCTAAATAAAGGTGATGATGATGATGATGACGACGATGATGATGATGATGATGATGATGATGATGATGATGATGATGATGACGACGACACACATTTGTATAGCCTAACACATTTCTCACACACAGGATAATAATAATAATTTATTTTATACAGCGCAATTCCAACCTGTAAAGTCTGCTCATCAGCGTCTGCTTTAAAAAAAAACACATAAAAAACAATTAAACTTTGCAAAATGTTATAATTTAAAAAAAAATTTAAGGTTTTCTTTTTAGTGGGATTACAGCAAACTATGAATGTTAAAAGGATCTGTAGGGGCGTGGTCAAAGCCAGTTCATTTAAGGGAATCGCACTATATAACATTATATACCCTCGTTGGGGTGCCTGGGTTTTCTGTATAGATAGCACCCCCACTTTGTGGAAATTTAGTGCTTTAGATTACCTCTGTTTCTGTCATTCTCATTAGTTTTTTCTCGTTCCTAATCTTCTCTATCAATCTACTATCTTCTTCGCTAAACCAGTCACCTACCTTTTTTTCTTGAAAACTCTCCCAAAACTCCTCGTTTGTGTATGGGGTCTGTTGGTCAGCTTGGGGATATTGGACGCTTTCTGCCAAATAGTCACTAAGGCTTTCTTTCTATGGTATTATTATTTAGCAATGTAGGTATTTTACATGTACTGTATGTGTTTTGTTAATATTTGATAATGATGTTTATAATCTATTTTGTTTTTGTAAACGAGGGTTTCGATAAATTAGAATAATGCCTCAGCTTCTCCTGCATGGGATGCCATTATTGTAAAATGATCGACTGGTGGAGTACCTTCAGTGTTACCATTAGGGTTGTTTCAGCAGATCTTTTATACAGATCAGGGGTGAGT
Organism: Oncomelania hupensis; assembly: GCA_036898135.1. Classification (NCBI taxonomy): domain Eukaryota; kingdom Metazoa; phylum Mollusca; class Gastropoda; order Littorinimorpha; family Pomatiopsidae; genus Oncomelania; species Oncomelania hupensis. The sequence continues at coordinate 62,199,706 of CM072515.1, forward strand.
CCTCTTTCAACCAAGTTTTGGTCCTGATTCGGCTCTTTGCTGTCCGCTAGACTTTATAAACAATGACTATCTAACAAATATAACATTATATCATTATTTGTCTTTACAGGCTTCACGACTCATGGTTCTCAATGATCAAGTCTCTAAGGGAAGGAATTCGGACTGACCCTTCGTTCACCAAACCATATTACAGAGGTTTGGCGATGACGCCCAATTTCACAAGGTGGATCACAGAAAGAGCGCGGTCGACCAAGTATGACTCCACAAGTACCTCAAAAACTGGGAAGTCGTCGGCAACTATAAAATCAACTGGAAAATCGTCGGCAACTGGAAAATCGTCGGCAACTGGAAAATCGTCGGCAACTGGAAAATCGTTTGCAGTTAAAACTTCGTCGGCATATGAAAAATCGTCAGCAGAAGAAAGGTCGTCGGCAGCAGAAACATCGTCGACATCTGTAAAATCGGCATCACAAAAATCGTCGGCAGACATTTCCAGCGGAAAGGACGTTCTGCCTCCCATAGTGCCATTAAAAGAACGTTTTCATGGACTGGATTCAGACCCCATCGCTGTGTACATGTTTCCTGAGAACGTATTCATCTGGGACGAAGACATCAACCTGACCAAAAACGACCACGACCTCGCCGTGAAGCTCAAGTCACAGTGAGTAGTAGTAGTAGTAGTAGTAGTAGTAGTAGTAGTAGTAGTAGTAGTAGTAGTAGTAGTAGTAGTATTAGTAGTAGTAGTAGTAGTAGTAACAGCAGGAATAGTAGTAGTTGTAACAGCAGGAATAGTAGTAGTTGTAACAGCAGGAATAGTAGTAGTTGTAACAGCAGGAGTGGTAGTAGTAGTAGTAGTAGTAGCAGCAGAATTAGAAGTAGTAACAATAGAAGTAGCAGCAGCAGGAAGAGGAGAAGCAACAGCAGTAGTAGTAGCAGCAGCAAAAGTGGTTGTACTAGTAGGTAGCAACAGCAGTGGTGGTGCTGATAGAAGTAGTAGTAGTAGTAGCAGTAGTAGTAGTAGTAGTAGTAGTAGTAGTAGTAGTAGTAGTAGTAGTAGTAGTAGTAGTAGTAGTAGTAAGCTAGTAGCAGAAGTAGTTGTAGTATCGCCAATTAGTCATAGAATTAACACACACTACCCAGTCTTAAAATGCTCAGAATTTTTTTTTAAATTTATATAAGTCTCAAATTTGTAGCCATTCCTGAAAGAGGCATCTTTAGAATTAAATTCGGGTAATTGTAAAATAACGATATTAGCCTAATTAATATCTAGATTTTTTTATAACGATATTCTACCGCCCTATTTTATTTTACTGTCACTAGTTTTGACCATATCACGCTGCCATAGTTTTTGCATGACTTGATACAGTTTTGATGCTAAGGATCGGTCATATTAACCCTTCAGGTTTATGCTGAAACAGCTGCGTGTGAACGAGCTACGCTTGCATCGCTCGAAGATCATCGTCAACCCTCGCCAGGTCAACAAGCTGTTCATCCATTTCGTCTACTCCTGCTTTCGCTCCAAGAGGTCGCTGATGCTCAACGAAAGCGTGGGCTTGTGCCATCACTATCGGCATAAAGGGAGAGTACCTAGCCAGAAAGACGTCAGCATCTTGAGATTCGCGCCTGCTCTCTTGCAAAGGATCAATGCAACGTTGTCGGAAATGCAGCGCGAAGACGAGGGTTAGATTGTATAAGATAAACAAATTGTTCATCATCATCGTCATCATCATCATCATCATCATCATCATCATCATCATCATCATCATCATCATCATCATCATCATCATCATCATCATCATCATCATGTCATTCCGGTGTGTGCCTGTGTGAGGTCAAAGTTCGAAATTTGTTTACTCCGCACTGTTCATATAAGAAATTCCTTTAACATGAATATGTTGCTGAATTTTTAAAATTTTTGTGTGTATGTGTGTGTGGGTGTGTGTGTGGGCGCGTCCGAGTGCGTGCGTGTGTAGGTGGGTGCATGTATTTGTGCGAGCGTGGGTGTATAACACATTAAACCGATTAAACTGATTCCAAGACGGTCTTTTATGATTGACGTTTTCCTTTTGCTTTTAATGTTTACTGGACTATCTGGGTAATAATTTATCTGTGTGTATAATTTATGTTCATGCTGTTGTTCGAAGAATACATTCTGGAGTTCAACGCATTGCATTGCATTGCATTTTTCTAATTGTGTTTTATGGGAAATAATGTATACATTCTTCTCCTGCCTGTTTTATTTTAAAACGTTCCTTGAGCATGGACAACGGATATGCCGCGCTATACAAATAGCCGTCAACATCTTTCTCCGCGTCGTCATCATCATCATCATCATCATCATCATCATCATCATCATCATCATCATCATCATCGTTATTATTATTATTATTATTATTATTATTATTATTATTATTATTATTATCATCATCATCATCATCATCATCATCATCATCATCATCATCATCATCATCATCATCATCATCATCATCATCACATAGTTTCGAAAGAGTTGGGTTATTTTTTGTTGTTGTTTTGGTAAACCTATTTTAATTAGTGGTGCAACACTCACTGTGAATGTGAACAGTATCTGTCAAGGACCAGAGGGAGTGATCGAAGTGGATTTTTTAAATAAAAGACTGGATTAATAAAATGTAAAGAAAAAACCTGAACTTTTGGATCTGTGTGATAAACGAAGAGAGATGAAAAAAGAAAAAGAACACCTAACAGGGAGCTGATGCCTAACGAAAAAGCAGCAATGACATCCGAAAAGGCATGCGCACAGCAAAGGAGAACTGGAAAGAAGATCGCTGCCAGGAAGTAGAGAACAGTCTGAACAAGAACCACAGCAAGAAGGCCTACCAGACTGTGAAGCGCTGACAAGTGTTAAACACCCCAAGGTCTCCACGATCCAAAGCAAGTCTGGCATATGCTTACAGAAGAACAAGAAGTCTTGGACAGATGGACAGGGTACTGCTCTGACCTTTACAACCACACCAAACGGAGACCCATCAGTTCTAGCATATCCCGAGAACAGAGAAGAAGAAGAAATCCTCCAATTCTCCGAGAAGAAGTTGAGGCAGCAGTGCAATCGCTGAAGAAAGGGAAGTCAGCGGGAGTGGACAACAAACCCGCGGAAGTGCTTCAAACAGGAGGAAAAGCGACGATTGACACACTCACCATTATCTGTATCAAGATCTGGCAGAGTGAAGAGTGGCCTACACCATGGACCCAGTCGCTTGTCATCACTCTTCCAAAAATAGGTAACCTTCAGGAGTGTGAAAATTACCGCACCATCAGCCTCATCAGCCATCCCAGCAAGGTCCTCCTGAAAACAATAGCCTACTCAACATGTTGAAACCCCAAGCTGAAAAAATCATATATGAAGAGCAAGCAGGATTCAGTGCAAGGCGAAGTACCACTGAATAGATTTTTTTTACCTCAGAATTATCTGCGAGAAATACCTACAGCACCAACAACATCTATATCATGTGTTCGTAGACTTCAAGAAGGCGTTTGATCGGGTCTGGCATGCAGCTCTTTGGGCATCCATGAGAGTGTACTACATCAGCACTAAAATTATTGAAGTCATCAAAAGCCTGTATGACAAGGCTACCAGTGCAGTCCTCCATAACAGCGCCATCGGAAACTGTTTCAGAACAACAACCTGTGGGCGTCAAGGAGGCCATTGGGTTATGCAGGACAAGGCGACACGACATTTGTTCTTCCCGGCTGCCCATTCGTCTTCTGTTTTTCGTGGTGAGCGGGACTACATTGTCGGCAGGCATTTTATGCAAGTCATTGGCAGTGATTTTGCAGAGAGAGTCGTGGCACTAGGGGCACTTGTAGCCGGAACACCGGTTTACTATCATCACTCTTACCCGCCTTGCAGGGTAAATATTTTTATGCCCCTTTTACGAGGAATAAATGAAAAATAACAGCTCGGGTTGGGCCGTGTTCTCAAGGTGGTGTGGCCAAGAGACGGGAATCAAACACTCCGCTCGGCTACACATGAACGCAGAATCACAGGTAAATCCTCAAGGTCACGATCAAATAAACAAAACATACGCCAAGCCTTCAGTCCGTGTCCCTTTCCGACAATACGTGAAAGGGTAACGTTTTATAATCTTTGCTTCTCTGAATGCCTTCACTTCGGAATTCCGATGAATATATATGCCTTTTCCATTTGGTTTTCTCCCCCGTCAACAAAGCATCAATGAAGGTTACAAATGTTACTTACTATGTTTCTTAAATAACATTATTGTTAGCAATGTAAAAATAAAACAAAGTAAAAATTCCCGCGTAAAAGCAATCGCGCGTTATCTATAGCTAGTTATGCGACGTCATCGCGAGTTAGGGAGTCGACGAGGCTAGCTTTTCGCACAGGTTAAACACAGATCTGTTCTTTCTCTACTGTAGAGTTGAAAATCTTTAATAATAATAATAATAATAATAATAATAATAATAATAATAATAATAATAATAATAATAATAATAATAATAATAATAAATTGCATTTATACAGCGCAATTTTCATTAGAATAACAACCCAATGCGCTTACACACATCGTTCGTACGCATCATCACAACATTCGCACTACATCATGCCCGGCATCATTCAGAAAGTATTATTAATGTTCCTACTAGTTACACATAAAACGCCTTGCGGAACAAGTGCGTTGTAAGCAGCTCTTGAAGGAAACAAAGTCTGTACAATGTCTTAAACCGGCAGGCAGCGCATTCCAAACCTTGGGTGCTTGAAAACTAAATGACCGCTCGCCAATTGTTTTAAGCCAACGTTTGGGCGATTTCAAAAGTGTTTCATTTGATGAGCGCAAAGAACGAGTTGTAGTGTAGGTAGTGAGTACCCAGACAGATATGGTGGAATGGACTGGTCAAAGTGGCGGCAAGCTAGGACAGCAATTTTGTATTCAATGCGGAACTTAACAGGGAGCCAGTGAAGCTCCTTTAAAAGAGGTGTGACATGATCACGCTTTCGTTTATTAAGCACAAGCCGAGCAGCACAGTTCTGTACACGCTGCAATCGGCTAACTTCATCAATGGGGAGACCAAATTTAGGGTGTTTGTTATCAAGCCAGCATTCGGTCCCTTCGTCCCCATTCCGGTCGCCCAGGTTTGTGATCGATCGTCTGGGTATCAGACGGATACGCCTAAAGGCATGCAAGAGGGCTCCTCGGACGGCTTGAATTAGATCTTATATCGACCAGCGCCTTGAGCAGCTGTTGGACTGGTAAAGCGCTGTATAAGAACGATTGGATAAACTAATAAATGAATTAAAACACTATTCGCTACTTTACAGGTGGGCACCCCTGTCGGTCCTCGTACGAGACCAAATGAGCGGTTTACTTAGCGATATGGGAGACTCGAAAATTACCTACCAGAGGCAACGTGCATCGCTGTTACAGTGCTGCCGTGTGATGATAAAATAAAGCCAGTCCAGCTGCCAATATTTGTGAGACCATTTTCTTGAAAACTCGCCCCAAACTCCTCATTTATGGTTATTGGGTCTGTTGGGTCAGCTTGGGGATATTGGACGCTTTCTGCCGAATGGTCACTAGGGCTTTCTGTGGTATTATTATTTAGCAATGCAGGCATTTTATATGTATGTGTTTTGTTAATATTTTATAATGATGTTTATATTTTATGTTGTTTTTGTAAACGGGGGTTCGATACATTAGAGTAAAGTCTCAGCGTCTCCTGCATGAGATGCCTTTATTGTATAGTGACCGGCTGGTGGAGTGCCTTCAGTGTTACCATTATAGTTGTTTCAGCAGATCTTTTATACGTATCAAGGGTGAGCCTTCTTTCAACGAAGTTGTGGTCCTGATTTGACTGTTTGCAGACCGCTGTGCCCTATAAACAATGACCAACTAACTAACTTCTTACCTCGTGTCCAGTCGCCCTTGATTGTGCTCAATGGTCTAGGGCGTCAGACAACGCACTCAAAGGCAACAAGCGGGCACCTTTGGCGGCTTGCGTTAGAGTCTGCATCGGTCAGTACCTTTAGCATCTCTTAACCTGAGAAAAGCGCTATGAAAAAAAAAATTATATAAAGAAAGGCAAAAATAAATAAATTGATAAATAAATAAATAAATAAATAAATAAATAAATAAATAAATAAATAAATAAATAAATAACAACGTCGTACCAATGTTTTCAATTGCTAGTCCTAGTTGTATCTGGCCGCTTTGCTATAAGGTCAACTCATCAGATCAGTTCAGCTCTCTGGCATTGCTGACAATCAAGCTTGTTGTTGTTGTTGTATCAAATTTTATAATCAATCAATCAAGCAAGGAGTTTCAACATCATGAAGAAGCAATCGGCTTTTGAGCATCTGCATGGCAGAAAAAAAAAATCCACAAATTCACTGGCTTGCAGCGAAATCGGAAAGTCCGCATTAATTAATTTTTTTTGTTTGGGTAGGGGGTGGGGAAGCGATGTGAAGATCTCAATTATTAAAACAAGATGGCAAGACATTCAAATGTATTTCCAGACACTCACCTATATTGCCGATAAAATCAGCATTTTTAAATGTTCATTTTCTTGGCAGTGTTGAGACTCGGCTTTATCATAATGAAGCAAACGGAAAACATGGGCTGACAGGACGGGATCTGAATTATCTGCAATCCAAAAAGTATAAAAATAGGATCAGCCAATGTTTTTTTTTTTTTTTTTTTTTAATAAATCACAATTTGTACATATACAACTTCAAAACATCAAATACATCCATTTTCTAGTTTATAGTAAACAAAAAAATCACACAAACAGAGACAAGCATAAATCCAAGCAGGAATCTATAAACACTAGAAGCATGTAAATGCCTTTTCGCAGTTCCAAGAGCAGCCTAGTAGAATATATCGGGTCTTAAGTATTTGGAATATAATATTTAACATTTCAGGAGTAGAAGAAGAAAAAAATGAGAAAAAAAATTATACGGCACTCAAGAAATCACTGTACATTTTGTTTACTATTCAAAGGCTTTTCTATACAACATCCAGTCGGAAGAAAAACGGGAGCCGGGGTTAATAAAAGCTTTTGCTCTTTCAGCCTCAAAATATTGTTTGAGTCTTATTAGAAAAGAGGTTAGACTGCCTTCTGTTTGGAGCAAAAGATATTTTGCCAATGTTTAGATACAACGCAAAACATGTTTAGAAAAGGGTGATGCGCAGTGACCTTGATCTTTCCTATCCTATCCTATCCTATCATACCCTATCCTATCCTATCCTATCCCGTAACTCGGAGGTCGTAGGGGCACATTGTCTTTAAGAAAGTTCAAATACGAACGATCCAACATGCTTCCTATCTTATCCCGTAACTTGAAAGTCGTTGGAGCACCACATATGATTATTTAACTAGCGTACTCCATCTTTCTCTGTCCTCAGCAACCCTCATGGATTCGCTCAGTGTCAAAGCCAGCCCATCCTCGAATGTTGCACTCCCACCACTTTTTCTGTCTCCCTCTTCTTCTACCTCACTGCACCGTATCTTGCAGAATGGTCTTTGCTCTTTTGACGTGGCCATACCATGGGAGTTTCCGTTTCTTCACCACTGTCTGTCGGACTTCGTCGTTGGTGATGCGCTGGGTATAGGAAATGCCCAGAAGTCTGTCTAAATATGTCTTTTGTCAACATCCGTAGCGGTAGTTGACGCATGCACAAAGTACAAATGATGAATTTCGGTTCAGTTATTCTTGAGATAAGACAAACGTGTGTTTTGAACAACAACAACAACAAAAACAAACGGAGCGACGGACCGACCGGCTGACCGACAACCTAACTGCTACTGAATGATGGCCCATGATTTGAAGTATATACCTATATACCAAAACTCAACACAAGCGCTTTAGCCGTTTGTGAGATATTGAGCGAAACGTGTTTAAAACCACAAAATCACTCCAATGACCTTGACCTTAAGGTAGAGCAAATCCGATGGCACGGGAGGCAGGCCACTGACCTAGGGAATACTCCTGTGAAGTGTGGTCAAAATCCGTTCAGTGGCTCTTGAGATATGGATTCCAGCGGGTCAACAGACTAACCGACATTTGGCTTGTTTCTGATTCCCGACTGTTTACAGATAAGTCTAGAAATAACCCCTCCCCCCTCCCACCCCCCCCTCCCTCCTCCCCCTCCCCCCCACCCACCACCCTCCCCCCCCCTCCAGCTTTGAAGTTCAAACACGAACCCGCCTTATTTTGTCAACAAACGTGGGTTTGGGTGTGCTGCTCCCGGATGTGAATGAGAAATCTGGGGTAACGTTCAAGGCGTTGTAAAAATGGACCCTTGCAACAGCATAAACCTGCACTTAAAATCATCCGACTGGATCAGATGCAAGCTTGGAATTCTAAATGCGCGTCCTCGACAGCAGAATGGTCACAGTGCGGAACTTGCTGAGTACCTTTAATTTGTGTGCCAAAGTGCTTTTTGATACTTAAAAAAAAAGTTCCAGCAGAATGTTGATGGGGATTGAACAAAAATATATACGGACGTTTCTCTACAACATTCCGCTCTTTCCGTCTCAAAAAACCCATTTGCCTTCTTGGATTCTTAAATTGTATGAAACCAAGTGAGGACACTATCCGGCGTCAACAAACGGTTCAAAAACATTCTCGAACGGTTCGTAAACGACAGTTGACCTAGAAACAAATACAGTTTGACCTACTTCGTCCCCTAGAGGAGACGAAACTTACATTTGCTATTTTCATGAGTTGATTGGTCAATGCTCATAGGGCTTGAAGAGTATAAGAAGCAGTGCTCTGAAGCATGAGAGACCTATACGCTCAATGTGTCCGGGGACACAAATTTAACATGAGAGCATGCTTTATGGCCTGTTGAGGCGACTACTACAGCATGCTTCTAGTAGCCTTCGACCAACGTGTATCGGGTGCAGTCGACCGGACATAGACGAAGCGCCTAAGCTACGTAGAAAGTGGGCGCCTCGTGCGACTTGAGTTAGGACTATTATTAGTCTGCGCCTTGAGCGGCTCTTGTGCTGGAAAAGAGCTGTGTAAGAACGATTAAAGGAATAACAGACAAAGAAAGAAAGGAGGGAAAAGAACAGGAAGAAAAAGAAAGAAATAAAGCAAGAAGAACAATAGTAATTTTTTTTAAAAAAATTTAAAAAAAGCAAAAACAAAGAATAAAAAAGGGAAAAATATTTTTAAAAAAGAAGAAGAAAGGAAAGGGAAAAAAATCAAGATGAAAGAGGATGAGGATGGAATGGTAGGGGGCGAGATGGGGGAAGGAGTGCACAGAATGAAGAAAGAGAGGAGACGAAAAAACAACTAAGAACCAGTAGAACCAAGAGTGTGTGTGTGTGTGTGTGTGTGCGTGCGTTGGTGTGTGTGCGTGTGTAGGTGTGTGTGTTTGCGTATGTTTGTTTGTTTGTTTGCCCTTTTTATCGGGAAATTCTGGGCCGCCTCCCCTGGGGAAGGCGTAGTCGCAGCCTGTGCCGCGCCCAAACCCAGCCTACCTAACATTAGTTGTGATTTTTTTGAAATTTTGCTGGGGGAGCAAACCGGAGCACCCGGAGGAAACCCTCGAGACGTTGCCCGTGTCGAAAGTAAATAATATTCGGAGAAACATAACGCCCAGATGCTGGATCGAACCCACACCTGTCAGGCGCCATTTTTTCTGGCTTGTAGACAAGGCAAGTTAGCCCACTTGGCCACAACGCTCGCTCGTATGTGTGTTATATGTGTTTCCATGTGCATGCGTGCGAAGACTACCTACGTACGTTCACGCGCATGCGTGCGTAGATTGCGCGTGAATAGCTTCCGGGGTAGAATAGCGCTCGGAGGGGAGCACTTTAATTGCAATACGATACCGGACCTTTAGAAATCAAGGCAGTACATTTGCGCAGCTAGCAAGTCACTTCAATGTACTGGGAAAATAGTTGAACACTTTTAATCTGTATTTGGACAATGGTACGAGTTTCACGCGAGTTTCTTATCAGTGCGCATCCTGTTCTCCTGGAAGTCTTTCCATATTTATTCCTTGACGGACATCAGCTGTGATGAGGCAAACAATTACTGTCATCAAATTCGCGTCGACTCCTATATGACGGATCAGACCGCTACCTAGAGGGTTAAATATTACTATGTCATGGTGAGCAGCGACAGAAATGAGATTCGTGTACAGAGAGAGGTTTTCCTCTAAGCAGGCGACCTCACGCTAGCAGAGCTTCAGAGATCTATGAACAATAGGATGGAAGAAGAAGAAGAAGATGATGATGAAGATGATGAAGATGATGATGATGATGATAATGGTGATGATGATGATGATAATGGTGGTGATGATGATGATGATGATGATGATGATGATGATGATGATGAAGAAGAAGATGATGATGATGATGAAGATGATGATGATGATGATGATGATGATGATGATGATGATGATGATGATGATGATGATGATGAAGATGATGATGAAGATGATGATGATGATGATGATGATGATGATGATGATGATGATGATGATGATGAAGAAAAAAGAAAGAAAGAAAGAGGGAAAGAAAGAAAGAAACGAAAGAAACAAAAGGACAGATAGAAAATACAGAAAGCAAGAAAGAACAACAAGAATAAGAACAAGAAAAACAAACACTAGAACAAGAAGATAAAAATAAAGAAAAGAAGGATAGAAAGAAAGAAAGAAAGAAGAACAATAAGAATACAAAAACAAGAAAGGAGGAGAAGAAGAAGAAGAAGAAGAAGAAGAAGAAGAAGAAGAAGAAGAAGAAGAAGAAGAAGAAGAAAGACAAACGGAAAAAGGAGAAGAATGAAGAAAGAAGAGAAGGGAGAAAAAGGAAAGAAAGGAAGAAAGAAGAAGAAGACGAAGAATGAAGCAGAAATAAAAAAAAATAAAGAAGACGACAGACAGAACGTCAAACAGACAGACGGACGGACGGACAGACAGGCAGAAACAAGCAGAAGAAGAAGAAGAAGAAGAAGAAGAAGAAGAAGAAGAAGAAGAAGAAGAAGAAGAAGAAGTAGAAGAAGAATGAAATAGAAAGAAAAAAAGAAAGAAGACGACAGACGGACGGGCGGACAAACAGGCAGAAAAAAGAAGAAGGAGAAGAAGAAAAAGAAGAAGAAGAATTATATAGAAAGAAAAAAAGAAAAAAGAAGACGACAGACAGAACGACAGACAGACGGACGGACAGACAGACAGAAAGAAGAAGAAGAAGAAGAAGAAGAAGAAGAAGAAGAAGAAGAAGAAGAAGAAGAAGAAGAAGAAGAATGCACTGATTTGTTACGCTATGTATCTCTCGCCGCGACAACGATTAGAGACACATTTCACAGTATGGGTTTGGCGCGAAGGGGCTCATGAAAGGGGTGGAGTGAACTAAATCCAGCATTAACGAAGCAAACAGTTGTGCAGTGTGTGTAATGGAGTACCCTTAAATGGGCCTGAACTACATGCCATTCATCAGGCGTAACAGTACCAATGATCCTTTCTTAAAATTTGAAACACAACGGGGAACTTTTGTAATAACTTCTTCTTCTTCTTCTTCTTCTTCTTCTTCTTCTTTTTTTTTTTCTTCTTCTTCTTCTTCTTCTTCTTCTTCTTCCTTTCGTACCTTCATTCCTTTCTTTTCCTTCCTTACTTACTTTCTTTCTTTCTTTCTTGTTGTATTCTTCTTCTCCTTCTCCTTCTCCTTTTTCTTCTCCTTCTTCTTCTTCTTCTTCTTCTTCTTCTTCTTCTTCTTCTTCTTCTTCTTCTTCTTCTTCTTCTTCTTCTTCTTCTTCTTCTTCTTCTTCTTCTTCTTCTTCTTCTTCTTTTTCTTCTTCTTCTTTTTCTTCTTCTTCTTCTTCTTCTTCTTCTTCTTCTTCTTCTTCTTCTTCTTCTTCTTCTTCTTCTTCTTCTTCTTCTTCTTCTTCTTCTTCTTCTTCTTCTTCTTCTTCTTCTTCTTCTTCTTCTTCTTCACGTAGCAGACGACGTTTTGTTTATGACTAGTCAGACGCAAAGTTTAGATTCAATGTTCGCAAATATTGGACACACACACAGACCCACATGCACACAAACACACACACGCACGCTTATACACACAAACACACACACATACTAACACACACACACACACGCACATGCGTGTACGAGGTACAAATGGGGTAATTTCACCAACTTCGCGGCCCTTAGGCGGCGAATTAGGTCAAGTTTCTTCAAAAAAGACACTTTTTCGCAAGAAGTTTGACCTAATTCCTCGCTCCTAAGAGACGAAGTAGGTCAAGTTTCTTGAAAAAAGCACATTTTTCGCAAAAAGTTTGACCTAATTCCTCGCCTATTAGAGACGAAGTAGGTCAAGTTTGTTCAAAAACACAGCTAGGATAAGGAACTTTCCTCGACGATTAGGGTAAGGCAGTGCCTCGACGATTAGGGTAAGGCAGTGCCTCGACGATTAGGGTAAGGCAGTGCCTCGAAAAGGGTTAGGGTCAGGGCTAGTTGCAGCGCTGCAACTAGCCCTGACCCTAACCCTTTTCTGGAACGGGTGCCTTACCCTAATCGTCGAGGCACTGCCTTACCCTAATCGTCGAGGCACTGCCTTACCCTAATCGTCGAGGAAAGTTCCTTATCCTACCCGTCTGGAAGATGCACTACAACTACACCAGGTCAAGTGTACTTGTAGTGCATGTGCACTACAACTACACTTGACCTGGTGTAGTTGTAGTGCACATGCACTACAACTACACTTGGGCAAGTGTACTTTAAGTGCACATGCACTACAACTGCACTTGGCCAAGTGTACTTTAAGTGCACATGCACTACAACTTCACTTCGTGAAGTGAAGTTGTAGTGCACATGCACTACAACTGCACTTTCATGTACTTAGAACAAATGAGCAACGCCAGACAAATGGGGAACGACAAAATTACCTCATTTGGTACTAAAAATGGCAAATTTCGTTCCCCAAATGTGACGTTTCACAACTACACTCAAACACACACACACACACACACACATACATGAATCGATAAGCAAATAGCCGTCTCTTAGATTGTATTAGACATTTTATAAATGTGATTTTGTGTTGACCGCGTTGACCTCGACTTCAGACACACGTTAATACTTGTTCACAGATTGTGATATTAGAACCATTCCATAAGCCAACCTCCAAAAGGCGCAATAACGTCATATAACGTGGATCATCCCTTCAAAACGCATTTGGCGAAATTGACGATCCAACTACCCAATCCGTATATAGGTCAACTCAATCATTCAATCCATTTCGATCAACTGATAGGTGACGGGTTTTGTAAAACCGATCAGGGCCTGATCAGCTTTTTATGCTGTTTTTGCAAGTTTATTTATTTATTTATTTATTTATATATTTATTTATCTATTTGTTTATTTATTTATTTATTTATTTATTATTATTATTATTATTATTATTATTATTATTATTATTATTATTATTATTATTATTATGCGCAAGATGTAGTGGCAATAGTAGTAGTAGTAGTAGTAGAAGTAGTAGTAGTAGTAGTAGTAGTAGTAGTAGCAGCAGCAGCAGCAATAATAATAATAATAATAATAATAATAATAATAATAATAATAATAATAATAATAATAATAATAATAATAATAATAATAATAATAATAATAATAATAATAGTAGAACTGGTTTTTTTCAGGATCGAATTCAACACAAAGCCCTATTTTCTTAATCGCGCCTGGTCCTTTTGCCTTTGTTGAAGCCACACACACACAAAAAAAAGGAGAAACTGTACTATTAGATATAGTCATGTCAAGACCAGGTTTCCAAATCTCTTGTGAATATATCCTAATGTTAATATCTGTAATAAAACAGTGCAGCGCTGACCTCAGAACAAAAGAAATGGACAGACCCGCCCTTTGCTAACTTTTGCGTTAGGTCTATATAGCATCAGCTAAACAATTCTTTATGGAAGATAATATTAAGTGGGGGCGAGAAATGGGAGGTAGGTGGGTAGCGTGAAGCCGGTAGAACATGGCTGGTCTGTACCAGAAGATAAAGTTGGACTTCCTATTATGTCGCATTGTTCAATTCAGTTCAAGTCAGTTCAGTCAATTTCTGCGTCTGTTCACAAATGAATTGATTTTAGACAAAAACGGGAACTAGGGGAGGCCGAGGGGGAAGACAAAAAGAAAAGTAACCACCAGAACTTATAACACTAATACGTTAGTTAGTTAAATAGTTAGTTAATTAATTAATCATTGTTTAAGGGGTCCAGCAGACTACGAAAAAGCCGCATCAGACCAGATGCATACAATAACGACATACGAAAAAAAGACGTTTGTATTCGTCCAAAAGACTGTGTTACGATTCAGACGCGCACGATAGATCGATTGTTTTGCAAAGCATGCAATGATAGCGTATATTTACCTTTGATTTTCGACCTCTGAGTTACGGGATAGGATAGGTTAGGATAGTAATAATAATAATAATAATAATAATAATAATAATAATAATAATAATAATAATAATAATAATAATAATAATAATAATAATAATAATAATAAATGAAATAAATAAATTAATCAAAATACTCATGTCATGTTTGAAACTTATACTGACTAATAATGACGTAGATATTCTTTCTAATTTTCCTGTTAATATTAATGTTCATACACGCGCAATGAAATATAATAATTAATTTCAACATTGAAAGCATTTGAACAGATGCAACACAGTCTAAACGTAATAACAAGAATTCAATAGAGTTCCATAATATGAAGTTTGCTTCACTGTTAACAGGACTCTGTAGTATCATGACGATGTCTGTTGCTGCGATCATTGTTTTGTTTTTGTTTTATTTAGACATTAAGCTGCCCTTTGCCCAGGTTTCAGTGGATACATATTTGTGATGACTGTTCATTCGTTTTGCCCTGTCCAAATAATACAAAATGATGTTCTTCCGCGGCCTCGTTAATTGGAATCTGCGCGCTTTAAGACAGTTAATCATCATTTATTGTTGAGACGACTCTTTCCTGTTATCATTTATACTCGGACGGCTGTACGATGACCCTTTTCCTGTCGTTCATATTCCACAAACGTTGCTATTACCGTTGCCTAACTCGTAGTTAAAAATATTGATTCAGTACAATATAACTATGCGCTTGAATGCAAAACAAACTCGCCATCTAAATAGAACAAAAAGCCAACAGAGCGCACGAGTAATGTCATTTCATAAGCGTGTCGTTTTAACGCAATAAACAAGCAGTGGCTAGACGTTTCTACTATCATTAAGCACAACTTTTGGAACCTCTTTTCTCTTCTTCCTCTTAGTTCAATTATAGTCCTCATTCAACGCAATGTCTGTTCCCATTGGCCTTCTTCATTAATTTTGATGATTGCTATCGCAATATGAGCGGGGCAGTTTGGTTGTCGCAATTTCCCGTATAACCTAATTCCACTGTGTTGTTTATTATATTCTGATCCCCTCTTCCCTCCCCCGATCCCCGCTCTCTCTCTCTCTCTCTCTCTCTCTCTCTCTCTTTCTCTTTCTCGCTCTTCCCCTACCACACTTCCACCCTACTCATTTGTTCTCTCCACCCCAAAGCATTATATTACAGATTAATGCGCATTTGAAGGAAATGTGAATAATTGAACGTGTGTGTGTGTGTGTGTGTGTGTGCGTGTGCATGTGGGTGTGTTCATGTGTGTGTGAGAGAGAGTGAGTGTGTGCGTGCGTGCGTGTATTCATGAAGAAATGGGGTGTTAATCTTGCTTTTTTTGTACAAAATGGGTCTTTTAGCTAGCGCCACACTGTTTTTCAGCGCCCCATTATTTTCTAAGTACATGGGAGTGCTCTTTTAGTACATGGAAGTGCTCTTGTAGTGCATGGAACAGTTTTAAGTACATGGTAGTGCTCTATCCGGGACGGGCTATTTTCTGGACAAATTTGAAATAAAGTGAGAGGGTTAGGGTAAGGATTAGTGTTAAAAGACGGAAGAGGTAGACTTCTTTTTGACGGGAAGAGCTATTTTCAAAATCTAATTCTTACATTTTTGTTGTTGAAGTTTGCGCTCTTTCCGTATAAAAAGACACGCTTTCCGATGACTACATTTGTCCTAAGAATTCGCGTGAATACACGCTTGTGAGTGTGTGTGTTTGGGTGTGTGTGTTTGTGTGTTGGGGAGGTTCGAACAATGGTATGTAATTAAAATTAACTAATATCTTTGATCTGTATTTATAGATTCCTCTTATAATGTTACTTGTTCTCGCACATTTGTCCAGTTGGTTAGTGCACGACATGTTTATTGACCAGGCGAAGACGCCTTGACTATTAACGTCGTTTTGTGGTTTTCACATGGGCAGGATAACTCTGATTGCGTTGTGAAGAGTCAAAGCCCTTGATACATTCACTTTTACTGTCGTCAATTTAAAAACAAAAATTATATCCTTTCAATTTAGTGTTTCCAATCTTCCTTATTTAAGTTTCGCTACTTCATGGCTCATAATCTCAAAAGAGTGGGTTGGAATGTGTTACTAAAACGTACGAAACCCTCATGTGGCCTCCATGTCAGATAAAATGTATATAAACATCAGCTTTGCCTTCCAGAATCGCAGAAGGCACATTACCCAAAACGATAAACGTTAATAATTTGACCATAAAGCAATCATCACAAAAAATATATAGTTAAATATTTTTAGCACTGAGAGCAGAACATTGTCTTATACGAGTTTTCAACAACTTTTGTCTCAAGAAACCTTTACAGGGCCGCTACAGTTGACAAAAATGAAAGATGATTTCATTCGGTATAAGCGGGGTTTATTGCAGAGAACGATATTCGCATTTAATGCATACTCTACATACATGTCGTCCCGTATGATGCGTGCATTTTTGTAATAATACACTCCAAGGTCAAGGTCACTGGAGCTTTCCAAAGTCGATTAATATAGGTAATTTAAAGTGACCTTGACCCTAAATTATGAGAGTTATGTAGTCCAAACTTGTTGTATTTAGAAATGATAGATTGCTCTTTGATTTTGTTTTGCGCTGATCTTGAAGGGTCAAGGTGATTTTAGGCCATGTAAACATTTTTTTAATTGGAATCGCTCTCTATTATCTCATAGAAATCAACAATATTGGGTTATTTGAGCATACATGAGCATGAGAAGTCACGTGAAGGTCAAGATCATATCAAGGTCAAGGTCACTGAAGTTCAAGGTCATCCCAAGCTTACCTTTTTGGCATAATACAACTTTTGCCGTTATTTATTAAATAGTACATAAGTGTATTTGGAGCTGGGGGGTCAAGGTCATATCAAGGTCAAGGGCATAGAAAGATTATAGTCGGTATTACTTTGGACTTTAATGCTACCGGTTTTTTTTTTTAATATTTTTTTTTTTTTGGGGGGGGGGGGGGGGCACTCATTTTTATGTTTAATATTGCCAATTCCATAAGGAGCATGTCAGCCATATGGGCTTTGCCCTTTTATTATTAAAAAAAATTATTTATGTATTTATTTATTTTTGTTTGATGCAAACTTGCACATTCTTTTTCATGTTCGATATTGTGGCCAGTTTCTTGACAATTAGACCTTTATTTACATTTCATTTTGGAAAGAAAAAAAAGCATTATCAAAATCTGGTGATAATCTTTTAGTTTTATTTACTTCTTACTTTCCATTTTACATTTACCACACCCCCTCCCCCTCTCCGGGGGTGCCGAGGGTTTCTGTATAAATAGTATCCCCACTTTCTGGAGATGTAGTGCTTTAAATTCCCACTCCTACTCCGTTCTATCAATCTACTATTACTATACTATCTTCTTCGCTAGACCAGTCACCTACCTTTTTACTTGAAAACTCTTCTAAAACTTTTCATTTGTGTATGAGGTCTGTTGGGTCAGCTTGGGAATATTGGACGCTTTCTGCCAAATGGTCACTAGGGCTTCCTAAGATGTTACTATTTAGCAATGTAGACATTTTATCTGTATGTGTTTTGTTGATAGTTTATAATTATGTTTGTATTTTATTTTGTTTTTGTAAATGGGGGTTCGATAAATGAGAGAATAGCCTCAGCGTCCCCTGCTTGGGATTTCTTTGTGATAAAGTGACCGGCTGGTGGAGTGCCTTCAGTGTTACCACTAGGGTTGTTTCAACAGACCTTTTATAAGGATCAGGGGTGAATCCTCTTTCAACCAAGTTGTGGTCTTGCTTATGTGGTCCCGATTCGGCTCTTTGCAGACCGCTGGACCTTGTAAGCAAGGAATAACTAACTAACTAACTTTACATTTGATTCGTCACTTTTATAGAAGTCTTTTTGGTATCGTCATAATAACTTTGTATTATTTCTTGTCTATAAGTGACATTTTCAAATAAAAAGGTTTATTCTTTCTTTATAATTGCACACTATTGTTCTTTGTATGCTATCCGTTCCAGCTCTCACGCAAACACTCAGACCTAAACCACGCCCAGAACAAACTTGCAACAAGCATTGACTACAAACTGTCCCCTCTCTGCCACAACTTCTTCTCTGACTCCTGCCCCTCCTATCTTACTGATCTTCTGTCTACTCACCCTCTCGACAGCTTCGCTCCTCTGCAGATGCGCGCATTCTTTCTGTTCCCAAGACTCGCACTAAGACATATGGTGAACGATCTTTCTCCTTCTGCGCTCCAAAACGATGGAATTCTCTCCCATCACACGTCAGCAACATACCGACCACCCAGGCCTTTAAAAACGCACTCAAGACCCGTCTCTTCAAACTGTACTATCCTGATTGACTCTCATCCTCCGACCGATGACGAACGCCGGATATGTGCCGTCCATGGCTTGACATGTTAAATAGTCTGTACATTTATATCTGATGGAGAAGGAGGAGGGGGCTGGGTTTTTATTGGTAGCTAATTATTCTTACATAATTATTTTGCATTAGTTTATACACTATTTTACTGATAATATTTTATTTCTGCAACTGGGATAAAGCGGGTCTAGTCTTTTTTTTTTTTTTTTTAAATCTGATCATAGTATTAATTAATTATTGTTAGATGTAACAAATTTTTAGCTACATTTGTAAATTTGTATGGTGAATTCTCAGATTTTATTATCTTATTATTATCTAATATGCCATTTGTATTTTAAAATTAATACTTTTTATTATGCATGTGAAGTGTATTGTATATGATGCTGTTCCCTTGTATGATGAAACTATTTATACTGTTTTTCCTCCTGGGCCTAACCGGGCATATAAATAGCTGTGAATAGGTTTGTGCTATTTTATTTCTGTCTTTTTTGTCATTTGTGTACATAGTTGTAAATAGTCTATTTCTGTCTTTTTTGTGATTTGTGTACATAGTTGTAAATAGTTTGTACCTTTACTGTTCCGTCTTTTGGCGTATTGTAGCAAAGGCGATGTTTTATCGTGTGCATGTATTTATATGTAATGACTATGTAAAGCGTGGTGAGTCTGGTCATAGGCTGGAGTATCCGCTATATAAAAATCCGTTATTATTATTATTATTATTATTATTATTATTATTATTATTATTATTATTATTATTATGCTTTTGCGAGTACGGTTGGTGTGAATGCTTGCATACTTTGTTTTTATTGTTCATATGTCTGTTCTGATCGGTGTACTATCTTATCTAATATACATGTATATCCTATGTTAAGAGCGGTGAGCCCAGCCCTGAGCTGGGGTACCGCGCTATACAAGCCTACTTGGGGTGATCTCGTGACGAAGTGGATAAGTCGCCGGTTTCCTATGCCGAAGGTTGCGGGTTCGATTCCAGCAAGGGGCGAACGTATGTACGAGGTAGGTAGGTACGAGACTATTGAGATCACCGAGGGTTTTCTCCGGGCACTCCGGTTTCCTCCCTCCCTTCAATAATGGTACTGGATGCAGTCAATACACGATTTCAAAAAAAAAAAATCGATTTTCTTTCCGTCTTCCAATAGCGATTTCCCTGCCTTTACACCACCTGTTTGAGTGATGTGTGTGTATTTGTTGTTGTGTGTGTGTGAGGGTGGATGAGACAGGTGAGCGTGTATGTTGGTACAGATCGCCGCGCTTTGAGCCTGATTGATTTTGGGTCAGGGGTGTACACAGCATCCTGTATTATTATTATTATTATTATTATTATTATTATTATTATTATTAGTAGTAGTAGTAGTAGTAGTAGTAGTAGTAGTAGTAGTAGTAGTAGTAGTAGTAGTAGTACTATTAGACAGCATCACGATCACTGCCTTTGGTAAAAAAAAAAAAAAAAGGTAAAGGTAAAGGTAGTCCCATAGCCTTGTGGCCGTAGGGGAGCGTGATGTTGGAGATCACACTTATCTTGGGCCAGCGTAATGAGGGTGATGCCCATCTCTCTCCCTCGCTGCTTTACCTTCCCCACCCTTAAGAGGGTTGGTACTCAGTCACAGTTGAGTCAACTGGGGGCGTTGTTATTTGTCGCTTCACGTTTTGCGGTCACCCATCCAAGTGCTAACCGCACTGGACGGTGCTTAACCTGCGACGCAGTAGCGAGTGCTCCAACCACTGCGCTATCCGACAGCCACCCCTTGGGGTCATGAGCAATCTTGCCACTGTAGATTGTTCAAACCTATAAAGGGAAAAGTGAAAGCCACATTTGAAAACCTGTCTTTCCTTTGTAGGCAAGACAGATCCACTGCGGCAACAGTACCCCCGTTGGAGTGCCGGGGGTTTTCAGTATAAATAGTATCCCCACTTTATGGAAATTTAGTGCTTTAAATTCCCACTGTTGCTGTCTTCCTCATTTACTCTTTCCCATTCCTGCTCTGTCCTATCACTCTGCTATACTATCTTCTTCTTCGCTAGATCAATGACCTACCTTTTTTCTTGAAAACTCTTCCTGGACAAGACTCCTTGTTTGTGTATGAGGTCTGAGGATCAGCTTGGGAGTGTTGGACGCTTTCTGCCGGGTGGTCACTAGGGCTTCCTATAATTGTATTATTTAGCAATATAGGCATTTTATATGTATGTATTTTGTTGATGATTTATAATGATGTTTGTATTCTATTTTGTTTTTGTAACCGGGGGTTCGAGTAGTTGGGGTAAAGCCTCAGCCGTCCCCTGCGTGGGATGTCTTTATTGTAAAGTGACTAGCCGGTGGAGGGCATTCAATTTTCCCACTAGGGTTGTTTCGGCAGATCTTTTATGCGGATCGGGGGTTGTCCGGTCCTGATTTGGCTCTGAAGAGTCCGCTGGACCTAAAGCAACAATCAATCAATCAATCAATCCGACAGCCCCTTTGAGGATGACCTAAAACAACATCTGATCACTTTTCATCTCATACCCTATATTTACTCTCTGCGTATCCTAGTACTGCCGTACTTGACTTCCTCACAATGGACACGATTTCCTGTTAAATGTTAGTCCAACAATGACAATTTTTCACCAAATTTCCCTTTCTGTCTAATTTATTAATCCTATCCTATCCTATCCTATCCCATAACTCGGAGGTCGTAGGGGCACCACAGAGGATCGTTTAACCAGCGTACTCCATCTTTCTCTGTCCTCAGCAACCCTGATTGTTTCGCTCAGTGTCAAACCAGTCCATTCTCGAATGTTGTCATCCCACCTCTTTTTCGGTCTCCCTCTTCTTCTACCACTTTGCACTGTGCCTTGCAGGATGGTTTTTGCAAGACATGATGATCTGGTGACGTGGCCATACCATCGGAGTTTCCGTTTTTCACCACTGTAATATTGAACTTATGATTCTTTGAGGCTTGATAGATATGAATGAGACACAAATAATATATACACCAAGGTCAAGGTCACTGGAGCTATCCAAATTCGGTTAGTATAGATACTTTGAAGTGACCTTGACCATAAACTATGAGATAGATTAAATCCAAACTTGTTGTTTTTTAAAGACGATATACCGCTCTTTTGATATATTTTCCGGTTTTGCGTTGATCGTGAAGGTCAAGTGATTTTAAGCCTTGCAAAAAACATTTTATTAGAAAAAAAATCATCGTATGGTGGAATTGTTCTATACAAGTAGGCAACAACATTGGGTTGTTTGATCATACATGAGCATGAAAGGTCATGGGATGGTCACGGTCATCCCAAGGTCAAGGTCACTGAATGTCGAGGTCATCCCAAGGTCACTTGTTGAGCATAGTACAACTTTTGTTGTTAATTTTTTTGGGGGGGATAATATATAAGTGTATTTGGAACCGGAGGTCAAGGTTATTTTCACGGTCAATATCATAGAAAGATCAAAATCGGTATGGCTTTGCATTTTAATGCCAGCGTTCCCTTTTGTATTTTAGTGAGCATTCATTTTCATGCTAAATGTTTCAAGTTTTACAAGGGACATGTGAGTCATACCCTTATTTACATGTCACTTTGCAACAACAACAACAACAACAACAACAACAACAACAACAACAACAACAACAACAACAACAACAACAACAAGAAGAAACATTGTGAAAATTGGACAATCTTTTGGATTTTGTACTTTTGATTCGTCACTTGTATAAAAGTCTCTTGGTTCAAATAATTAAATTTTGTTTTTCCTTCATTAATATTGCACACTTCGTTTCTTTGTATACAACCCGTTACACAATTCAACACGCTATCTTACAGTTCTCATGCTCACACTCAGACCAACCACGACCAGACCAAACTCGCAACTATACCGTTCGGTACCTGGTTTCCAATATATTAACACTGTTTTGCCTCGCGTTGATTTTTTGAATCAGCGAAATTCCTTGTATTATATACGTTTCATGCGGAGTGGCAACTGTAAGGAGTGAGGAACTGTAAGGAGTGAGGAACTGCTGCCGGTATTAAATGATGAGCCTTTAGAATAATTACATCCCGTGTTCGAGCAGAATGCCTTGATTCTGGTTGTTTTCATTATTTTCTCTAAATCGGGTGACGTTTAATTGTACATATAATGTGCATCAGGGAACTTGAATCAATGTGCAATATTTATGTATGTATGGAGGCAATAGTTGGCCCGTTGCGAGGGTGTGTTTAGGAATGTAGCATAACATCTGTCATAAATTTCACGCTCTGTCAAACTGCGCTCGCACGCTCCACTACCAACTTTTCAATGAAAATCGGTCTAGGCCGTACCGGCGTAACAGTCTACACTGACCGCCCCATTGAATTGAACTCCCGGGGGTCAATGTCATGAGCTCGATCGGTCTTTTGGCGCTCTTTCCCCCTCCTTCCTCTCCCCCCCCCTGTTTTATAGTTATAAAGACCCCATCTTCCCGGCCCAACGAAATGTAAAGTAAAGCGCTGCCTGTATTTCGGTTGTAGTAAAGTGAATGTCTTTCTGGAATACTTAAAATCCTCCACTCTATAGAGGAGGATCAATGGCTCCTAACTGAGAGCAAAGCGAGTAACAGCGATTTGAACTATTAATAGTCATCATCAAACACCCATTTCCTTTTCTTTATTTAATTCAATCACGTTTTATATGCAACTAGATTGATCACCTTGAAAGTCACTTTCATTACAGACGGGTAGGCGTTGGTAGGAGGGGGGAGGGGGTGGAGGAGGATGGTAGGGTCATCCTGAGAGACTCGTAGAAAGTAAGTCGCCCCACCTACCTTTATTGTATTTTCCCCATTTATGGTCGAACAAAGTCTAACGGGATTCCAATTGAATGTAAGAAATGTAGGGGGCGCGGAGGGAGGGGGAGGGGGGGTAAGAGATGCAATGTTGGAGTTTGAGCGTTTGGAATTCCAACGGGTCATCATGGCGATGGCGAGAAAGTGTGTGGGGGGGGGAGGGGGTATGAGAGAGAAGAAAGAGAGAGGAGGGGGTGTTACCCCAGAGCGTTACAAAGGTGGTTACATATCTATTGTATTTGGAGTCGTACCCACTCGTACTCAACTTCAGTGTAGAGCAGGACTAGAAATGGTCCTCGCAGCCAGAACGGAGGAACTAAATGTAAATATATTTTCCTACTTTTCATACTAGCTGCACGATTTTTCTGTTAAAGTTGATTGGACCGTCCAACCAGTGGAGAGGTGCCAAGTGTAGCATGAGCAATGGATACTAGCGCTGTTTAAACTTCCACGTATTAAAAAATAAAAAGTAACCCTTTAATGTGACCTGTTCAATAGTCAGCTCAGAGGGGCGGAAGTGATTTTCTCCATCAAACGCACCGGGCATGCAAACCGCGCGCGTGTGTGTTCCCTCCATCTCCCAAAAGAAGGTTACAGCGGGGTTTTCCCGTTTAAAACTGCAAATGAGGAGAAGCAAACGTAAGGCGCAGTTTTCATTTAGGCGGAACTGATACGTCCGTTTCCTTAGCTTAGATTATACGCTTTCCAAACAATGGCCGGCGTACAATGTATGCATACACAGGGTGCAAGCCAGGATGTAGGAGAGATTGTGTTGACAGAACAAGGTCGTATATATATTAATAGGCCGAAAATCACGCTGTGCAACCTGGTTAAATCGTGCACAAAATCCGGATGTTTGTTCTCTCTCGAACCCTGATTTGCTATGCGGCAAAGTGAAAACATGTTCGACTTAAAGTGGCCCCTTGAGAAGAAATTTTGTTTTTCTCGCGCGCGGTAACGAGTTTTCCTTAAAATTCGCGTTGCTGTTAAATCCATTAAAATAGGATACAGTGGGTTTTCCCTTCAATCAAACTCACCGCTAAGCTGTCACTTTTTTCGATATGTGTCCGGTCATAATTATGCAGCTACTGTCTCTGTCTTTTACAAAACACCGAGGCAAGGCCAGCCAGCGCCCTTACTGTTTCCAGGCTGGTGGGTGCGCGTCACTCCAGCAAGTTTCCTCGTTTTACATTCCCAAACGAAACGTTGGATTTGAAACAGTTTTATGTCTTACCTACGTTTATTTATTTAATCTTCTTCTTCTTCTTCTTCTTCTTCTTCTTCTTCTTCTTCTTCTTCTTCTTCTTCTTCTTCTTCTTCTTCTTCTTCTTGTTATTATTAATATTATTATTATTAATATTATTATTATTATTATTATTATTATTATTATTATTATTATTATTATTATTATTATTATTATTATTATTATTATCATTATTTTTTAATTTTTTTTTTGTATTGGTGGGGAGGGGGTTGGGGGGGGGGGTAATTTATTATTAAGCACCCCAATTCGTTTCTTTGAGAACGTTTCATAACGTTACGACGTAGAAACGAACCCTGATTTGCTATGCACAGTTCACGGTGTTGCTGCTTTTTAAAAACATCCTGCAATTTCTAGGCACCCGAAACAAACGGAATGTATTGCTGTATATAAAGGCTAAACTTTTTAAATTTTCTTTTCGGGTGGGGGTAGAAGAGGGGGGGGATTTTTTATTATTATTTTTAAATGGGGCAACACTCGCTATGCATGTTAAAAGGATCGGTCATTCTCAGTTGGTGATACTGGTACTCTTGGTGTTTTTTTTTAAGTACACAACGAAGATCTGCTAATATCCAGTTCAAGGGGAGTAGAGCAGTGGAAAAGTAGCTCACTCTCAGCTCTCGATGGCTTGAACTTCTCATGCCTCAAATAATATGTATATGGGAGGCTAGTTTACTTCAATCGAATATATATTTTGAAAATGATCGATTGACTGCATGCAACACCATTATTGCAGGGAGGGAGGAAGCCGGAGTACTCAGAGCTCGGTGACCTGAAAGTAAGGATCCATTGCTTGCGCAGAATATGAGTTCAGGTTCCAGTGGGCAATATATCCAGTCATATAATCTATTCCTGAGGACGTATACATTCTTTATATCCGGATATCTTATTGCAATACGTTTATAACTTACGTCTTGGTGTAGCCACTGGGTGTATCTCGACTGAACAGTTTTATGTGTGACACGAATGCATCATATGCGCTTCCTATTTCAGGTTGAAAATGATTATACAGCGCAGTATCAAAAGGAAAAATAGAAGGAAGAAGAAGAAGAAGAAGAAGAAGAAGAAGAAGAAGAACAACAACAACAACAACAACAACAACAACAACAACAACAACAACAACAACAACAACAACACAATTTTCACATGGAAAAAGACACACCTCAGCGATAATTTCAATATATTAATTTATTTCGTGTTACTCTCACACAATCATTCTCTACACAAGAACAAAACTGATGTCGGTAATATAAAATTTGATAAATAGCAATAATAATAATAATAATAATAATAATAATAATAATAATAATAATAATAATAATAATAATAATAATAATAATGATAATATGTTACACGTTTATTTATCAATGGTTGATTCAACCCCGATGCTTGAATCTTGATATATGTGTAATTCGAATTCGTTTATCCACGCAGCCTGTTCACTCAGCATGAAGGCAGGAGTCGTCGTATAAAGTTTTTCAACTTTATTCAACAAATGCATACAAGATCGCTTTTCCGAAAATCACTTCAAAACTCAACTTCCCTACAAGCAGACAGTGAATTACTTATTATAGCCTCTCTGAAATCGAGGAAAAGTTCGAACATTCCAGCATGACGCAATAACTCCCAATGGAAATAAAACTCGTCACGGGAACTACGCATTGTCTTACATCATTGAACGAACTTTAGGTTAGAAGAATCGCTTAGCTATTACTAAACCTATCTGGTTGCGTCGGTCGATAATAAACAAGTAATTCCAGAAAATTCTCAACAATATTGACCGACGAAAATATATCAACATTATACAAAGCTTTTTCTAGCAACTGCGCAAAATCAAATCAAAGGTAAATACATGCTTTTATTGCATTCTTTGCAAAACAAAATGATCGGATCTATCGTTTGCGTTTCAATAATAATAAAAATAATAATAATAAAATAAATAAATAAATTTAATAATAATAATAATAATAATAATAATAATAATAATAATAATAATAATAATAATAATAATAATAATAATATCATTTTCGTCATCATCATCATCGTCATCATCATCATTATCATCATCATCATCATCATCATCATCATCATCATCATCATCATCATTATCATCATCATTTGGACAATATGAATTATGATATGATTATACAACACATTTTGAGATTGTCTGCTCCTTTTGAGTATCATCATGATATGGACTATATTAGTTGTGATATGGTATGTACAACACATTTTGAGATTGTCTGCTCCTTTTGGGTACAGCAATATATATAATAGACATAAATCGTGACTATCATCAGATTGAGACTTGGGGCACAAGTTGGCAAAACGACATGTAAGGCTCGAGATCACGTATCACACTTGAGGTCATTTAAGTACATTAATTGTATCACTATCTCATACAGTCACATCGGTCTAAACTATGTCGCACATTGACGTGGCACTTACAGGTAGCATACAGTCGAATCCACTTATCTTCACCTCGCCTAAAACAATTAACACATTGTTGTAGAGCTAGACATTCCATACAGTCTAGTTCAGTTATATTCCGTTTGCTTGAAAGAACCAATGAGGCACATTAATATTCAAACAGTCATATCCGCTTATATTCATTTCTCTTAAAACAATGACACCAAATATCCATATGAGTGTATTTAAGCAGCTTGAGGTCTGGAAACATTCTTAATAAATAGGAATTTTAAGTACAGGCGATTTTTAAGGCAAAGAGAGACCAGAGCAAAAGCTGAATTTGAATATAAGCAGCTTTTCAATTAAAACAGATGTACATATATACAATCTTTCCTGAATTTCACTGCTGTACATTTAGATCACATACACAAATACATTCACAGCTCTTTTTACTCATTGATGACTCATTTGCATTTTATGCCTTTTCTCTTATACGATGCTTATTTCGATCAACAACCCATTTGCTGACCACTAATTTTACTCTTTCTGTTATTTATAGCGCTTACATCTTAGTCTAATGGCTAGGTATAAGAGCGTTCATTTATGAAAACTAAACGATCATCAGAAAATGTATATATACCATCACCAATATCCAACTGCTGGAACGATCATAAATGTAGCATTGTGCAAATTATAGTAAGCAATATGAAAGAAACGGCATCGGAATATTATGCCCATTATATAGTAAGCAATATAAAATCACTACGTCGTAATATTATACCCATTTTAGTAAGCAACTAAAAAAAAACTACGTCCTAATATTATGCCCATTATATCCCTATCCTATCCTATCCTATCCCGTAACTCGGAGGTCGTAGGGGCACCACAGAGGATCGTTTAACCAGCGTACTCCATCCTTCCCTGTCCTCAGCAACCCTGATGGGTTTCGCTCAGTGTCAAACCAGTCCATTCTCGATTGTTGTCCTCCCGCCTCTTTTTCCGTCTCCCTCTTCTTCTACCTCCTTGAACTGTGCCTTGCAAGATGGTCTTTGCAAGACCTGATGATCTGGTGACGTGGCCATACCATCGGAGTCTCCGTTTTTTCACTACTGTGAGCAAGTCATCGTGTTGTCCAATGGCTTGTTTGATGGTCTGTCGGACTTCGTCGTTGCCCATTATAGTAAGTATTTTTTTTTAAACGTCGGGGGTTGGTAGGAGAAGGTGGGGAAGGGATAGACAGAAAAAGCTCCCCTCCCACATCCTTGTAACTCCCTAGTAACAACCAATAGCAGCTAATGAATCAACGTACTAATTGTGGCTGCTCAACACCAAAAGAAAACAGATGATCATGACAGGGGTTTTGGACCACACACTCGGAAAAGCATTTAATATTTCTCAAAGGACTAACGATGGGTGGCTTTGGTAGCAGAGTGGATAAGGTGCTGGTTACCTAGGCCATATGCATAGGTAAAGGTGACACAGTGGATAGGTAAAGGTGGCACAGTGGATGGGTAAAGGTGGCACAGTGGATAGGTAAAGGTGGCACAGTGGATGGGTAAAGGTGGCACAGTGGATAAGTAAAGGTGGCACAGCGGATAGGTAAAGGTGACACAGTGGATAGGTAAAGGTGGCACAGTGGATGGGTAAAGGTGGCACAGTGGATAGGTAAAGGTGGCACTTTGGATGGGTAAAGGTGGCAAAGTGGATAGGTAAAGGTGGCACCGTGGATAAGTAAAGGTGGCACAGTGGATAGGTAAAGGTGGCACAGTGGATAGGTAAAGGTGGCACAGTGGATAGGTAAAGGTGGCACCATGGATAAGTAAAGGTGGCACAGTGGATAGGTAAAGGTGGCACAGTGGATAGGTAAAGGTGGCACAGTGGATAGGTAAAGGTGGCACAGTGGATAAGGTGCTGGGTTCCTATGCCGAAGGTCGCGGGGTCGAACCCCGAGCATGGGCCGAACTTAATGTGACTTGGGTATGAGACTTTTCAGGACAACGAAGGCTTTCTTTAGGTACTCCGGCTTCCTCCCTTTTAGGGCATTTTTTTATGCTCAAAGCTGCTTAACGTGCTGACCACCTAAACAACCCACCCTCACACACACACATACACACACATACACACACATACACACACATACACACACACACACACATGCACACACACATACAAACATACACACATATACACACATATACACACACATACATACATATATACACACATACATACACACGCACGCACCTGTTATCATCCTGCAATCAAGCATATACAACGTTACTTTTGCTGAAGCCAGGTTTTGAAACTACGACGCGCGCGCTGCAGCCCGAACACACGACCCAATGCGAACAACTTTCTAAGGCATTGGATGTAACCTTAAGAATGAGTAGCCCTGCTGTCTTTCATCTTGTTCTTAAATTAAAACCATTGATACGGATCGCACGTGCTTCACATACTTCTTTTTTTTTTTTAATCAATAATCCATTTTGTGATTGAGGGGAAAAAAAACTTTGTTGACTACACGTGCAAACATAAAAAGGGTCAACAGACAAATGGTGTATGGCATTTGATCCAAAGACCATTTCCCTGTGTCTCTGTCGTCGTTTTTTGGTTCTGTCTGACTGTCGAAAACTCCGATGGTATGGCCACGTCACCAGAGCATCAGGCCTTGCAAAGACCATACTACAAGGCACGGTGCAAGGAGGCTGAAGAAGAGGTAGACAGAAAAAGAGTTGGGAAGACAACATTCGAGAATGGACTGGCTTGACACTGAGTGAAGCCCTGAGGGCTGCTGAGGACAGAGAAAGATGGAATACGCTGGTTAAACGATCATCTGTGGAGCTCCAACGACTTTCGAATTGCGGGATAGGATAGACTAGGATGGGATAGGACTCTCTCTCTCTCTCTCTCTCTCTCTCTCTCTCTCTCTCTCTCTCTCTCTCTCTCTCTCTCTCTTTCTTCCTCTCTCTCTCACATCACCCTTTCCCCTTCATCCAACCCTATTATCCCCCTTTCCCCCCCTTTCCCAGTCTCCTATTCGCTATATGTGACGTGGGACTTTAATCTAGTTACCTACCTACCAACCCTACACACAAACACGTGCACATGCACGTACACATCCCGTCACATACACACGCACTCGTAAAATATGACGTCCCATTTTGCCCACTAATAAATCAGCACCACTTGTCGGCGAAAGAATATTTAAAAGAAAAAATTAAAATTAAAACCGTAGCGGATATCTTAACACAGCACCGGTCAAGCATTCCAACAAATCGTGATGGCCAGTAATGAATGAATGAGCCATTTACAAAACATAGTACAATTTAATACATTACAATGTGATAGGTACTCAGTGTAGAGACGTAAACACGAGACCCGCTCCATGTGTTACCTACACGCCTGAAATAAATTAGGACAATTGATATGACGTCGCACCTTCTTAACTGTCGTAGCCACACTTTAAATAATGGCTACTACAAGAGCAATCGATAACATGCACAATGACCAAAAAATACATCAATGTAAATAATTGATATATATGACTAAAAAAATGTATAAAGTCTGTATATGTGACCAATAAATACATCAATTTATATACTTTGTGTGTGTATACACACACCATAAATAGATTAGTTTACAAAATTATTATGGCAATAAAGAAGTTAAATTACAGTATTATTATCACAATAAATAAATTAATTTCAATACATTCAGTCATTACAACACGGCCACAATAAATAAATGAATCATTGACCGATAGGTAATTATTAACTAGCGCAATATGACCAATATTCATCGCAAAAAGATGATATGTAATGCTTTCCGATATGATGAGATTAGATACAAAGTACACGACATCAACACAAAACTGTAGGTGCGTGTCCTACTTTCAGAGACAAGGGTTGTTGTTGTTGTTGTTTGTAGATTATAGTCACACGACACTTTCGCATATAGGTGACTACTGGACCGATTTATACTGACACCAGCGGGCCAGTTGTTGGTAAAGGGGAAAATAATATGATCACACGTTGACCAATCCGGGATTCGAACCAGCGACCTTTCGGTTACTAGCAAGATGCTCTTACCAACTGAGCTACCCGGCCCCTCGACAAGGGTTGACACACTGACAGCTAGTAGTTCAGGGTGAAGGAAAGGGAAGAGAGGAGATGGGAGGGGGGAGGGGAGAGGGGGCTCGAGGTGGGGATTGTACACACGCCCTCTATCTACAATCCTATAACTACCTTCAATCAACCTCCCTTCCCCCTCCCCTCCTTCCCAATCGTCCCGCCCGAAAACAAAGAGTGTGATATGGTAGCGCGAACCGTAATCGGCAGTACACATCGATCCATTCAAATATTAAAGCGACTGAATTACATTAAAATTATAGAAAAGTACAGGAAAGTGAATTATGTTTAACTTGATTAATTAAATAATAATAACAACAACAACAATAATAATAATAATAATAATAATAATAATAATAATAATAATAATAATAATAATAGTAGTAGTAGTAGTAGTAGCAGTAGTAGTAGTAGTAGTAGTAGTAGTAGTAGTAGTAGTAGTAGTAGTAGTAGTTGTTGTTGTTGTTGTTTATATATAGAGCTTTACTACCTAAGAGCTGGTCAAGTCGTTGCCAAATACATGCCTCAGACAACTGAACACAGTCCTGAGCAACCGGGTATGTTGGAGACTGGGCCTAGTACAATGTTTTGTTGGAGACTGGGCCTAGTACAATGTATTGTTGGAGACTGGGCCTAGTACAATGTTTTGTTGGAGCCTGGGCCTAGTACAATGTATTGTTGGAGACTGGGCCTAGTACAATGTATTGTTGGAGACTGCAACGTCAACGTGCATCGGTCCATTGCAACTCGCCAATTATCCCTAAACCTCTGTATGACTATGAATGTTTTAACCCGTAAAAGTTCAATGGCAACATGGCCACTGTCGCCGTCTGACAAAATATCGTCGATACAGCAAACTACATCCGAGCCGTCTGTCGGAGAATAACAGGAAATTCAGCCCAACACATCGAACGTTAAAAGTGTCACTTTTACCCTATTGCAAAATCAGGGAGGAGGAACAACGAAGCTTAACGTCCTATTGCATCAGCGTTAAGGACGATCACCACGTCGCCACCCTGACAATAATGATTATCATCATCATATCAAAGATGAGATCCTACGGATCCTAAGTTTGCTCTCTTTATAGTGTCTGTCCTAGCACTTCGTACACGGAGCCCGCCATTGTTCAACGTGGAAGCAAACGTTTTGTTCGTGTTATTTAGTTGATTAATGTTTGCGACTGTCTGGAATGAAAGCTTTTTCGTTAGATGTCATTTATTATCTGGAAGTCTTTGAGTCCCGATATTGTCCACATAATATCACGAAGTTCACATTTTGTGTATCTTTGTGTCAGTGAGATCAGTTGAGTCAGCAAGCGAACAAACCCGGGCCTAAAGTCTTTGGCTGTTCTACAACGTGATGTTAGAACATTTTTCTCTTGCCTCCAATTTAGGTAACCGCTTGAGGACCGTTCGAAGAATTCTATTGTACTATCTTTTAATTTCCATGTTTAATTTAATACTGTTAGAAGTTTTTAGGAATATCATAGACACTTTAGGGAGATCATTTGGTTATGTATGCATTATCTTGCTGAGGTGACCCCAAAAGCCCAAGCTTTCGGAAGACATTCCTTTTCAAGTCTGGGATCCTGGGTCTGCCGACGACTTGCCAGTCTCGACGTAAAGATCTAGGAAGAGGCTGGGTAGGGGTGTCTGGGCTGCCCTGTGTCAGAAGAGCAGCTTCCTTTGAAAAGGTTGCTATACTTTCTGGCGATGTTCGTCGATGCTGAGGACTGTGAATGACTGAAGAAGATCGTCGTGATCGCCTGACTGGTGTCAGTGGTGCTAGAGGTCTGCTGTGGAGGTAGCTGCTTAGCACGCTGTGTAAGGATAATGCTTTTGCATCTCCCTCAGTCGGTCGTCTTCCCTCTCTCCCCTGCACACGTTCGTTGTTCTCGTGGCGCCATTCTCCAAAGCTCATCGACTCTGCGTTGTCAGCACGGTCGTCTGCTTGTGACGGTTCGTTTTCCTGGCTGTGGTTCTCCCCTAGAGTGTTCTCGTTGTCCGATCTCATGGCCAGCGCCCCAGCCTCGTCCTGCTCGACGGCCTTAAGCAGTAGCGGTTGGCTGGCTTGCAAGTTCCTCAGCAGAAGGTCAGTGGTCAGTTGGGAGTGGAAGGGACGAGAAGGGGAGCGCCGGGGACTCTTCGGGAGAACCGGAATGGAGAGATTAAAATGGCGGAGGACTAGTTTCACCGTGCCATCAGTCTCAGCCCGTTTCCTCCAGTCATTTTTTCCTTCGCCTTGAGAGTCTGTCGTGTTAGCTTCGTCCACCTCCTCTGCAACGACAACGACGATAGTTTCCGATGCCACGGTTTCTCTGGTGTCTGAGGGGCCACTGCTTCCGGTCTCTTCAGTGCTTTTGAGCTTGTCCTTGTCGCCGGTGCGATGATCATCTCTGGATGTTTCCTCCGACGCCTGTGCTTCTACATTTGCAGCCTCCGGTCTAACATTCTGTGATGCTTCAGAATTTCCTGCTTTGCGATTTCTCAGTCGCCTCTTCCCGCATTTTGTTTTGCCGTTTCCGTCGCACCGTTTCTTCTGATGCCGCAGGTTGCGGGGCAGGCGGCGTCCTCTTTGAAGACGACGGTGACGAGTCTTGCCGTTTTGTGTTTTCTTCACGTTCTTGTCGCGACGCGCTTTGCGCTGACGTTTGTGGCTGGACGCGGCGACATGGGCTAGCTTTGTGACGTTGCTTCTGGTGTCTTCATTGGATGCTGCTACCCCGTCGGGCTTTGCCAGCGCCTCTGCACCTGGACAAACAGACAAAAGAGATCGTTAGAAAAAGAGAGGCTCATGCGTGTAAAAAGGAAGGGAGACGCAAGCAAACAGACAAGGAGAACATACGATAAAGGAAGAAGAGAAACAATACCGACATAAAAAACTAAAATTCACGACACATTGTAATGCAATATTGCATAACGAGGTGAACCAGTCATTGTCTTCCATTTCTTGAATTCTCGTCTCGTCAAATAAAGTAAGAGAGAATGGGATGAGAGGTTGGGGTGGGGGTGAAGGGGGGTGGGAAGGGGCGTGGAGCAGACTGCCGGACTACCGAAGAGACCACGTGACTGAAACGTTCCAGCAAAATGTACAAAACGTGTAGTGTAGGCCTCGTCTTGTTCCTGTATTTAGCGCTTTGCCAGCGCAACTCCAACAGCTGCTCAAGGCGCTAGCCTGAAGCAGGAACTTAGCCGCGGCTGCTTAGGGAGTAAACTAAGCCTATACCACTACTGGATTGTGGTTGTTTTATTCGCGCAACAAGAAGAAGAAGGACACAGATTGACGTACAAGAACACAGAATGACGTACACATGGGAAACAGTATGCCGACTTTAAACATTTCTAGCACATGTTACGTTACGTATTACCGTCCCCCGGACACAGAGCGTATAGGGGACATAGCGGCTGTT
The DNA here is from genome assembly GCA_036898135.1 of Oncomelania hupensis. Taxonomy (NCBI): domain Eukaryota; kingdom Metazoa; phylum Mollusca; class Gastropoda; order Littorinimorpha; family Pomatiopsidae; genus Oncomelania; species Oncomelania hupensis. Next base: position 62,234,476 of record CM072515.1, read on the forward strand.
CAATGAACATGTAGGCGACACAACTTACAGCAGAAGCAGTGTTCATTGAATGAAAGCTCATGCTCTGTATCATGTCATCCCTACCCGAATCGCTACTCCCAGCGTACTCAGGGTTAGTTAGTTAGTTATTCATTGATTACAGGGTCCAGCGGACTGCAAAGAGCCGAATCAGGACCACAAAATCAAGACCACAACTTCGCTGAAAGAGGACTCACCCCTGATCCGCATAAAAGATCTGCTGAAACAACCCTAGTGATAACATTGAAGGCACTTCACCAGCCGGTGACTTTACGATAAAGACATCCCACGCAGGGGACGTTGAGGCTATACTCTAATTTATCGAACCACCGTTTACAAAAACAAAACAGAATACAAAGATCATTATAAAATATCAACAAAACATACATATAAAATGCCTACATTGCCAAATAATAACATCATAGGAAGCCCTAGTGACCACCTGGCAGAAAGCGTCCAATATTCCCAAGCTGATCCAACAGACCTCACACACAAGTGAGGAGTTTTGTCCCAGAAGAGTTTTCAAGAAAAAAGGTAGGTGACTGGTCTAACGAAGAAGAAGATAGTATAGTAGATTGATAGAACAGAACAGGAATGAGAAAGAACAAAGGAGAAAGACAGCGACAGAGGGAATTTAAAGCACTAAATTTCCAGAAAGTGGGGATAATATTTATACTGAATCCCCCGGCACCCCCACGTGGGAGTACTCAGGGTGTATGGGGTGGGCGAACAGTGATGTGGGAATGAATGGGGATCGATAAGTGTGGAGCTGGAAGGGATTTTTTTTTACTCCAAGGGTAAGTCGCAAGCCTCGAGTACCAATCTCGCAAGTGATAAAAAGAACATTTTTTTAAAATAGCAAATAATAAAAATACAAATACAGATGGGTAAATAAACTAAAATGAAGCTCATTCAGATAAAATACGCGTTCGTTTAACTTATTTCCCCATCTGTTTCGCATTAGCGTGAAACGGCATTTCTATCAGATTTTCTGTGGCATTTCATGTTTTAGGTTAGGCGTCTTACAACTATTATTTTAGAGGCAATTCTCGTTTCGACCAGCGCATTGAGCTGATCTGTGAGCCAAGATATGCGCAATGGAAGATTGATCGACTTTTGACTTTAAAACAACCACGCATGTTCTTGTCTCTTCCCACGCGACGTGGAGACGTTTGATTTGATTAGATGGAACTTGAGAACCAGGACAAAGGCGATTGCACGTGGCTGTTTTGGCCTAGCCCGATAACGCTTTCTTAAACTAAGGTTTTGTCCGAAATGTTATTTATGATGTTGACTTGATTAAATGAAATCTCAAAAGACGGTATCCAATGTCTTGATGGCCCCTCCAACCTACACCCCCAACCCTCATGCCATCTTCCTCCATTCACAACACATTTCCATTTTCTTCGATTTTGCCACTTCCAAACATCCATCGTTTTTCTTGCGCTTGATGCAATTTTTTTCTCAAAAATGTCAGTTCTGTACAAAATAACATGTGATTATCAGGTGTGTGCAATGATTAACCGACTTAGATTTTAGATGGGTTGCTACAGGCTGAAACAGACACGTGCATCTTTAGGTCTTTTATGCAGCACGTGCGTTCACTCATTGGCCGGCTTGTAATACTAAACTGTCTCATCTCGCCCCACCCCTATCCACCCCAACACACACACACACACACACACACACACACACACACACACACACACACACACACCTACACACACATATGCATGTATGTAGAACACCAAAACTGGGTTTTACTAAGAATGTACGAATCGGAAAGTGTTGGTTTTTTTCGGAAAGAACGCAAATTTCTTCTAAAAATGTAAAAATCTAATGCAAAACTGGTTCTTTCCGTCTAAAAAATTGACCTAGCTCGTCTCCTATAGGCGACGAAATAGGTCGAACTACTTTCCTCAAAAGTTTCCCAGAAATTGACTGGATTTTATCCGTCCCGGATAGAGCACTCCCTTGTACTTAAAACACTCTCGTGTACTACAACTGCACTCCCATGCACTAAAAGAGCACTCCTGTGTACTTAGAAAAAAAAAATACACACACCCATTGTCCGCATAAAAAGCAAGGTCAGTCACCCATTTCAAGGCTTATGTCTACGCACACCCACACACACTGAGCACAATGAAGTGTAAATAGACGAAGAAGACGACAAAGAAGAAGATAAAGACGAAGAAGGAGAAGAAGAAGAAGAAGAAGAAGAAGAAGAAGAAGAAGAAGAAGAAGAAGAAGAAGAAGAAGAAGAAGAAGATGACGATGACGATGATGATGATGATGATGATGATGATGAGGATGATGATGATGATGATGAAAGTAGTAGTAGTAGATCCCAAATCGTTAGAGCAAAGTTTAATCATAGGAGCGGGAGTACAGGAGCGTCGAGGGGTGGAAATGGGGATGGATGAGGGTGGCTTAGGGCGCTCAGCGGGGAAGAGAGCGAAAGGGGAAGAAAGAGGGGGTGGGGGAGGACATCAAACAAAAGGGAGACCCGTGATTCTAGGTCATCATTACGCATTCTGGGTCCCTCAGGCTGACTGATCGTCGTTTGAACAGACCGGGGTGGCCTCGTGGCGCAGTGGATAAGTCGCCGGTTTCCTATGCCGAAGGCCGCGGGTTCGATTCCCGCAAGGGGCGAACGTATGTGACTTAGGTCACCGAGGGTTTTCTCCGGGCACTCCGGTTTCCTCCCTCCCTTCAATAATGGTAAAGGACGCAGTCAATATACAAATGTCAAAAAATAAAAAAAATTGAGTTTTTTTCCGTCTTCCAATAGCGATCTCCCTGCCTTTACACCACCTGTTTGAGTGATTGATGTGTATTTGGTGTGTGTGAGGGTAGATGAGACAGGTGAGCGTGTATGTTGGTATAGATCGCCGCGCTTTGAGCCTGATTGATTTCTGGAAAGGCGCGTATATAGCATCCTGTATTATTATTATTACAAACAGATGAAGAGGAATTAAACAATATAAAGGCAGAAGAAAAACAAGGAAGGGGAAGAAGAGGAGGAGAAGGAGGAGGAGGAGAAGATGAAGAAGAAGAGGAGGAGGAGAAGGAGGAGGAGAAGAAGAAGAAGAAGAGGAGGAGGAGAAGGAGGAGGAGAAGAAGAAGAGGAAGAGGAGGAGGAGAAGGAGGAGGAGAAGAAGAAGAGGAGGAGGAAGAGGAGGAGGAGGAGAAGAAGAAGAAGAAGAAGGAAGAGGAGGAGAAGGAAGAGGAGGAGGAGGAGGAGGAGAAGAAGAAGAAGAAGAAGAAGAAGATTATGATACCGATTTTTTTGTAATATGATTATGTTGTGCATTTTATTATAAAGCTCATGGGTACACATAAACCCAAGAAGACTTTCAAATGCAAATCAACTGTGCAAAACAAGTTATTCAAAGCGACAAATGAATTCGCCCCTAAAGTTTTCAATCAAGAGATGAATCCAAAATGATTTATCTTACCTTCTGTAGGCGTCGCTGACGATTTTAACGATGACGGTGATGACAAGAGCGATAATACTGAGGACGGCAACTGTCTGACGGAGGATTTATGCAGTAGGTCCTGTGACGGCGCGTCTGAAGCGTCCGGGGTTCGGACCGTACTGGGATGCGCTGTCGCCCAAGCCCACATTGTAAGCACGGCCACGATTTGCAGGAGATCCATGCTGGTGATGCTGAAGAAAACAAAGATGAATACAAATGTTTTACAATTATTGTAAGCAAGTACATTTAAGTAAGAATATAACTACTAAAGTGAAGGTGAACCCTTGCTCATGACGCGAAAGCACATAATCTAATTCACGAGAAGAAGAAGAAGAAAACGATTGATGATGATGATGATGATGATGATGATGATGATGATGATGATGATGATGATGATGATGATGATGATGATGATGATGATGATGAAGAAGAAGAAGAAGAAGAAGAAGAAGAAGAAGAAGAAAACGATTGATGATGATGATGATGATGATGATGATGATGATGATGATGATGATGATGATGATGATGATGATGAAGAAGAAGAAGAAGAAGAAGAAGAAGAAGAAGAAGAAGAAGAAGAAGAAGAAGAAGAAGAAGAAGAGGAGGAGTAGGAGGACGAGGAGGAAAAAAATGATTTCGTATAGCGCGATTTTACAAACAGTGAGCTCAAAGCGCTCTGCCAACACTTGCAAGCTAAAGAAAATTAATAAAAAGAAGAGGAAGAAGAAGAAGAAGAAGAAGAAGAAGAAGAAGAAGAAGAAGAAGAAGAAGAAGAAGAAGAAGAAGAAGAAGAAGAAGAAGAAGAAGAACAGGAAGAACAAGAAGAACAAGAAGAAGAACAAGAAGAAGAAGAAGAACAAGAACAAGAAGAAGAACAAAAAAAAAGAACAAGAACAAGAAGAAGAACAAGAGCAAGAAGAAGAACAAGAACAAGAAGAAGAACAAGAAGAAGAACAAGAACAAGAAGAAGAACAAGAACAAGAAGAAGAACAAGAACAAGAACAAGCAGGAGGAGGAGGAGGAGGGAAATGATAATGATGATAAAGGGGGTGGATGAGGAAATAACTAAAAAGGTCACTTTGCACAAGGTAAGGTCTCGCAAAAATCCATTTATTTTTAAATTCCAATATTTATTACAGTTAGCCCAACTCCTATCCGGGTCCATCCGCACTGCGTTTGGCTCAGTGGTGTACGCAGTGTACTCAAATGTCAGCCGATAACGTTGCAGTCTGTACGGGAAGTGGTTCAAACCCCGTTGAAGGGCCCAGGAGTAAAAATTTAAATAATATTAAAGAACATAAATAAATAAAATGAATGAATAAAATGAAAAAAAAAATTGAAAAAAATCAACTGAGACACTGCGCCCCTACTTCTTTCTAATGAGAGTATAAACTGAGGTCTAGTCCGAGCACGCAAGCATTTCATTGCACGGACTTTAAAGATCCTGACGCTCATGTCCGGCTACACAAAATACACCCAGCACGCACTAGCTCCCTTCTCCCCCCCACCTTTCCCCAGGATTGTGCTCAGTCGTCTGGGCGTCAGACTATGCGCCCAACGGTTGCAGGTGGGCGCCTCGGCCAGCTTTTGTTAGATCCTGTATCGCGCAGCACCTTGAGCAGTTTTTGAGCTAGAAAAGCGCTATATAAAAAAGTGATACAATAAATAAATAAATAATATTTCACGTTAGTCAGGTCAACTTTCGGGCCGCCGAGAGTTTTCTGCGGGTACTCCTGTTTGCTTCTTCCTTCCATCAATAATAGTGTTAGATGCAGTCGATCAATAAAAAATAATAGTAAAATAAATAAATAAATAAATTATTTAATAAATTAATTAATTAATAACGAAACAATAAAACATAAAAATGTATTTCCTCTTCGTCTTCTAGAAATAACGACGATTTCCTAAGGTCGCTGCTCTTTGAATTTGATAGAAGAGAGAAAGCACGTCTTCAGCACTCTCTTCTAGTAGTAGTAGTAGTAGTAGTAGTAGTAGTAGTAGTAGTAGTAGTAGTAGTAGTAGTAGTAGTAGTAGTAGTAGTAGTAGTAGCACCAGTAGTAGTAGTGCATTCAATCATCTATTTTAATTCGTAGCTGATGCATTTTTGTTAATTAATTAATTAATTACGACATTTTAGGACAATCATCTCTATTCATCTCTTGTTTTGGGCGTCAGACAATGCGCCTAAGGGCAGCGAGTGAGCACCTCGATCAGGCGGCTTCGGTGATATCCTGTATTGACCAGCGCCTTAAGCAGCTTTTGAGCAGGAAAAGCGCTATATGAAAAACGATTACAGTTATCTAATATCGAAGTGTATACAGGATATTTTCATTTACAGTTCTGGGTCATGTTGGCTTGTCTCATGCATCTCTCATTCTTTCGCAGCGAAGAAACCACACTGGGTCGAAAATGCTATTGACACCTGCGCGTGTGGCGTCCTGTAACGGAAATTCCAAATTGCCTAAAAATAGCGCGACACCCTTCCCATTATAATTATAGACTTGTTATTTGTGTACCTTAATTTACGAGCGTGTTTCATTTCCAAAGCTATATTCGGTGTTCAACCGAAGCAGATGGTATTGGTTTTATACTAGATTAGTTGCAATGTATTTATTTAATTGTTAATTTAGTTATTTATGTTTACATTGATGTTCTTATTTATTTATGTTCCTATTTATTGACTTATTGATTTATTAATTTATTGTATTTGCGGCATAATAATAATAATAATAATAATAATAATAATAATAATAATAATAATAATAATAATAATAATAATAATACAGGATGCTATATACGCGCCTTTCCCCAAATCAATCAGGCTCAAAGCGCGGCGATCTATACCAACATACACGCTCACCTGTCTCATCCACCCTCACACACACACACACACACACACACACACACACCAAATACACATCCATCACTCAAACAGGTGGTGTAAAGGCAGGGAGATCGCTATTAGAAGACGGAAAGAAAATCGAATTTTTATTTTTGAAATTTTTATATTGACTGCGTCCTGTACCATTATTGAAGGGAGGGAGGAAACCGGAGTGCCCGGAGAAAAATCTTCTTAGGAAGAGCATCAATTTCTTTTGATGCTGTGAGCTTTGAGCTTGCGGATCAACTGAAGGTTTTTTTTTTTGTGTTCTAGAACACATGAAAGTTCTGAAACAAGTTTTCTTCTGTCAAATTTTAGACCGGAAGGTTTTATTTTCAGTTTGTTGGTTTCATTTTCTTTTAAACAGATTGGATTTTACTTACGTTTGTGTGGCGCTGTTACTAATATAGGTGGATTCAATAATTTTCTATTCTGATTGTCGTCCGTGGAATGCACACACGTGGTAAATATTTAGGTATGACATAATAAGAGGAACTAAGTCATTTGTGGAAATTCGTTTCAAGGGCTTTTAAGAACAGTAAAGATGACGAAAGACATATAGTTTACAAAATGTGACGTAACACAGGCAAAGAATTTTTTTTTTTTTTTTTTAAATTGTGTTTACTGACAAATATTTAGAATGGTGGAAAAAGATGAAGAATTTACATCAAAAATATAATATTGACTTTCAACTTCAAATACAAGAAGGGGGGGTCACTTCTGGTCATGGAAATGAAGGGATCTTTACAACCTGAGCTCCTGAAAGGTTTTCTTGGATCACTGCTTCCAGAATGTGATTGCGTGGTGTTCGTCTTGGGATGAAATAAAAGGAAGAAATACGTCATTGTGTGTTACCAGAGTGGAAATGACTTAAAAAAAAAGTACAGTCACATGTGGTAGTTTCTTGTTTCATCTTAGTGACGCAACATACGCACTTGATAAACTATTTCAAAATTACATAAATATAACAAAATGTACAATAAGGATGCATTGCCTTCGTGAACAGTTTAATATAGACAAGAAATCGATCATTCTTGAAAATGAAAGGGAATTTATAGTTACGACACCTGAAAAGCAAATAAGTATAAAATACTCGAAAGACAATGTTTGTAAACAAAACTTTCCTGTACTAGTACGGGATAAACATACGGGAAATGTAACTTTGAAGAAACTTCCTGTATCAAGTAAATTTCCATTTCAAGGTTTTGTAGGTAATGTCGCTTCTGTTAGTAAACTGCGTTCTGGAGACTGGTATGTTCATTGTGTTTCTCGGCAACAACAAGACAAATTATTATCACTGTCTGACATCGGGGGTGCACATGTAAAGTGTGTTATTCCAACTGAAACAACTGAAGGAGTAGTATTTGGACTAAGCAATACACACACTCTAAAGAACAATGAAAACATCATCAAATACAAGAATATCATTGCGAAAAAATCAAGTCACACCATAACAAGAATAGTGTTTGCATCAAACAAATTGCCTGCAACATTGACACAAAATGACAAAACTTTTAAGGTACATCCATATTGTCCTCCAGTTCCACGGTGCACACGATGCCAGCGATTAAACCATACTTTGAAACATTGTTGTGCAAAACAAAGATGTTGCAGATGCGGAGGATATCACACAAGGCAAAACTGCAACGCCTCCAAGCCTCACTGTGTAAACTGTGGAGGTGAGCACTCAGCTGCCTATCGTGGATGTGACAAAAAGGTGCTACTAAAACATGCTCTCACAGAAAGATCAAAATGCTCAATGAGCATGCAGGAGGCTATTGAGAAAGTACAGCAGAAACGTCCTGAAAAAGAAAGTAAAAAAACATATGCTCAAGTAGCTGCACAACAAACTGCAACCTCAACACCATCTTTCACAGAGTTTTTGGAAAAAGTAGCTGTCCCAATAATTAGTGAGCAAGACACAAACATCGACAGACTTTTTGCAATCTACAAAACACTTTTTCAACATACATCAACAACAGCAAGCATTGCACACTCTGAAAGAGATAAGGCAGAGCAGCTGATCAAACTGTGTAAACACAATGTACGGCAGGTGTCAGATGCGGTAACAAGTGATGAATCAACACCAGAGACAGTGTCATGTTCTACTCCTTGTGACACATTTGTCAAATATCCGGATGTTTCTAAACTAAACATGAGATCTGTCAGTGACAACACCAGTACTCCTTTTGAAAGGCTAAAGCATAGTAAAGTAGCCAAAGATACTAAACAACTCATAATAGGAGACTCCGTCATTAGCGGCATCAGAATGGAAGAAGTTGCTGTTGAAGGCGTCAAAGGTCAGCTAGTCTGCATTCCTGGTATAAAAATTTTTGAAGACATTGTACAATGGTTGGATGATGTACCTACAAATGGAAAAATAGAAGATGTCATTATTCATGCAGGTATCAACACCTGCAAAACAAAAAACATTAACATGAAGGACTGGCTAAAGATGATAAAAGTAGTCAAGACAACATTCCCTGCAGCAAACATTTGTTTGTCATCTATAGTACCCCCAAGAGGTCAGTTGAGAAAGAAGGGTGATGCCGCCAACGCTGCACTGAGAGCAGCATGTGTAAAAGAAACTGTACACTTTGTGGACAACAGTGTATCCTTTCTCACAAAAACGGGGGCTACAAACCGTTCCTTTTACAGAGATTGCATTCATCTGAATCAAAAAGGAATGAAGTTAATGTCACTGATGTTCAGAAATATTTTGTCATAATTGAACAACGTTACATTCATTTAAAAAAAATCTAAAATTTATGATTGATGATAAATTTAGTATTGTTCAGTGGAATTGCAGATCTATATCCACAAATGTACACTCTTTACAGCAATATGTAGTAACAAACCAACATCATGTTCTTGCACTGCAGTCATTGAATGTAAAAAGGAAGAAACTTCCTAAGATTGAAGGCTACTTTTTTCCGCCGGTAACACCATTTACTAAACAGAATACAAAAGTTAGCGTTGCGATATACATTAGGAAAGATTTGGATTACGTCACATGCAAGTCTCCCATTCCAAAAGATTTAAATGATGTGTATTCAGTAGCCGTGAAAGTAAAAATACATGATCAAATGTATGTTAATATCACGTCTGTTTATTATCCATTAGGACCAGATGATTTTAATACTGAATGGTTACAATCAATTGATATAAATGAAAATTGGATTATAGTTGGTGATTTCAATGCTCATTCAACACTTTGGGATAAAGGATGTAATTATAATACAAATAATCGTTTTATTGAAAATATCATTACTTCTGGTCTTATATTGTTAAATGATGGTAAAATAACAAGGATTCCTGACATAGCAACCCACCAACCTTCTGCCATTGATCTAACGTTTGTATCGCCTGATTTGGCAATAGACAGTATATGGGAAGTGGACTCTGATTCATTAGGTAGTGACCATCTTCCAGTTGTAACTGTAATAAATGAAAAGCCAGAGGTACAAATAGAAGATGATATTATACCAAAATATATTTATACTCGTGCAGATTGGAATCAGTATCAAATGCATTTATTGTACTCTGAGGATGACTTTCTACAAAATGAAGATATTAATGAAATTTGTACAGGTTTTACAAAAACAATATTGTCTGCAGCTAATAAGTCTATTCCTATTAAGAGAAATTCTGTAAAAAAAAAAAAAAAAAAATGTTTGGTGGAATCAAGCATGTGCAGATGCAGTTAAGGAAAAAAAGAATACATTTAAGAATTGGATAAAACGTAGATCTGTTTCCGCACATAGGCACATGAAATGTGCAAAAATTAATTGTAATAAAATTATAGCATCAGCAAAGAAACAGTATTGGGAAGATTTTTGTAAAAAAGAAATATCAAATACATGTAATGTCAATAATGTTTGGAAAAAAGTTAAAGAAATGAAAAATGGCTTTCAGCTTCCTAAATGTCCCATAAAAATAACTAACAAACTATTTTCTTCTCCAAAGGAGAAATCTGAAGAATTTGGAAAACTTTTTGCAAATGCAAGCAATACTAGTAGTCTAATTAAAGATGAGTTCGAAAAAAGAAAACATGAAGAAAACTCTGAACATTATAAAGAACCTAATTCAGATAATTCTTTATTTATGAATTCTAGGATATCAATAACAGAGGTTACAGATGCTTTAAATTATTTTGGCACTAAAAAATCTGCAGTTGGTCCAGATGGGTTATCATACATTTTGCTAAAACAAATGCCTTTAAAATGGATACAACATTTTCTCACTATTATCAATAAATGTTGGGAAAATAATGTGTTGCCTGATATTTGGAAAACATCAATAATTATTCCACTTTTAAAAACAGGGAAAAATCGACACGAATCCTCAAGTTATCGCCCCATTGCATTAACATCGCATGCTGGTAAAATTATGGAAAAAATTATAATGAATAGATTATCATATTATTGTGAAAAAAATAAAGTAATTCCAGAAAATCAGGCTGGTTTTAAAAAAGGCAGATCAACAGTAGACCATTTAGTGAAATTAACAACACACATTAAGAAACAATTCGCTAGAAGGAAAAATATATTAGCTACATTTTTTGACGTTAAAAAGGCTTATGATCGAGTTTGGCATGCTCGACTTTTATACAAATTAAAAAATATAGGGCTTTCTGGAAATATTTTTCAATATATTAAAGGGTTTTTGCATGGAAGAAAAATAATGGCCAAAGTAGGTCACTCTTATTCTTCTACATATAATATTAACATGGGTATACCACAAGGCTCTATAATTTCACCTCTTTTATTCACTATTTTGTTAAATGACTTACCTCAATTTGTAAGTAATAAAATTCATCTAGTTCAATATGCTGACGATATTGCAATATGGGTAAATGTATCTTTAAAAAGGAAAACTTCTATATATGAAATAAAACATATTCAAAAGATATATCAAAATGAACTGAACAATATTGATATTTACATGAAGGATAATGGATTGGAATTATCAGAAGAAAAAACAAACATGATCTTGTTTAATAATGGGATTAACCCCAAATGTTTGCCAAAATTTTATATTGGTATCAAAGAATTGAAATATGTACAGGAAATAAAATTTCTCGGGGTATATTTTACATCTAAATTAAGTTGGAAAAAACATATACATTATTTGTTGGAAAAGGCCGTTAAAAGTTTAAATTTAATAAAGATTATAAGCTTTCAAAAATGGGGACGTGATACTAAAACTCTTATTCATCTTGTGTGCATGCTTGTCAGATCTAAATTAACGTATGGACAAGAGGTATATTTTTCGGCACCAAAATATTTACTGAAACAACTCCAGAGTATGGACAGTAAAGCAATTAAAATTGTTATGGGTATTCCAGTACATACAAAAACTGACGATGCTTATAAAGCAGCTGGAGTATTACCATTAAATGAGTGGAGAAAATTATCATGCGCTAAATATATAGTTAGAGCCTCTGCTGTAGAAAATTTCACTGACACAGAACTAGAAGTTAGATCTGATTTAGATTATCCAAAAAGAGCACAGGGTATCAGTTATTTACAAACAATAGCAACTTATACAAATGAACTTTTACAGGGGTCAAATTTTTTTCCTAAATCAATCTCTAAAAAAATACCACAAATGCCTATACCAATCTGGGAATTTAAGCGAGCAAACTTTGATTTTGAATATACTGCTATACGGAAAAAAGAAAATGGATTATTGTTAGCAACAGAAGCTTATGAACATATAGATAAAAAATATTATTCTTATTTGCAAATTTATACTGATGGTTCTGTTTTAGATACAGGCCAAACCGGGGCTGGTTATGTTATACCTGCTTTAAAAATTAGCGAATCCTTGTATTTAGGTAAAGATCGTTCAATATATACTGCAGAACTTACCGCAATTCTTATGGCATTACATAAAATCTTGAGTCAACAAAAGACCTTTTTTAATATCTTATTATGTGTAGACTCCAAATCTGTTCTTCAGAGTCTGGACTCTAATATTTATAAAAGCAGAGGTGATATTATATATGAAATAAAATATCTTATACATTGCTTAATTATCAATGGCACAAATGTTCAGTTTTGTTGGATACCATCTCATTGTGGTTTAGATAATAATGATTGGGCAGACAGGAAAGCAAAAGAAGGGGCGAAAAATCAACATAACGTTAGCCATATTGACATCCCCTTATCAACAAAAGAAATTTATAGTATAATAGAAAAGAAAATAAAAAATAAATTTCCTTTAAAAATAATATATAGTGATAATTCACAGTATCCTCGAACAATAACCTCTTTAGCACATCGTCTTGCTTTAAATTCTTGGAGGACAAAATATTGCAAGGATATTGTTTGCATTTGCAATGAAAATTTAACTATAAATCATATCATTCATGACTGCAGTGTAATAACACAATATATTCCACAGAACATTCATAATGTTCAAAATAAAAATAGTAAATATTGGATAACCATCGCTAAATCTATAATTTATAGTCCTGTAGGACATTTGTTATAAAAATTGCAATTTTATTATGATTACTTCGTATATGACAATTTCAGAAAATTGACTTTTCTGTACATGAACATTTCGCAAGTTTGACATGTTCCATAGTAATTTAATTAATTTTTTTAAAAAGAGTTTTAAAATATTTTTTGAATACTTAATTTTTATTTAATTTTATTTCATGTTATGTTACTGTACCATTTTGTTTAAATGTTATTTCCTTTCCCCCATCCATGTAGCGCATATCCTTTTCCCCCACCTTCCTTTTATTTTCTTGTCTAAAATCACTTCGGTGAATAGACGTTAAATGAAATAAACAAACAAACAAACAGAAAACCCTCGGTGACCTCAATAGTCTCGTACCTAAGTCACATACGTTCGCCCCTTGCGGGAATCGAACCCGCAACCTTCGGCATAGGAAACCGGCGACTTATCCACTGCGCCACGCACAACCCTTATGAAGCTGGCTAAGAGAAAAGGAAAAGTCCCAATCACCTCTCTCTCTCTCTCTCTCTCTCTCTCTCTCTCTCTCTCTCTCTCTCTCTCTCTCTCTCTCTCCTTTCTCTCTTCTCTCTCTCTTCTCTCTCTCTCTCTCTTCTCTTCTCTCTCTCTCTCTCTCTCTCTCTCTCTCTCTCTCTTCTCTCTCTTCTCTCTCTCTTCTCTCTCTCTCTCTCTCTCTCTCTCTCTCTCTCTCTCTCTCTCTCTCTCTCTCTCTGTAAGGACTGACATGTTACGGATCAAGATTTATGAGTGTTGTTGTTGTTGTTGTTGTTTGTTGCTGTTGCTAATACTCAACAAAATTTACATTCTGTGTAAATATACATATTAACCATAACATAGTAAACGCTGTATTGGATTTTTTTTTTAATTTTTGTTTGCTGGATTATTTGTTTGGTTGATTGGTTGCTTGATTTGTACTTTGGTTGTTTGTTTGTTTGTTGTTGGATTTTATTTGTTACCCATGCGGGCGAAATTCGAAAGCGCGTCAGCCGCAAGAGCAACCAGGACGATAACGGGGGGAAGAGGTTGGTGCGCGCGGGGTTGGGGGGCGCGAACAAAACCTATACTTTGCACAGTGAATGTTGTAGTATTAATATTACACGTCCTGGTCTTCACAGAAAAATGTATTTTGCTTTCAGGTAGCGCTTTTTACCGCCAACAATCAGTCCAAACCCAAACACTTCAGTAAGCTCACCTAATTCTATCAGGTGACCCCCGCACCAGAGGTTTTGGGTGTCAAAGTTGATGGGTCTTCAAAAACACGTTCTCAGAAACGTCCGATTCTACCGGGATATTGTATGGTTTATGGCACAGGGCAACGGTGTAAGATTCCAGCAACACAATAGCGGGTTTGTGACGAAACATTGCAAAGGGGTGCCCTGTCAGGGTGAAAGAGGTAGAACGCTGGTCTCCAATGCTGAAGTTACTACAGCCCAACGGACTGGCGTGTGGGTTCGATTCTCGCAGTTTCAAAAAGGAGGAGAACTTAGGAGGCATGAGGCTAAGCTTTCCGGCCAGCTAACTCCTTTGGATGAGAGTATAACCCGAGGTCTAGACTGTGTATGCATGCAGACTACAAAGATCCTAAAGATGTGTGAACGTCAGAAACACCAACACACCCTGTATGCAACCTAGGTCCTGTACCCTTTCCCCTCCCTTCCTGTCCTGGGTGGCGCTACTCTTGCGGCTCCCGCACTTTGGCTGAGGATGCATCCCGAATGTCGCCACTCCAACAACAAAAATGTATATAACAGAAATTCAATCCATCGAGAAGGGAATATTCCAATAATTATATGGACAGTTTGTATCACAGTCCCCTTGGCCAACAACTTGCCATCACCAATCAGTTATGGTGTGGGATTCATCTATTATTGGGCTATTTCAGACCATCTTAAGTAAGGGCGCAGGTTTTAGAGCAAATTTCAACGGCGTGCATGCACGTCATGCCTCGTCGCGTAAGAGGAAGCAGGTTGCAGAACATATTAATTACTTGAAGTCTTGCGTTACAGGAAGACATTGAAGCTTTAAAGAGAAATTAAGAAAGAATGAGAAATCACCTTCGAAAAAATGAATGAATTCATAAAAAGTGCAAAGGCTGTTAAACAGATTACATACAAATGTAAACAAGAATAGCAGAGTGGAGAAGAGGAGGAGGAGATAGAACAACAACAGAGGAGGAGGAGGAGGAGGAGGAAGAAGAAGAAGAAGAAGAAGAAGAAGAAGAAGAACAACAACAACAACAACAACAACAACAACAGCGACAACAAAAACAACAAGTGCCTCGAGAAGAAGAAGAAAAGAAAGTGTTCATTAATAAAACAACGAAAGTTTACAATAAAAATGTATTAAAGTTTACAATTAAAAAACGAAAGTTCACGGTTAAAATATATTAAAGTTTACAATTAGAAAAGGAAAGTTTACAATTCAAATGTATTAAAGTTTACAAAGGCATAACGAAAGTTTACAATTACAATTACAGTGCACTGCACATTTTATCTAGAGAGCGAGAGAGAGAGAGAGAGAGAGAGAGAGAGAGAGAGAGAGAGAGAGAGAGAGAGAGAGAGAGAGAGAGAGAGAGAGAGAGAGAGAGAGAGAGGAAAATACATTTTCTTTAAATGCAAATTGAAGACGCTAAAAGTTAAACTAAACTAAACTAAACTAAACTAAACTCGCTCACCTTCTGTATACCACTTTAACAAATATGCGGCATCAAAAGAAGAAATGCACATGAAAGTCACGGATGCTAGCCACAATCTTCAAACACTACGACACGTTTATGAGACACGAACTGCTTTGCTTACAAACAAACGAGATGTTTGTAAAACGTAAGTTTCTTCCAAGCAGTTCAAGACACACCAGAATTTTAAAAAATAAAATAAATTGCTAAGAATTTTGTTGTTAAACACCGCTCAATGTTTATAAAACACAGAGATGATTGTTATCAACGATAATATGTTGTTGTTTTTTTGTTGTTTTTTTTAAAAGTGTTTGGAAATACCGCTGAATAAGCAAGGTGTTGACGTTACGGAGCAGATGCATACACTGAGCTGTACTTTGGGGTAGAGCCATATTTTATACCGGACTACCCGGATCTAATCCTATTAGGCCCACGGTACAAAAAAAAAAGACAGCTGAGCAGCGACAGCGACAATTGACGGTCGCGAGGAAGGCTTTCGATGTCGCTGCGGCGTTGGTGGTGATGCCCGGATAGCGGTGAGTGGGATGGGAGGTGTGTGTGTGTGTGTGAGAGAGGGGGGGGAGGGTTATGGTGCTTTTTCAGGCGATTAAGATGTGGTGGTGATGATGGATAATTGTGAGGTGGCGTTTGTTTGCGTGCGAGGAGGTGGTGATGGTGGTGGAGCTAGACGGTTATTTTGGCGGCAGCGGGGGAGTCTGTGAGAGTGACGATGGTATTGGATATGACGGATGGTGTTTCTCGCGGTTCGTGTGATGGAATGTTAGGGGTGGGTGTGTAGGGGGGGGGAGACTAGGACGGAGGCAGTGGGTTGGGGGACGGGTACTGGCTGGCTATTTCTGAGATAGTGGGAGTTGACTTGGTTTTGGGGCGATAGAGGTTGCGACATTAAATAACCGTAGTTCATCTCTCTCTCTTGTTTTTGTTGGGTTTTTTGTTGTATTTTAAAAAAATCTTTCCTGTCCTCTCTTTCAGGTAAGTGGTAGTAGACGGTGTCTCCGTCTCTGGCTGCATGAATGGTGCAGCACAGTGGTACAATCCTGCGCGAAGGAGTACCTGGGTTCCATTCTCGGTAATGACGAGGGAGGGGGGGGGGAGAGGGGTGGGGGAAGATTTTCTTTCGCAGAGGATTCCATCTCTGTAATGACTCTTCCATCGGTGTTTCACTACCCTCCCCCTTCCCACTGACCATCCCCTCCTAATGCAACACTGCCGATGCTTTTAATGCTGTTGTTCTCTTGGCCGTGGTGTTTATTCATTCTCTCTCTCTCTCTGCCTCTCTCTCTCTCTATCTCTCTCTCTCTGTCTATCTCTGCCTCTCTCTGTGCGTCTGTTTCAACGATTCAACGATTCAACGAAGTTTATTGGCAAAATTGACATAAAACATGCACATGGAATATGTTGCGATGTGGCAGTAACATTCATAATACATACATGCAAACACACGTTTACCAGCTAATAAAATACCTATCAAGCGTGCACACATACACACGCAAACAACAAATAGTAAAAATAAACAAGTAGGTGCCAGTGGATTATCACGTGACGTCAGTTACAGCATTATGAATTTGACATTATGAGGAATTTAAAGCGAGAGCTGCCTCTGGAAAAAAAAGAATATCTAAAACGGTTTGTTCTGGTTTTGAGGGCTCTGAAGCGCCTGCCGGACGGGAGGAGCTCGAACATATGCCCGGCTGGGTGTGAGGGGTCAGCTGTGATGTTTCTAGCTCTACGGACCAAGCGCGTGTTGTAGATCGAGGCGACTGATGGAAGTTCGCACCCGATAACTCTGGACGCGTGTTTCACGATGCGCTCAAGTTACACTTTCTCCTCATCAGTGGCACCACCAAACCAGGTAGTGATGCCAAAGCAGATGATGCTTTCGATCACTGCGCGATAGAACTGCGTCTATAGGGATAATGCCTTCAGCCCGCCTGTCTTTGGTCTCGCACATCATAAAGCAACCGTTAATATTCTAACCCTAGCCCTAAGCTGTTATCAAAAGCCTTGCCACAAGCATATCTGCAAATCCATTTGAACAGTTACTGTAAATACTTGGTTAGTGACATAATGTAACCTGCGCATGCTGTACAGTTTTGAAATTTACATCAATGACGAGAGCCGAAGAGTTTCAGTTGATACTCTGTGCAAGGACAGAACCTGCAAACAAGAATGCCACAATGTACCCGTAACTCGGCAGAAAATCCCGTTACAAATGCTTTGGCCACGATCGATCAGTCCTTGGCCCTTTTAATGCCCCCCCAAAATCAACGCCAATCTCGCAACATTAAAACTGTATTGTATTCTCCCTTAAACCTGTCCTCAAACGTCATCCACGATCAGGAATGGAGAGCCTTTCAACGGATATGAAATGGGAAGTAGATGAACGATGAACAACAAGTTAACAGTGGACGGTTGAGAGCTGTGGCAGAGGGGCTGAAGGGAAATAAAAACAGCTTATGAACGCGCAATTTTTCATCGTTCATCTTCGCACGAACGGTGAATGGAGTAATTATTCAGCCACTAGTAACGTAACGTGTTAATTAAGGTCTGTATAAACTGCTGGGTGAAAAAAAAAATCAAGTTTCCGACCGCCCATTAACACTGCATCGTTGCCCGTGAGTAAACGCGAGCAAGCTACAGACGCATAATAAATCAGCTACAAAGCGAGTTCGGTCGTTTGGAAGCCCTATCTCAAGAACCACAGAACGGATTTAGACCAACCTCCTGGATCTGGATCTGGATAGCTCGCCTGTGGATGTTGATTGGCGGGTGCGCCACAGAAGCCGATGACGACTATCAACGTGACGTTTTAGGGTGTGCGCATCTAAGAAAACTTCTTTAACAGTCCCTGCTCATATTTACACTTCAGCTGGTCTTCTTGCTGCTGTACCTAGCGGGTTTAACAGTCCGTTTGCCCAAATGTAGGCGACGGGTACACTGTCTGTTTAAAAGGTTATAATCCAGTCAGTTAAAAGTTTGATAAAAACACAGGGTCGTTCACACCGGTTTCTGCCGCCCTAACGCTGCTGAGAAGGCGTTGGGCGTGGGCATGGTGACGGTGATATCGTCGAGGTTGTTCCACTCGATCACTGTCTTTACAAAGAACGAGCCTCTGTACTGCTCTGTCTTGGAGGGAGGAGCTTTGAAACAGCGGCTATTGTTGGTTGCCTGTCTCTGTAGGATATTCTCCATAGGAATATTAACTAGGTTAGTGGCCTGCCACCCGTGCCATCACATTTTTTCATCTCCTTTTTCCTGCGCCATGAAAGATAACATTGCAAAAATTAACAAGAGTGGTGGGGTTGTTACGTTGAGACGCGCATGATGGTGCGTGTGAAATGCGTACGATATAATGTGTGACGCGCGCGATAGATCTGTTCATTTTATTTTGCAACGCATGCAGTAATAGAGTGTATTTATCTTTGATTTGATTTTGCCTTGTTATTAGAAGAGGCTTTGTATAACGTTGGTGTTTTTAGTTGGTCGATTTTTATTTGAGAATTTTCGAGAATTGGTTGTTTACTATCGATCGAAGCGTATGGATTGTTCTGTTGGTGACCATGGAAGCTTCCATTCCAAATAGGGTTGTGTGACGTGAGACAGTGATGATGAAATTAATTTTGATTGGTTGTGGTGTTTCATGTAGGATATTCTCGTTTGTTCCCGAGTATGTAGAGACTATATAAGTGCCGCACTGTTTCAAAATAGTGTTGTTGATAGAGTGTTGAAAGTAAAAGGTTGAGAGTGGAAAAAGCGATTGTATGCAGTTGTTGATGTGTGCTGAATAAAAGTGGAAAACTTCATACGTCGACTCTGTGACTTGTATGCTGATTGAACGGGTTGCGTGGATAAACGAATCCAGAGTTACACCTATCAGGATTTCAAGCATCGGGGCTGAATCAAATACTGATAGAAAAACACCAACATCGAACGAGTGTAACAGGGGTGTTGTTTTTCCTTACCTTGCAGGTTGTTAAAACAGAGCTGTTGAATTATTTGGCCTTTGCTCTCTCTCAAAGGCCAAGGATTGCTGAAGTCAATTATATAGTAAAGCTCCGTTTTCAATAATGAAACCGCAAGTTGCATACGTTTCCAAGCTGTTGTTCCCACAGTTCTGTTGCGCTGTCACGTCCTGCGGTCTTCGTGTAAATAACATCATGAAATAAATACAGCAAAAGCTCCGTTTTGAGTCCCTCTCTTAAACGACTTCCTCCAACATACGACCGGAAAAAAAATCCACCGATGCTTTGTACTATATAAACGACCTCTCTTAAACGACTATCTCTAAAACGCGACTTGTGACCTTCAAATAATTAAATTTTACCACCTACAGTAGCATCTGAAAAATTCAGATCCCAAAGCAATACTATATTGATGCGCTTGAAAAAAACAGTTTCGTTTACAACTTTTAACAGCAGACGATGCATTAAAGCAGCTTGAAATACTCTAAGGAGCTGACCAGATTTGCCCTGAGCAGGGATCTGTCAGATCTTCCCGACACCATGCCTGGTGTTCAAAGTGACATACTAAAAGAACATGCACGGGTGGCAATGAGGGGGGGGGGGGGGGGGGATCATGCAAACGAACAGAAATAACCGCTTTCTTTCAAAACAAAACAAACTATTCAATGATTGAATAAAAATAATTACAACAATATTAATGGGGTTATCTTATAAATAGTTATAACTCCAAACATGCACTCGGCATTTATATACACTTTTAAACAACTATCATACCAACGTTGAGTTTTTATTTCGTAAATAATGAGGAACAGGAAGACATTGACTGTATTGGTTGTGAAACAGAGTTTATATTTCTGAAAGATGGTAGATGTGTCCTATACTTAATGGTTTGTGTACTTTTTGTACATGTATTTATTTTACTTAATTAATTTTCTAAATGTCTTTTTCGAAAATGTCCTACCATCAGTTGTAGCATGTCCAGAGAACAGAGAAGAAAAAGAAATCCTGCCAATTCTCCGAGAAGTTGAGGCAGCAGTGCAATCGCTGAAGAAGTCAGCGGGAGTGGACAATAATAATAATAATAATACAGGATGCTATACGCGCCTTACCCCAAATCATTCAGGCTCAAAGCGCGGCGACCTATACCAACATACACGCTCACCTGTCTCATCCACCCTCACACATACCAAACACACATCCATCACTCAAACAGGTGGTGTAAAGGCAGGGAGATCGCTTTTAGAAGACAGAAAGAAAATCGAATGTGTATTTTTGAAATTTTTATATTGACTGCGTCCTGTACCATTATTGAATGGA
>CM072515.1:62260316-62347816 GCA_036898135.1 Oncomelania hupensis
AATTGAATTGTTAAAAAATTGGAATCAACGCTTCTGCTTTTTTTTTAAAAAACAAGATTGCCGTTAACTTCCGAGTTCTCCATGTTTATTTACTCTGAAGGTAATCCGGCTAATGCAGAAATAATGATAGATCACTCTTTTCCGGAGCCGTTATCTTTGCAGTTGTGTATATTAATGTTATTGCGGACATATTTTTTAAACAGGGTAAAATAAAGCAATTGCCTCAATTTAAATCGCAAAACAGCGTAAATTCACCATTTTCCAATTTTCTTTGTCACTACACACAACATCACAGTAATACGACTTGTATCTGCTAATCTTCTAAATAATGAAAAAGTTCAGTCCTTAAACAATTAATTTTTTAACGTAAAAATTGCATTGTTTAGCAACATCTTCTAAATAATACATTAATTTAACAAATTCTGCTAAGTAATGCATTATATAAGTAAACAAGTCCTTATTTAGAAATATTTCTAAATAATGCATTACTTCGCACAATCTGGTAAATAATGCAGTATATAGGTAAATAATTCCTTATTTAGCAACAATGCCTTAGTTACCTATATCATGATTTATTTACCTAAACAATATATAAAAATATATTGTTTAGGTAAATAATAAGTTATTTACGCAGAAAATATATCATTTAGAGAAATCCTACATTGTTTGTAAACACATGATTATTTAGAAAATATGCTTGTAAATAAAGATCATTTAGCTGAAAGTGGTGAAAGTAAACATTTTACAAAGGGAAATTCACAGTCGCCCTCAGTCATTATGATCAACCTGAACACTGGGAAACCAAACGCACCTGTCACAACCCCCATATCCATGGCCTTACGCAATTTGCTTCTGAACCTACATACCCTCGCTTTGAACACATCATCTACTGTGCAGTCGCTTGACCGTCCGACAACATTCTCTCTCGTGTTATTGTATCACAAGATTTTGAGCCTGGCCACTACCCTGTTCTCTGCTCTCTCTCTCTTTCTCCTCCCCATTGTCCATTCAATTGGTATAGCGCGCAATTCCAAGCCACGGAGGCAAGCTCAGAGCGTTAGCAACAGTTACTTCAACGAGAGAAGAGATGAGTCTTGAATATTCCGTCCAAAGGACTGCACGTCAGTTGACTGTCAGTTGACTGTTTCACCTCCTCCGGGATCGTATTCCACAGGTAGGCAGACTGAAAAGTAGGCCTTAAGTAGGAACGAACTGCTAGAAGCCCAACCGAGAACTCTGTTGTCTTCCCTTAAACTTATTATTTTAATTTGAAGTTAGAATATTTAATTTCTTCTATTTGTTAAGTACGTTTTTTTTTTAAATTTAAAGCAAATCAATATATATGTATATCTTAACATATATTATTTTATTATTTTATTGTAATTTCTTTCAAATTAATGATAAGAATACGATAGTTTAAAAATTTATTTCTTGCCATTTAATTGTGGTGTTAAATTCTACTCAGCGTATTTCTTTCTATTTGGGCCGCCGCCTTCTGCATCTTGAAGATTCTGCAGCCAAAATAGTATTTTTACACTTCCAATGTCGACCTTTACTTATCTAATATCACCCCCCGTGATGGTGCCGGGGATTTCTATATAGTATCCCCACTTTCTGGAAATTTAGTGCTTTAAATTCCCACTGTCGCTGTCTTTTTCCTTTGTTCTTTCTCATTCTCACTCTATTTTATCAATCTACTATACTACCTTCTTCTTCGCTAGACCAGTCACCTACCTTTTTTCTTAAAAACTCTACAAAAACTCTTCATTTGTGTATGGGGTCTGTTGGGTCAGCTGGGGGATATTGGACGCTCTCTACCAAATGGTCACCAGGGCTTTCTATGCCTCCGCGTCCCCTGCATGGTATGCCTTTATTGGCTGGTGGAGTGCCTTCAGTGTTACCATTATTTCAGCGGATCTTTTATACGGATTAGGGGTGAGCCCTCTTTCAACCAAGTGGTGTGGTCCTGATTCGTCTCCTTGCAGTCCGCTGGACCCTATAGTCTCGTCTCCTTTCTAAATATTTCATTCTATATTGGACCGGTTGGGAAGTATTGTTTGGCTGTTTGTGTGTGTGTGGGTGTGTGGGTGTGTGTGTGTGTGTGTGTGGGTGGGTGGGTGTGTGTGTGGGTGTGCATGTAGGTGTGTGTATGTAAGTGGGCATGTACGTATGTGTGTGTGTTTGTGTGTTCTCGTGTATGTGTTGTCCGCATGACGAAGAGCGAAGCTCGACAAATGTGCGCGATTATTTCATGTAATTGTTTGTGTTCACATTAGTATTCGTTTTGGTTAATGTACTTAGTTGTGTAACCGAGTGATGGGTTATGAAGATTTTAAATTTATTTAGACAGGAAAGACCACACACCCACAACTCTCGATAGAACAAAAGAAGAGAGAAATCCTTTACAAAACTAAAATAAAGAAAGAAAGAAAATATTAATTTCAACAACTTTTATTGATATTTCTTTTATTTATATGTCGTCGAGAAGGGGCAAGGGGGTGGTACACTGGGATTTCTTATATTAAAATAAACAATATTAACATAACCATAAACTAATAAAATAACTTGTTTTCTATTCTATTGCTATTCCTATCATTACTTTTTGTGTCCTTCCAAATACCACAATAATCCAAACAAATGAAGCCAGCACTAAGACTAAACCCCAAAATGAAACTTAACTACTTACAAACTAAAACGCCTAACAAAACTAATCGCGAAACAACCCAATGCTAACAAAAACCCAAAGCTAACAAAAACCAACAAAAACCCGCTGCTTAGGCGAAACCTTTTTGTGAGCAGGGACGGAACTGCAAATTATGTTACCATCGCCATTCAGAAAGAAGAGGAAGTCTCTAAAGCGTGCCCAAAATGTTAACCAAACAATCATAAAAACAACTATTATTATATTTAACATACCGCACCATTTCTAATCTTAAAAATGACCAATATTTTCATATAAGCAATACAAAAATAACTAGTTTATTGTCGCTAAAACTAAAATTAAAGAGCGAGAGTAATATCCAAGAAACATAACTCCTGCCAACTATAAAATAAGAAAGGCTGCGGTTAACTCCCATATCCATTTTGGTAGATACTAGGTCATCTACCACAGTTGTTTCTCATCATGAAAGAAAAAGAGCTACAGTCGTTTCAATGGTGCGCATTTCCAGTTCAAGAGCAGCTCTAGGCGCTGGACTTGATTTGCTAGAACGTTATGGCGCAGCTGTGGTGTGGTGGGGCGATTGCCGATATCAAATTATATGGGGAAAATCCCTTTTGGCTGCGCTAAGTCCGACGTTACTTCTTACTTCCCCCCATGCCTAATAAGATATCTTTCGTTGAATTCTTAAGTAATTTATTTGAGCTGTTAGCACAATGACTACTTGTTGCACGTTGTTATTTATCAATAGTTCAGCCCTGATGCTTGAATCTTGATAAGTGTAACTCAGATTCGTTTATCCACGCAGCCTGTTCATTCAGCAACAAGGCAGGATTCGTCGTATACAGTTTTCCAACTTTATTCAGCAAACATCAACAACTGCATACGAGATCGCTTTCCGAAAATCAGTTCAAAGATCATCAAAAATCATCATCAATCACCCTTTCACGCCTCCAACCAGACACAGTGCATTACTTATATAGCCCCCCCCCCCCCCCCTCCACTCCCCCTCCTGTAATAGAGAAAAAGTTTGAACATTCCAGCATGACGCAATAAACTCCCAATCAAAATAAAACTCGTCACCGGAACTATGCACTGTCTTACGTCATTATGTTAGGAGAATCACATTGATATTAGTTTGAACATTCCAGCTTGACGCAATAACACCCAATCAAAAGAAAACTCGTCACCGGAACTATGCACTGCCTTACGTCATAATGCTAGGAAGATCACTTAGTTGTTGTTTTGTTTCAGTTTCTCCCATCAAGTCTAAAATATTACCAGAATTATCGCGAAGCTTCGGTCGATAGTAAACAATAATTCTAGAAAAGTCTCAACAATATCAACCGACGAAAATTATAACGCTTCTTCTAGCAATGACGCAAAATCAACTCAACGGTTAAAACACCATGTTACTGCATGCTTCGCAAAACAACATGACCGGATCTATCGTGCGCGTCTGAAACGTAACACTCCTGGATGTCGTATTTCTGCCAGCGCAGTTATTGGACGGGAAATGTCAACGTTGCTCGCAGGCACTCGAGCGGGCCCACAAAACATAATACGAAAAAAGAACACATCGAGCGTCGAACGATGGATCGAATAATTGGATAAGGGGGGTAAGGTTCTATGGGGCAGTCTTATAACCTGGCCTAAAGAGGGAGACGAGACCAAAAAAGTGTTGTGTAGTACACAAGTGATAAAGCTGGCTCGCCTAAAGAGAGGTGACTGAGGTTTATTGATCGCATCTAGGATAACATCCTTATTAGTTGCTGTTCTCCCTGGAATGAGGGCATGATGGGAAAGAGTTATCTCCCCTTCTCTGTTGCCGATGGTTGGTATTTGTGGATGTCTGCTATGCTACAGATTGCAATGTCCCTGTTGCCAGTGGTTTGTTAGCATTTGTGGATTTGTGTGATTATATACAGATGGCCAGTTCACTGGTGTTCTCAGCTGGTCGGCGTATCGGCTGGGACTGAGGACGCACGCGATAGATCCGATCATTTTGTTTAGCAAAGCATGCAATAACAGAGTGTATTTACCTTTGATTTGATTTTGCGATGTTGCTAGAAGAAGCTTTGTATAATGTTAATACTTTTCCTCGGTCGATACTGTTGAGAATTTTCTGGAATTGTTTAATTATCGGCCGAAGCTTCCAGCTAAGCGATTCTTCTAACCTAAAATACGTTCTATGGCGTAAGACAGTGTATAGTTCCGGTAACGAGTTTTATGTTGAGTGTTATTGCGTCATGCTGGAATGTTCGAACTTTTTCTCGATTGCAAAGAGGCTATATAAGTAATGCACTGTCTGCTTGGACGATAATCTACAAAACCAACCAACCAAGCTTGTAGCAGTGATTGATGATGATTATTGAAGTGATTGTCGGAAAGCGATATTTTTTTTGGGGGGAAGGGGGGGGGGGGGGGGGAGTGGTTTATGTTTGCTGAATAAAGTTGGAAAACTTTATACGACGACTCCTGCCTTGTGGCGGAGTGAACAGGCTGCGTGTATGAACGAATTCGAGTTACAAATATCAAAATTCAAGCATCGGGGCTGAATCGGCTATTGATAAAATACCGTGTAACACTGGGCTTGGTGAACATCAAGGGACTGATTTTCATAAGCTTGAGAATGTGCCTGAATGAAGTCCTCAGGAAAAAAACATCTTCATGCGAAAAAAGAGTATCCACAATTTGCCTGGTTGGCAACGGGGAATTATGAAGGAGCCTAACTTTTAGAAAGATAATTCATTGCCAAAATCAATACGTGTAATCTAGGGTTTCATTACATTATTTTACATTACATTACATTACATTACATTACATTACATTACATTACATTACATTACATGATTATTGCTTTAGGTCCAGCGGACTCTACCGAGCCACATCAGGACCGGACAACCCCCGATCCGCATAAAAGATCTGCTGAAACAACCCTAGTGGTAAAACTGAATGCTCTGCACCAACCAGTCACTTTACAATAAAGACATTCCACGCAGGGGACGCTGAGGCTATACTCTAATTTATCGAACCCCCGGTTACAAAAACAAAATAGAATACAAACATCATTATAAATTATCAACAAAACACATACATATAAAATGCCTACATTGCTAAACTAAATAATAACATCATAGGAAGCCCTAGTGACCACCTGGCAGAAAGCGCCCAATATTCCCAAGCTGATCCAACAGACCTCACACACAAATAAGGAGTCTTGTCCCGGAAGAGTTTTCAAGAAAAAAGGTAGGTGACTGGTCTAGCGAAGAAGAAGATAGTATAGCAGATTGATAGAACAGAGCAGGAGTGAGAAAGAACAAATGAGAAAGACAGCGACAGTGGGAATTTAAAGCACTAAATTTAAAAAAAAAAAATCCAGAAAATGGGGATACTATTTATACTGAAACCCCCGGCACCCCAACGGGGGTATCTAGGGTTGCAGAATTGGTAGTTTCGAGCAAAGTCTTCAACCTTGTCTTAGAGTGAGAGAAAGAGAGAGAGAGAGAGAGAGAGAGAGAGAGAGAGAGAGAGAGGGAGGGAGGGAGGGATCTATACCCAGGGGGGTTAAACCTGCCTAGGCTACATTATACCCAGGGTATAAAGTAGCCAGGGGTATATTCCGGCCTGTTACACCGGCTCAGCCGCTTTTGAGGTAAGGAGCAACACGTATTCATCTAGGAATTGAACCCCATGGACTTTGACCTCTAAGGTAAATCTCATACGATTGCATGTGGGGAGCTGTTCACTAACCCAAGTAATGTTCCGAAGGAATGTAAACACAATCTGTCCAGTGGTATCTGAGATATGGCGCGACGGATCGACCTACGGACCGATATTGATTTAGCTCGGTCTGATTCCCGACCATTTTCAAAGTGCTTTTAGATATCATCTGGAAGTATATGGGTGGGTAAGCTTACATTTCAATTTGGAGATGGGGGGGAGGGGGGAGGGATGGAGTGAAGAAGAGACGGAAAAAAGAAAGAACAATAGAAAGATTCAAGAAGGAAGAAAGTAGACAGATGGAAGAAAGAAGGAAGACATTGGATCACTTTTGGTGTGAAATACGTCATCAACACGTCTAAGTGGTCATGACGGCACTGATAACATCAGTTCAAGGTCCTGCATTTAATGCCGGGAAAGGGGAGAGGAGGGAGAGAGGGGTGGGGGTGGGGGTGGGTGGGTCGTGTTTTCAATGCATCTTCTTCCTTGATAAAAATGATACCACGCTATTAATAATGCCTCCGGCTCATTCGTATTACTAGATCGTCCAATGCGCAAATTCGAGGCCATTTTTCTTCAAATGGAAAGCACTGCTGCTGCGGCGCCGAGCCATCCAGGACAAGAGCAAAAAAAAAAAAAAAAAAACTCATTAAGATGAAAGCACTGGCCGTGTAGAAGGACTTATAAATGTAATTCAAACGATTCGATGATGTTAACTGCCTCCAGTTAATTTGTAATTACACTGGATCGCCCCACGGTGGACATTCAGAGCCGCATGGGGGATGGTGGGAAAAGGCGGAGCGCTGGCTTAGATATGAAAGCGATGGCAAAACAATAGTAGAGAGCTTTAGGAAGCAAAAAAACTTGGCTCGTAGTTTAGTTCTTTTTCGTAGGAACCCTCCTCCCCCCCCTCCCCTCTCCTTTCTCGTCAACATCATAACTTTTGCGCTTCTGGAAAGTCACGACCATTTGCATTACGAAGAAAACTTCGCTGAGTGAAAATGAGGAATTTTCCTCATTTTGACGAATCGTGATTCTCATGTAAGCATCTGGTACTTTTACATATATCGGGTCAACTCCTATAATCGTATGCATGAATTTTAATGCTTTGACTGTATTTTCTCACCATTTGTTGTTGTTGTTGTTGATTCATTAAAATAGGCGTACTTTGTGATCCGAAAAAAAAGGGTGCTGTTTTTGCGCTGCGTTCGATTTCAGATGCAAAAGGGTAAAGGAGTTTGTGGTTCCGAATGAGATTTTCAACATAAGTTTTGCATTTTGTCTAGGTTTCAAGTGTCTCCTACGGGCATGGTAAAGATGTAAAATCACCTTTTCTGGTGTATTCTTGTGAATGTGCACGAACAGCCCTTGGTTTAAATCACAGGCTCTGAAGTCTCTTCTTTCGCTTTTGGAAACATCGTAGGCCTTCTATGCGTAATATGTAATTGAGGCCTACAAAAGGCAAGACTTCACAGTCTTTGGTTGCCGGGGCCGGGTAGCTCAGTTGATAAGAGCGTCTTGCTAGTAACCGAAAGGTCGCTGGTTCGAATCCCGGATTGGTCAACGTGTGATCATATTATTTTCCCCTTTACCAACAACTGGCCCGCTGGTGTCAGTATAAATCGGTCCAGTAGTCACCTATATGCGAAAGTGTCGTGTGACTATAATCTACATACAAACAAACAAACAAACAGCCTTTGGTTTAGATGAGCCCTATACTACTAGGTTCGTAGGCCTAAACGGGTTAGTAGTTAATAGGCTAGCTTAGGCAATTAACACAAGTTAGGTCTATAAAAGTACTCTAATTTGTGGGAGGGGGGGGGGGGGAGTGTTAAAAAAGAAAAGAAAAGATTACCAATGCTCTATCTAAACTTCAACTAAACTTTCGTTGAGAAAAGTGTCTGTTTTAGCCCGTGAAGAACCAAATCTAAAGACTCGTGCGTTTTCGAGGAAAACAACCTCCGCACATTAGAGAGTTATGATGGCATCTAACTCCCCTGGATAAGGACGAACACAATTTCGTCTGCAACTTAAGGCGCTGCTGCGTCAGAACCGCAGGCACGAAGAAAAGTTCGTAAGGATTGTCCGATTGCATAACAGGAAACGAAAGGGATCATCACTACGAACCGAGTTTCGCTGGTCGATCTAAAGTCCTCTATTGAAGCAGTGCGCGTACTTTTACATTACATGATTATTGCTTTAGGTCCAGTGGACTCTTCCGAGCCAAATCAGGACCAGTATAGCCGAATCAGGACCACAAAATCAAGACCACAACTTCGCTGAAAGAGGGCTCGCCCCTGATCCGCATAAAAGATCTGCCGAAACAACCCTAGTGGCAACACTGAAGGCACTCCACCAGCCGGTCGCTTTACAATAAAGACATCCCATGCAGATGTAACGCGTCTCTATATTTGCGTTATCTTGTGAGAGTTACTCTAAACTACTTAATTTTTGACTTGTACGGGGATCGGGCATGACAAACCAAACTATAATATACAAGACATACAAAATAGAATCAATCTCACTGCCGTTCAAAAAGGGTTTGCCACGCGCTCAAATAAATCACAATAAACTACAGCTTGTCTCCATTTTATACAATTTTAATAATCTAACTAATACATGTCAACCAAGAAACATAAAACTCGCATGCACATATATTCTAACTAACAATGCAAATAATAGTCAAGTAAATTCATTGTTTCTTACCGCATCTTTTCAGTTTCTTTCGCCCTTCTTTCCTCCATTGAAAACACGAACTTTCACCCTATACTAACAGTAATAGACTAAAACAGCAGTCTAAGCTATGCACACACCCTTAGAACCGACCAACCCTAACTTATTTATCAGCTCATTTACTGACTAACTTTCAAACTCACTTTTGCCTCTAAATAACAAAATCACCAATTAAACAACTACTAAATGCAAGCCACCAAGCTTTGTAGTAAACATCCTACACACATCCTAACACATTATGCACAAGAGAAGAGAGCCCGCAGTCTCTTTACACTAAACTCACTACATGTTATATATTGACCACCCTAAGCTCTAGCATTCTATACAGAAGAGAGGTCTGGAACCTCTGTTCAAACAGAGTGCTGTCTGAAGTCTGGCAGAAGGAGGAAGATAAGAGAGAGAGTCCTTTGTTCGTCCTGGGTTTTATAGTACAACTTTCTTAGGAAGCATCCCTCTACATAAGGAGATGCCTTTATTCCTACGTCATTGCCACGTGACTGACCGCACCCAAGTACCTATCACGTGGTCAAAACTGATCACGCCCTTGCACACAAAGGATGCCTGCACATGTGTATGCGTCATTATCTGACTATGCAAACTATAAACTTTCCCGGACAGTAACTGCTGACCAGAGCTGTGTTTCTTAGGCCGCGAGCCAAACAAGCATGCTCGTCGCGGGCCAAGCGGTATCAAGAGTGCCTAAGAAACAACCAGCAGAAGCAAGTTTGTTTTGAAAATGGCGTACATTTCGAAGTGCATTGTGAAGGCGATAGTTTTAGAGGAGGTGTCTTCGGATTCAGGCAGTGACAGTGCACAAACTGTCATTATTATTATTATTATTATTATTATTATTATTATTATTATTATTATTATTATTATTATTATTATTTATGCGCCTAATCTAATCTTGACCTAGCTCTAGGCGCTTACTTGAATAAGAACAACTTTAACTATAAAACAGAACGAAGAAACCTCATGAACTATTAACAGTAAGCTTATAAACAAAAACTAACGACTCTCAAACTAAACACACACACACGCACACATACTCACTCACGAGCACTCACACAAGCACTAACTATGATTTTGCAGTGCAGATCTGTTTTATTCATTTGAATAGGTGGAAGGAAAATAATGACAAACTGTCATGTCGCCTGTGCAGATAGTATTTTGCCTGGCAGCTTAGTTATTTGGAGACGCAAACAAAACAACCGTGTCGTGTGGAGCCCGTGCAAAATTTATAGTTATCACATTATTTTGTTGTTGTCAATGAGTGTAAGGTGTATTGATCTGTGTATATGTCTTTTTGCTGCCTCTCACGTACCCAACGCTGAACACGGCTTTTAATGGATGATTTTTATTACCCAAACAGTGCCGTAAAACTGAAACATTAAAAATATCACACACAGAGAACATTTATTATTAAAACTTATAAAAGATTAGGTAAGAGTAGAAGATGACATTAATTTTCACAGTAATTAATTTAAACATTAACATGAAGTACAATTTACACACACAGTTGCCACAGCAAAATGATAAGATTTATATGATAATTTACAACAATAAGTAAGACAAGGTGTACATTACTGGCATCAAGTTTCTATCCACAAACATAAAAATTGAGCTTAGCTCACTCAGTAAAATAATTTATTTTAAGACAAAATATTTACTCGTCATTATTATTACCTCATTGGCCTACGTACGTGTTGAATAAGCAGCAAAGGGGATGACGACCAACTTCACACCGACGTATCGTTTCCTAGCCAAGTGAACACAATATTGTAGATATCACAAACTGTCAATCGCAACTTTCTTCAATAAAGGCAGACAACTCATACCTTCACTTTTCATTTATATTACATTTATCTCTCTTTCTCATTCTTTCTCCTATATTTATTTTATCAACGTTATAAAAAGGTTTTCGTTCAGCATAAAAGATTAATACGTTAAAACTGTTTCGATAAATTAATAAAAAGGATTCATAACTTCTCATACAAAAAGAATAATCACACCTTACTTCTGAGAGCACGAGGAAGAGAAAATTGAACTCGACCAAGCAGCAGGACATCAACGAGTGTTCACATCGACCAAAAATACTCTCAAAACTCGTCGATTTTAAACTAGCTACTAAAAATTCCTACGCTGCAATCTAAAAGAAAAATTAATACATATGTGCAAAACGATATAAGCAATATATTTAATCTAAACAAATATACAACCCACATAAAAATGTAATGATCATAAATTACTAACAATGAAAACAAAAATAGAAAATAGACGAACTACTTTCTGAACAGTGACACCATTATTTCGAAGTGAGTACAGGCGCCCGACTAGATACAGGCGAACGCTGAAAATTTGCGGCAGCAACACTCCCCACCAAAATCATATTTAAATGATTTGAATGCTGTTAAAAACAAATCCCATTTTAACTAACTTAAAAAACGAGGGCTTAAAAAAAGTCACTCTATTCCTGTGCTCTAAACGTCCAACTATAAATGCTGTCCTATCCATGCACTGGAAGTACAATTAATTTGTGAACCGGTCTCTCCACATAGACTCTCTGCCGCTGTGGTTTGCCCTTTTCATCAAGTTCACGGGTAGCCATCAACAGTCGAACCTTTCTGACAAGCCCGTCGTCACTCAAGTGGGTTTCAACTACCCTGGCAATTTTCCAGTCACTCCTACAGGCTCCCTCATCCTGTAGAAGAACAACTTCGTCCTTATTGATGCTGCGCTGCTGCTGCTGCCAAATATTTCTTTCCTGCAGTGTGTTCAAGTATTCCCTTCTCCATCTGCTCCAGAACACATTTACCAGATATTGTACTCTTTTCCACCGTTTCTTCAGAAACAAATCTTCCTTGACAAAATTTCCTGGGGGTGGAGGCATAATGATTCCAGACTTCATGGTCAGAATGTGGTTGGGTGTGAGGGGAAGGGGCCCATCAGCTCTCTCAAGATTCTCCACTGTAAGTGGTCTGCTGTTAACAATCGCCATTGCTTCGTACATGAGGGTCCTGAGTGATGAAGTATCTAGCCGTCCGGCTGAGTGATCCAAAATGCCTGTAAGAACATTTCGAATGCTCCGAATTTGCCTTTCCCATACTCCTCCCATGTGACTGGCCGAAGGTGGGTTGAACTTAAATTCGCAGTCCGTTTCCAACAGTTTTGATGCAATGGCCTTCTGATCTAAGTTCTCGAGATTCCTTTTTAGTTCATGTTGAGCACCAATGAAGTTTGAACCTTGATCACAGCGGATCATGCGGACCTTGCCTCTCAGTGCTATAAAGCATCTCAGACCGTTCAGGAAAGCGTCCGTTGTCAGATCATCCAATACTTCAATGTGTACTGCTCTTGAGGCTAAGCAAGTAATAATGAGGCCGTACCTTTTGAGCTCCTTGCGGCCTTCTCTGACAAGAAATGGTCCAAAGCAGTCAAGACCACAGTAGGTGAATGGTGGAGAAGGCTCCACTCTTTCCTCCGGAAGGTCTGCCATCTTTTGACCTCTAACCTTTCCACGATTCTTGGCACAGGGTACACAATGGTTGATCAATGAAGATACCATCCTCCTGCAGCCGACAATCCAATACCCTTTGGAACGTATTTCGTTGATTGTCATGTTTCGACCTTGGTGGCCTGTTTTTCCATGAATGTGCCGAGCGATGAGATATGACAGGTGGCTATTTTTAGGCAGGATGACAGGGTGCTTGACGCTATACGTTTCGGACGTCTTTCTGAGTCTTCCTCCCACTCGTACCAAGCCGTCCTTGTCCAGGAAGGGATCAAGATCCCTTAAAGAACTTGATCTAGCCTTACATTCTACATCTCCCTGGAATGCTTCCCTCTGAATGGTTCGGATTAGATTTCTTTCTGCTAACTGACGTGCTTCCAGATCTGAAATTTGCTGTTTATGCTTTTGCATGCAGCGCCTGATAATAACAGTCACTGCTTCCAGGACTTTCTGATAGCTGGAAAACCTTCTGATTCTTTCTTCAAAGCTGGCAAACTGCGACTTGAATGTTGCGCAGACAGTTACCGATTTCACTTCACTGTCACTAGAGGAAATCTTAAAGTCCATCGCATCTGTCGTGATTTGTTTTTGCCAAAGAAAATCAGGGCCTTTGAGCCAGTTTGTTGTGGGTATTACATCAACAGGCAAACCACGAGAGGCATGGTCTGCTGGGTTCTCAGAAGTGCTGACGTAATTCCACTGTTCAGGCCGAGACACCTGTCGAATTTGCTCCACTCTATTTGCAACGAACATATGGAACCTTGCTGTCTCATTCTTGATATACCCCAGAACAATCTTAGAGTCAGTCCAATAGTAATGAGTTATGTCTGGGTAGTTCAGTTCAGCATTCAGGAACGCTGCAGACTTCACTGACAAGACGGCAGCCTGAAGCTCCAGTCTTGGCACCGTGGTACCTTTCAGTGGAACAACTCGAGCCTTGCCCAGGACCAGAGAGCAATGTACTTTCTCATTTTTGTCTTTGAGGCGCAGGTAGGAACACTGCCCATATCCAGTCAGTGATGCATCAGAGAAGTGATGCAACTGAATTTCAGCAAGAGTTCCAAAACCTTTGGGGCTGATAACATCTTGGTACCTGGAAGTCCTGAAGTTTTTGAAGACCAGTCCTCCACATCTCCCACTCTGGACGAAGATTTTCTGGAATGGGATGATCCCAGCTCATCTTTTCTTTACACATGATTTGAAGAATTTGTCTTCCCTTGAGAACGACGGGTGCTATGAAGCCCAATGGGTCATATACTGATGCTACCGTGGCCAGCATTCCACGACGAGTCGACGGTCTGTCTTGAGCTCAAACTTGAAACAGAAGCTGTCTGATTCTGTGCACCACTGCAGACCCAAAGTTCTTTCAATGGCACGCTTCCTGTCGTCAGCATCTACAGTAGTATTTGCAGTCTTTCCTCGTTCCGATTCTGGAACGCTTTTCATAACATCTGGATCGTTTGAAACTATTTTGTGTAGCCTCAGGTTACCTTTAGCACAGATGAGTCGAGCCTTCTGAAGAATGTCAATAGCGACCTCTGTGGTTGGCTCTCCTCGAAGACCATCATCCACATAGAAATCCCTCCGGAGGAAGTCTGCAGCCTCCTCCCCCAGGTGTTGGTAATCAGTAGCCAGCTGTTTCAATGCGAAGTTGGCACACCCAGGTGAGGATGACGCACCAAACAAGTGGACCCTCATACAGTAATCAGCTGGGGGCCTTGAGAGGTCCCCATCTTCCCACCACAAGAAACGAAGATAGTCCTGGTGTTGACTCATTACTCGGAACTGATGATACATTCTTTCTACGTCGCAAGTGAAAGCTACAGGCCCTTTTCTAAAGCGACAAAGAACGCCAACCAGGGAGCTGATGAGGTCCGGACCCTGTAGAAGGTGATCATTGATACACGTTCCTTGGTAGCGTGCACTACAGTCAAAGACAACTCTAATTTTGTCTGGTTTCTGAGGATGATACACTCCATGGTGTGGAATGTACCATTGGTTAGGCGTGTTCATCTCGTCAAATGGGACCTTCACTGCGTCGCCATGCTCTAACACAGCTTTCATGAAGGTTTTGTAATGTTCATAGTACTCTGGTCTCTTCAAGAACTGTTTCTTTAAAGCTAATGCTCGATGCAGTGCTGCCTGTCTATTGTTTGGCAACCGTGGCTCTCCATTTCTGAAGGGAAGTGGCATTTCATAATACCCATCTGATCTCTGATGAATACCTTCTTCAAGGAGTTTAAGAAACTTTCTGTCCTCCTGCGACATCTTGTGAGCAGAATCTGGATCCTTAAAGTCTTGCTCCATGAGCATGATCAGATCTGATGCAGAGACCTCCTCGGTGTGCGTCTTAAAGACGTATGTCACCAAGCCGTCAGTCTGACATGAAGAGGGAGAGTTCCCTTGCATGACCACCCTGTGCGAGATCCCCATGTTATCAAATCTTTGTGAGTCAATGTTAACACCCCCAACAACACTCCAGCCAAGTTCAGTCTCAACAGCATAAGGCTGATTGTCTGCACCGATGATGCAGTTCAGGGGTGCCAAAGCTCTAGGACAATTGTACCCAATTAACAGTCCAACTGGGCAGCTCTGTTTCGGTGGCAGAAGACCCTCCAGGCCACTCAAGTGAGGCCAACCGGTCACAGTCTCTAAGGAAGGAATGTGTTCTTCGTCCACAGGGATGCAGTCTCTTGAGTAAGTTACAGGTAAAGTCACTGTGGTTTTGGCATTAAAACCTCTAACTCTCAAGTTTTGGTACTTTTGACAGGAGACTGTAACACCACTATGTGTCATGGTTGTTAATCTTAGAGTAGCTGGTTCTGATGAAGCCTGCAGATCGTCCGCCACAGAATCCAGGATAAAAGTCGAATCCGACATAGTGTCCAATAGGGCGTAGACCAGCAATTCTTTGTCTGGATTTACTTCAGTCGACAGATACACTGGCACGATCATTGCTGTCAAACTAGTTTCTGCATTTGAAAAGGTCTTGTTACATGTTCCTTTAATTTCCTGAACTAGTTTTTCTTGGGGAATGTGTGCATTGCTTGACTCGCGTTCATTCTTTGGCACTGCTGATTGCTCTTTCTTATTTCTCTGACCGTTTGTCCATTTTGGTTCATTGTTCTGCTGCACACCTTTAGACGATCGCCCATTGTCAAAGATCTGCCCATCCTCATGCAAACTTGTGGGGTGTCTTTTTCTACACTTACTACATGTACTTCTGTTAATGCATTGTTTTGACATATGTCCCTGCCTGAGGCAACCAAAACAAAGTTTTTCCTTTTTCACAAATTCCTGTTTGTCCGTCATTTCTTTTTTCATGAATGTCCTACAGTCAGCCAATGAATGGCCTTGTTTCTTGCAAAACTGGCACATTGATCTTTCTGGTAGCTGACTGTGTGTAGCGAAGACTGTCTTCTGAGGTCGTGATGGTTGGTTACGTTGCATGTTTTGTGGCTTTGCATGAACCTGGCCCGCAGCAGACTCTGTATTGAAGACAGGATCATTTGCTATCTCCGACTCCTCTGTCACGAATGACACAAACTCCCTAAATGACGGGTAACGAGAAAGTGTTTCTTTGACTTTGACTACTTTTCGTTTCCATCTGTTCTGAAGCCAATCTGGCAACTTTGCTGTGACCTTCTTTATTTCTCGTATGTCATTGAGAATCTGCAACTCAGCAATTTCTTTAGACGCTGCAAGGCATTGCAGGAGAAAGTCTGATAAATTACGCAAACCCTTTTTATCCTTGCTATGAACTGTCGGCCAAGTGTCTAACTTAGTGCGAAATGCCTCAGAAACAACTAGTGGATTACCGTATCTACCTTCCAGCACATTTTTGGCTGACTGGTAAGCATTTTCACTACGCAGAAGGAAGAAGCCACTGACAGCTTCTTTCGCTGCACCTCCCAAGTATCGCCTGAGGTAGTGAATTTTCTCCGCAGGAGGAATGTTTTTGTTTTCAATAAGGGTTGAGAAGGAAGTAATCCAATCTGGATACTGAAGAGGATCGCCATAAAAAATGGATGGCTCAGGAACAGGCAGACGATTCAAGCTCATGGCTTGTGCCAATACCTGTGCTAAAGATGTGCTATGTTCTGGCTGTGAGGGTGGGTAAAAAACTGGAGCCTCATGTCGCAGTGTGAACTTATTCAGAGGATGTCGGTCTGGTGAAAATTTCTCCTCCTTCACCAAGTCCTGGTCAAATCTCACAGATGATCTCTGACTCTCCCTGTCAGAACGACTATCTTCCTCCTCTTCCAGAACCCTCAACTTGGCTTCTTCTGCTCTGAGCTTGGCAGCCAATCTTTCCTCATCCATTCTCCTTTTCAGAGTTAGCATTTTCCTTTCAGCTTCCATTCTCCGAAGTTTCTCTTCTAACTCTAACCTATCAAGCTCTTCTTGCTGTACGTTTTCAGTTTTCTGTGCCTCCAATTCTTGGCGTAATGCAGCCGCCTCAGCAGCAACAGCAACTCTTCTGGATGAGGCAGAAGACAATCTTGACCTCACTGATGTTTCAGACCTGGCTGATATCCTAGATTTTAAAGAATTTGCTGTATTGGTCTGTGCTGTAGCAGCCACAATTCTGTTCATTGTGGAGACTGTAGTAGTCATGAGTTCACTCAAAGCTCTGTCGACATTCTCTTCCGACCCTAGCTCTTTGAGCCTATTTGCAGTTTCTTCCAAAGAACTGATTCTAGAGGTAATATCCATTCTTCTGGCAATTAGTTCTTCCTCTACTATTACCTCCCTTTGAAGCAAATTGTTAGTATCAGATAATAAGGCTAACAATTCAGAGTGACGAGCCCAAAAAGCCTTCGAAAGAATCTCTATGTTGTGCGCTTTACCCTTTTCAGTGAATTTTGGTTGGCGACTAGAATGTCTGAGTTCATCAAAAGATGTGGCTTCTGCCTTGTTGGGAAATACGAGCGTATCTTCCAACCTGTCATGTGAGGCCATGTTCTTTACTCTGTAAACTAGAATTACTTAATATCTTGTATGCAGTTTAAGTCATTAAGTGATGGTGCTGCCTTGGAACAGTATGCAGTCATACAAATCACAAATGACTATTCAAAGCAAAGAAAATCAAAACCAGGCTGAGTTGACCAGGGCCGTCTACGACGCCGTTGAGGTGCCCAGGGCCGTTTCCAACGAGGATGAGTTGACCAGGGTCTTCCACGAAGCAGACGAGTTGACCAGGGTCGTTTCTGACGAGGACGAGTTGACCAGGGTCTTCCACGATGCAGACGAGTTGACCAGGGTCTTCCACAAAGCAGACGAGTTGACCAGGGTCGTTTCTGACGAGGACGAGTTGACCAGGGTCTTCCACGATGCAGACGAGTTGACCAGGGTCTTCCACGAAGCAGACGAGTTGACCAGGGTCGTTTCTGACGAGGACGAGTTGACCAGGGTCTTCCACGATGCAGACGAGTTGACCAGGGTCTTCCACGAAGCAGACGAGTTGACCAGGGTCGTTTCTGACGAGGACGAGTTGACCAGGGTCTTCCACGATGCAGACGAGTTGACCAGGGTCTTCCACGAAGCAGACGAGTTGACCAGGGTCGTTTCTGATGAGGACGAGTTGACCAGGGCCGGTTCTGCAGTCGAAGAGTCGACCAGGGACTCGCTTGTCAATGAGTTTTACTTTTGCTGCCTCTCACGTACCCAACGCTGAACACGGCTTTTAATGGATGATTTTTATTACCCAAACAGTGCCGTAAAACTGAAACATTAAAAATATCACACACAGAGAACATTTATTATTAAAACTTATAAAAGATTAGGTAAGAGTAGAAGATGACATTAATTTTCACAGTAATTAATTTAAACATTAACATGAAGTACAATTTACACACACAGTTGCCACAGCAAAATGATAAGATTTATATGATAATTTACAACAATAAGTAAGACAAGGTGTACATTACTGGCATCAAGTTTCTATCCACAAACATAAAAATTGAGCTTAGCTCACTCAGTAAAATAATTTATTTTAAGACAAAATATTTACTCGTCATTATTATTACCTCATTGGCCTACGTACGTGTTGAATAAGCAGCAAAGGGGATGACGACCAACTTCACACCGACGTATCGTTTCCTAGCCAAGTGAACACAATATTGTAGATATCACAAACTGTCAATCGCAACTTTCTTCAATAAAGGCAGACAACTCATACCTTCACTTTTCATTTATATTACATTTATCTCTCTTTCTCATTCTTTCTCCTATATTTATTTTATCAACGTTATAAAAAGGTTTTCGTTCAGCATAAAAGATTAATACGTTAAAACTGTTTCGATAAATTAATAAAAAGGATTCATAACTTCTCATACAAAAAGAATAATCACACCTTACTTCTGAGAGCACGAGGAAGAGAAAATTGAACTCGACCAAGCAGCAGGACATCAACGAGTGTTCACATCGACCAAAAATACTCTCAAAACTCGTCGATTTTAAACTAGCTACTAAAAATTCCTACGCTGCAATCTAAAAGAAAAATTAATACATATGTGCAAAACGATATAAGCAATATATTTAATCTAAACAAATATACAACCCACATAAAAATGTAATGATCATAAATTACTAACAATGAAAACAAAAATAGAAAATAGACGAACTACTTTCTGAACAGTGACACCATTATTTCGAAGTGAGTACAGGCGCCCGACTAGATACAGGCGAACGCTGAAAATTTGCGGCAGCAACAGTCTAGCATAATATGACATCTGTAACTAGAGCATGCAAGCGACGTTTACGAATGTTTAAAGCACACATCAACTGCTTTGCAGTTGTAGCTCTAAGCAGCGGTTTCCTTAATTTCAACTTGATGGGATGGTTTCCAAAAGAAAACAATGAAGCAACATTTCAATGCCCATAACATTTATTATTGTACAAACTTCACACACATTTTAAAAACGACAGGCATGTATTGACAAAAGTATACACACCAACACACACATACACACAACTCATAGACATGACTACCACATTCGCTCCTGCCAACAAAATGACGTCCTCGTCATTTTAATCAACGTGAAAACATAAAAGTTTTACACTGAGTTGGCATCGATGCATTCATTAAGTCGGGCAATACATGTACTTGCGGCTTTACATGTGACAATCTATATATATAAATTGCTTAGCCGGAAGTCCTTCTTCGCCACTACTATAAAGTTTGTCTCCTATGGACGCTGATCTGGGCAGGTGCTGAGAGCTGCTGATCGGCCTGCTGTGTGCTCAAAACCACCCAAATCGTTATAGCCGACATTTCCTTACCGAACGTTTAACCGTTTCTGAGATAAATAAATAAACAAAATATCCACAAACTGCAATAGCCTCATTCCGCGCGCTTCCATTAAAAATCCAAATTGAGGTCTCAGCATGTTTTCCCATATAGACCAAAAAATTCATGGTTTTTCTACCAAGCCTTCGTAGCTTAGTGGTTTAATCTTTCGCCTTCGGTTTCGGGCAACCCAAGATCGATACTCACGCGGGCCTTTTTTTTTTTTTTTTTTTAACACTACAATATGGATATTTTTTTTTATTTAGACTTTTTACATTTCATTTATTATTATTATTATTATTATTATTATTATTATTATTATTATTATTATTATTATTATTATTATTGTTATTATTATTATTATTATTATTATTAATAAACTAATAATAATAATAATAATAATAATAATAATAATAAATTATTATTATTATTATTATTATTATTATTATTATCATTATTATTATCTCAAATTTTCTTTTAAAACCTTAGTGTTTTTTATGATTTCTATTTGTATTATTCTATATTCAATATTATTATTAGTAGTATTAGTAGTAGTAGTAGTAGTAGTAGTAGTAGTAGTAGTAGTAGTAGTAGTAGTAGTAGTAGTAGTAGTAGTAGTGGTAGGCCTGCTGTGTGCTCAAAACCAGCAAAATCGTTTTAGCCGACATTTCCTTACAGATCGTTTAACCGTTTCTGAGATAAATAAATAAACAAAATGTCCACAAACTGTAATAGCCTCATTCCGCGCGCTTCCATTAAAAATCAAATTGAGGTTTCAGCATGTTTTCCCATATAGACCAAAAAATTGATGGTATTTCTAGGAAGCGTTAGTTAGTAAAACCATTCGCCTACCGTGCAGTGCGACCGAAGTTCAAATCTCACCCGGCGCCCTTATTTTTTTTTTTTTTTTAGTACACTAAAATATGGATATTTTTCTTTTTAATTTAGGCTTTTTACCTTTAATTTATTATTATTATTATTATTATTATTATTATTATTATTATTATTATTATTATTATTATTATTATTATTTATAAACTAATAATAATAAATAATTATTATTATTATTATTATTATTATTATTATTATTATTATTATTATTATTATTATTATTATATCTTATATCAAATTTTCTTTTAAAACCTTCGTGTTTTTTATGATTTCTATTTGTATTATTCTATATTCAATATTATTATTATTATTATTATTATTATTATTATTATTATTATTATTATTATTATTATTATTATTATTATTACTTATAAACTAATAATAATAATAATTTTTATTCTTATAATAACAATTATACTATCTTATATCAAATTTTCTTTTAAAACCTTGGTGTTTTTTCTGATTTCTATTTGTATTATTCTATATTCATTATTATTATTATTATTATTATTATTATTATTATTATTATTATTATTATTATTATTATTATTATTATTACCAAGGATCGGGATGGGGTGGTACGTGTAGGTAAAAGGGGGCTACGGGTAGGTTTAAAGGGGCATGGGTAGGCATAACGGGGATACGGGTATATATAAGGGGGTATGGTGATGGTCGATTCCTTTCATCCATACCTGCGAAACGGGTACAGTTAGGAACCAAGGGGGTATGGAAGGAATCAAGGGGGTATGGGGAGGTATCAAGTGGGTTCGGGGAGGTATCAAGGGGGTATGATGAGGCATCATGGGGGGGGGGGACGGGGAGATATCAGGGGGGGTATGGTGAGGTATCAAGGGGGATATGGGGAGGTATCATCGTCCAAATGAAACTCGCAGACAAAAGTTCTCTCTGTCTACATTTTAAACAGCATCATGTGTACCCTGGCTTGCCAGGGTACAAAAACCACTAGTCAAATATAAGTTGCATGACAATTATGATAAACTAATAACTGAGAATACTACAAAACTTAAAATTTAGCAAGCAAAGTACACTATACTAACACACACATACACCAACACACACAAATACACAGTGCATAAAAATGACTAAAAATAAAATGTTCTGACTGGCACATTTTGTACCCCTTGGGGTCATGAGCAATCTTGTCACTGTAGATTGTTCTAACCTATAAAGGGAACAGTGAAAGCCCCAGTTGAAAACCTGTCTTGCCTTTGTAGGCATGACTAATTCACTGCGGCAACAGTTCCCCCCGTTGGAGTGCCGGGGGTTTCAGTATAAATAGTATCCCCACTTTCTGGAAATTTAGTGCTTTAAATTCCCACTGTCGCTGTCTTCATCATTTGCTCTTTCCCATTCCTGAACTGTCCTATCACTCTGCTATACTTTCTTCTTCTTCGCTAGAACAATGACCTACCTTTTTTCTTGAAAACTCTTCCTGGACAAGACTCCTTGTTTGTGTATGAGGTCTGTTGGATTAGCTTGGGAGTGTTGGACGCTTTCTGCCGGGTGGTCACTAGGGCTTCCTATGATTGTATTATTTCGCACTATAGGCATTTTATATGTAAGTGTTTTTTTGATGATTTATAATGATGGTTGTATTCTA
The DNA here is from genome assembly GCA_036898135.1 of Oncomelania hupensis. Taxonomy (NCBI): domain Eukaryota; kingdom Metazoa; phylum Mollusca; class Gastropoda; order Littorinimorpha; family Pomatiopsidae; genus Oncomelania; species Oncomelania hupensis. The sequence continues at coordinate 62,282,746 of CM072515.1, forward strand.
TTTTGTTTTTGTAACCGGGGTGTTCGCGTAGTTGAGGTCAACCCTCAGCCGTCCCCCGCGTGGGATGTCTTTATTGTAAAGTGACTGGCCGGTGGAGGGCATTCAATTTTCCCACTAGGGTTGTTTCGGCAGATCTTTTATGCGGATCGGGGGTTGTCCGGTCCTGATTTGGCTCGGAAGAGTCCGCTGGACCTAAAGCAACAATAAATCAATCAATCAATCAATCAATCAATCAAGGCACATTTTGTTTGCCCCTTGAGACAAATTGTGAAATATAAATAAAGCCTGTTTAGCTCATACAAATGAACAAAATAAGTAGGAACCCTCACCCTGCTACAGCCACTAAACACCACATCCGAAAGGCGTATCTAATAGCATCATCATTTGCTTTGCACCAGCCACCTCGCATCTGTACTAACTCTATATTGAAACAAACATGATGAGGTCAACCTAAATGAATAAACTTTGTTTGAGGCTTATATTATTATAAAATTCTATATAATAACAGAATAAGAGTAAACTAAATCCGTCCTTTATTTTATGAGAAATAGCCGTTACAGACACATACACACACGCGCACACACAGACATGCTATGTCTGGAGGGGTGGTAAAGAAGTCGCAGCAGTCACGCACACGTCTCCACCTTCAGACTCGGGAGGTATCTTTTCTTTGGTGGCAGGAGGGTCTTGGATCTTGTAGATTTGGCTCTTCTGCGCGCTAGCCACATCTAAATACATACCTCCTTCCTTCACCAGCACAACATTGGCCAGCTCACCAGCATAACCCTGAAGGTCCCCCTCTTGTCCTGCCAAAACAACGTGTGATAGTAGGCCTACCTAAAGATCCATGGAATCACTTCACCATTGATGCGAGTGCTCTTATGTATGTCAACGACAAAAATAAAATAACATTAATAATGACATATATAGGCCCATATAGGTTAGATTTTCTCCAAGAAGAAGAAAACGTTTTTTTTTTTAACACTTCATTGTCCATTTTTATTTGGGAAATTATGGGCCGGCCTCCCCTGCGGAATGCGTAGTCGCAGCCTATGGCGTGCCCAAACCCAACCTATCTAATATGTTCTCAAATGTCGCTGGGGGAGCAAATCGGAGTACCCGGAGAAAACCCCAGAGACGTTGCCCGAGTCGAAAGTAAATAATATTCGGAGAAAAATAATGCCCAGGTGCTGGATCGATCCCGCACCTGTCAGGCACCATTTCTTTCTAGCCTGTGGGCAAGGCAAAAAATTAGTCCCGTCTTAGACCACTCGGTCACAACGTTCGCTTTATGTCATTGTAACTCTCACAAGTATTACTTTATTAAATGATTATGAATCTATTACTAAGAGCTAGTAGCCTACTTGAAGGATCACATTTAGATCAGCCCGGTAATGGTGCATATTGAATTTGCACCTTTGTGTACAGATCAAATTAAATTTATCCTGTTCCTTGTGGTTTTGTTGTTGTTGTTGTTTAATTTAAAAAATTGATGGACGGCGTCGGTTTCTCAACAAATTATTTGGTGCCTGTCAATCAAAAGAAGAAAATATCAAGCCACAGCGAAAACTGGTACGAAAAGTTCAACTAAGCCAAATTACGGTAACAAAATAAGATCTCTACCTCCTCGTAAATTGGAACAACAACAACAACAAAACGATCGAGCATTCCGAGGAACTTGCATGCTTTCCTGGATAAAATACACCTTCAATTATACAAAACTGCATGCAATATTCAAGAATATACATAAATATAACTTACAGTGCTGAAGTTTTTTTCCAAAATGACGCCTCCGTGTCTACATTAAAGAAAGACCCGTCGTCAAACTTAGATCCATGCGTAACAGTCGCCATGTTTGTGCTTGAAGTAAGTATGTCGAAGATATGCTTGGCTTTGCTTGCCAAGCCTCTTGTTTTGCTTGCCGCAAGCGGGCGTTAAGAAACGCGCTTGCCTTGTTTTTCTTGTCTCAACTTGATTTGCTTGGCTAAAGAAACGCAGCTCAGGCGAATGTGTATCGCACGTGCCAATGTTATACTAACACTTGTACCTCTGACTCACTATTGTATCCAAGCCAGGCTAAGCAATTTTTAATCATCTCTTACCACTATCTTATTCCCCTGTACAATTTTCCCTCAAAGGTTATACAGGGGACGCTGAGGTTATACTCTAATTTACAAAAACAAAATAGAGTACAAACAACATTATAAAATCATTATTACATTGCCAAATAATAACTTCATAGGAAGCCCCAGTGACCACCTGGCAGAAACCGTCCAATATTCCCAAGCTGATCCAACAGACCTCACACACAAATGAGGAGTTTTGTCCCGGAAGAGTTGTCAAGAAAAAAGGTAGGTGACTAAAGAGAAGAAGAAGATAGTATAGTAGATTGATAGATCTATAGAACAGTAGGAATGAGAAAGAACAAAGGAGAAAGACAGCGACAGTGGGAATTTAAAGCACTAAATTTCCAGAAAGTGGGGATACTATTTATACTGAAACCCTTGGGATCCCCACGGGGGGATGTGCATGTACTGAGGGTTAGCACTGCAAGCAGTGGCTCAGCATGTAAAGTCCTGGTCCCCCGAAATAGGCAACAACACACAAACACGATTGTTGTGCACAGGCCAACGCGACCTTTTCTCCTTCCGATGAGAGTATAAACCGAGGTCTAATCTGTGAACACACACATTTCGTCGTGCGGACTTTACAAATCCAGACGCTGATGCCCTAGGCCAGTGGATCCCATTTCCCTCAATGCAGACAGCAAGCACAAGGTCGTTTCTCAGCGATGTGATCGTGCGTTTTGTGTGGAACTGTTTATGCGCTTAATAAGTTTTCAATCCTTCGTTCTCCTCAACACCTGTCGCCCAGGATAGTGCTCGGTCGCCCAGGATAGTGCTCTGTCGCCCAGGTTTGTGCTCGGTCGCCCAGGATTGTGCTCTGTCGCCCAGGTTTGTGCTCTGTCGCCCAGGTTTGTGCTCTGTCGCCCAGGTTTGTGCTCTGTCGCCCAGGTTTGTGCTCTGTCGCCCAGGATAGTGCTCGGTCGCCCAGGATAGTGCTCTGTCGCCCAGGTTTGTGCTCGGTCGCCCAGGTTTGTGCTCTGTCGCCCAGGTTTGTGCTCGGTCGCCCAGGTTTGTGCTCTGTCGCCCAGGTTTGTGCTCTGTCGCCCAGGTTTGTGCTCGGTCGCCCAGGATTGTGCTCTGTCGCCCAGGATTGTGCTCTGTCGCCCAGGTTTGTGCTCTGTCGCCCAGGATTGTGCTCTGTCGCCCAGGATTGTGCTCTGTCGCCCAGGTTTGTGCTCTGTCGCCCAGGTTTGTGCTCTGTCGCCCAGGTTTGTGCTCTGTCGCCCAGGATAGTGCTCGGTCGCCCAGGATAGTGCTCTGTCGCCCAGGTTTGTGCTCGGTCGCCCAGGTTTGTGCTCTGTCGCCCAGGTTTGTGCTCTGTCGCCCAGGTTTGTGCTCTGTCGCCCAGGATTGTGCTCTGTCGCCCAGGATTGTGCTCTGTCGCCCAGGTTTGTGCTCTGTCGCCCAGGTTTGTGCTCTGTCGCCCAGGATAGTGCTCGGTCGCCCAGGATAGTGCTCTGTCGCCCAGGTTTGTGCTCGGTCGCCCAGGTTTGTGCTCTGTCGCCCAGGTTTGTGCTCTGTCGCCCAGGTTTGTGCTCTGTCGCCCAGGATTGTGCTCTGTCGCCCAGGATTGTGCTCTGTCGCCCAGGTTTGTGCTCTGTCGCCCAGGTTTGTGCTCTGTCGCCCAGGTTTGTGCTCTGTCGCCCAGGATTGTGCTCTGTCGCCCAGGTTTGTGCTCTGTCGCCAAGGTTTGTGCTCTGTCGCCCAGGTTTGTGCTCTGTCGCCCAGGATTGTGCTCTGTCGCCCAGGATTGTGCTCTGTCGCCCAGGTTTGTGCTCTGTCGCCCAGGTTTGTGCTCTGTCGCCCAGGTTTGTGCTCTGTCGCCCAGGTTTGTGCTCTGTCGCCCAGGTTTGTGCTCTGTCGCCCAGGATAGTGCTCGGTCGCCCAGGATAGTGCTCTGTCGCCCAGGTTTGTGCTCTGTCGCCCAGGTTGTGCTCTGTCGCCCAGGTTTGTGCTCTGTCGCCCAGGTTTGTGCTCTGTCGCCCAGGATTGTGCTCTGTCGCCCAGGATTGTGCTCTGTCGCCCAGGTTTGTGCTCTGTCGCCCAGGTTTGTGCTCTGTCGCCCAGGATAGTGCTCGGTCGCCCAGGATAGTGCTCTGTCGCCAGGTTTGTGCTCGGTCGCCCAGGTTTGTGCTCTGTCGCCCAGGTTTGTGCTCTGTCGCCCAGGTTTGTGCTCTGGCGCCCAGGATTGTGCTCTGTCGCCCAGGATTGTGCTCTGTCGCCCAGGTTTGTGCTCTGTCGCCCAGGTTTGTGCTCTGTCGCCCAGGTTTGTGCTCTGTCGCCCAGGATTGTGCTCTGTCGCCCAGGTTTGTGCTCTGTCGCCCAGGTTTGTGCTCTGTCGCCCAGGTTTGTGCTCTGTCGCCAGGATTGTGCTCTGTCGCCCAGGATTGTGCTCTGTCGCCCAGGTTTGTGCTCTGTCGCCCAGGTTTGTACTCTGTCGCCCAGGTTTGTGCTCTGTCGCCCAGGATTGTGCTCTGTCGCCCAGGTTTGTGCTCTGTCGCCCAGGTTTGTGCTCTGTCGCCCAGGTTTGTGCTCTGTCGCCCAGGATTGTGCTCTGTCGCCCAGGATTGTGCTCTGTCGCCCAGGTTTGTGCTCTGTCGCCCAGGTTTGTGCTCTGTCGCCCAGGATAGTGCTCGTCGCCCAGGATAGTGCTCTGTCGCCCAGGTTTGTGCTCGGTCGCCCAGGTTTGTGCTCTGTCGCCCAGGTTTGTGCTCTGTCGCCCTGGTTTGTGCTCTGTCGCCCAGGATTGTGCTCTGTCGCCCAGGATTGTGCTCTGTCGCCCAGGTTTGTGCTCTGTCGCCCAGGTTTGTGCTATGTCGCCCAGGTTTGTGCTCTGTCGCCCAGGATTGTGCTCTGTCGCCCAGGATTGTGCTCTGTCGCCCAGGATTGTGCTCTGTCGCCCAGGTTTGTGCTCTGTCGCCCAGGTTTTGTGCTCTGTCGCCCAGGTTTGTGCTCTGTCGCCCAGGATTGTGCTCTGTCGCCCAGGATTGTGCTCTGTCGCCCAGGTTTGTGCTCTGTCGCCCAGGTTTGTGCTCTGTCGCCCAGGTTTGTGCTCTGTCGCCCAGGATAGTGCTCGGTCGCCCAGGATAGTGCTCTGTCGCCCAGGTTTGTGCTCGGTCGCCCAGGATAGTGCTCTGTCGCCCAGGATTGTGCTCTGTCGCCCAGGATTGTGCTATGTCGCCCAGGTTTGTGCTCTGTCGCCCAGGTTTGTGCTCTGTCGCCCAGGTTTGTGCTCTGTCGCCCAGGATTGTGCTCTGTCGCCCAGGTTTGTGCTCTGTCGCCCAGGTTTGTGCTCTGTCGCCCAGGTTTTGTGCTCTGTCGCCCAGGATTGTGCTCTGTCGCCCAGGTTTGTGCTCTGTCGCCCAGGTTTGTGCTCTGTCGCCCAGGTTTGTGCTCTGTCGCCCAGGATTGTGCTCTGTCGCCCAGGTTTGTGCTCTGTCGCCCAGGTTTGTGCTCTGTCGCCCAGGTTTGTGCTCTGTCGCCCAGGTTTGTGCTCTGTCGCCCAGGATTGTGCTCTGTCGCCCAGGTTTGTGCTCTGTCGGTTGCTCGCCAGGATTGTGCTCGGTCGCCCAGGATAGTGCTCTGTCGCCCAGGTTTGTGCTCGGTCGCCCAGGTTTGTGCTCTGTCGCCCAGGTTTGTGCTCTGTCGCCCAGGTTTGTGCTCTGTCGCCCAGGATTGTGCTCTGTCGCCCAGGATTGTGCTCTGTCGCCCAGGTTTGTGCTCTGTCGCCCAGGTTTGTGCTCTGTCGCCCAGGTTTGTGCTCTGTCGCCCAGGATTGTGCTCTGTCGCCCAGGATTGTGCTCTGTCGCCCAGGTTTGTGCTCTGTCGCCCAGGTTTGTGCTCTGTCGCCCAGGTTTGTGCTCTGTCGCCCAGGTTTGTGCTCTGTCGCCCAGGTTTGTGCTCTGTCGCCCAGGATAGTGCTCGGTCGCCCAGGATAGTGCTCTGTCGCCCAGGTTTGTGCTCGGTCGCCCAGGTTTGTGCTCTGTCGCCCAGGTTTGTGCTCTGTCGCCCAGGTTTGTGCTCTGTCGCCCAGGTTTGTGCTCTGTCGCCCAGGTTTGTGCTCTGTCGCCCAGGATTGTGCTCTGTCGCCCAGGATTGTGCTCTGTCGCCCAGGTTTGTGCTCTGTCGCCCAGGTTTGTGCTCTGTCGCCCAGGTTTGTGCTCTGTCGCCCAGGTTTGTGCTCTGTCGCCCAGGTTTGTGCTCTGTCGCCCAGGTTTGTGCTCTGTCGCCCAGGTTTGTGCTCTGTCGCCCAGGATTGTGCTCTGTCGCCCAGGATTGTGCTCTGTCGCCCAGGTTTGTGCTCTGTCGCCCAGGTTTGTGCTCTGTCGCCCAGGTTTGTGCTCTGTCGCCCAGGTTTGTGCTCTGTCGCCCAGGTTTGTGCTCTGTCGCCCAGGTTTGTGCTCTGTCACCCAGGTTTGTGCTCAGTTGACTGGGGCTTTAGACTATGCGCCTAGGGCTAAAAGACCATCTGCCATATCGCCAATGGTGGGTGTTGACGTTAAACTTCAATGTTATGTTCGTTCGTCCTTATCCTTATCCTATCCCGTAAATCGAAGGTCGTTGGGGCACCACAGATGATCGTTTAACCAGCGTACTCCATCTTTCTCTGTCCTCAGCAACCCTCGTGGCTTCGCTCAGTGTCAAGACAGTCCATTCTCGAGTGTTCGTTGTAAAGCTAAGTGTTTTGGCCAGCGCTGTGTGCATCTGTTGAAAGGCGCTGTATAGTAATAATAATTAGTAATAGGATTTTCTTTAGCAGCTGTACACGTCAATGCTATCCTGGACCAAACAACAACACACCAAAAAAGGAGAAAGATGAAAGCAGCTGCAACTGCTGTAAGAGATGTAACGCTGTCAGAGTTCAATGTCAACTATGCAACCTTTTAGAACTATTGCTTCAAGTACAGGCTGCAGATTAATACGGACTGATTTTACATCGCTCTACACCTATACACATTTCGATGACTTTATTACCACCAAAATCGTTAACTTTACCAACGTTGTAATGAACTCAGCACATGTCGTCAATACCTCCACTCTTCCACCTTCTCCCTCACCTCCAGGTATTAGTGTGTCTGGAAAGGCCGAGGCTTTGCGCTCTGCAAATGCTCGAGAGCGCAAACCTGGTCAGTGGAGATTGGGAAAGAAATCCGCTTGTTGCCGAGTGAGATCCAATTTAAAAAAAAAAAGAAGATGGAAAGGGTCGGTAATATAGCTTGACACAGGTGTAGTCGCAACAGCTGCGGGCGCGCAGTCTCAACAACGTCTGCATTCCATCGAACATTGAAAAGATCCTGACGACCTTTTGCTAGAAGAGATGAGTGCCTGATAAAACCGAAACACCCAGCGCAGCATAATAATAATAATAATAATAATAATAATAATAATAATAATAATAATAATAATAATAATAATAATAATTTTATTTACAAAGCGCACATATCAGACAACATTTCTGCTTAAAGCGCATTAAACATATTTTAAAAAAAAAACAATGCACATAAACATAACAATAGACAACCGTAATCAATAATGAATAATCACAATAACAATGAATATGATAACAGTTTAAAATACTCTGAGGTTTAAAACTAATAGTAATAAATACAATAAAATGTGACAGATAATGAACACACGCACACGCACACACACACACACATGCACAAATAAGTAGGAAGGTAAAAGCAAGCATCAAACAGATAAAATGCATGGGATAAATGAATGCAAACTTAAAAACATAACAGTTTTAAGTAAAACTCGTATGAGGGAGAGGGTAGCAGGCAACCAAAGGTGAGGGACTCAGGAAAGGTACTTATTAAATAGATGAGTCTTGAGGAGCTTCTTGAAAGTTGTGAGGCACTGAACTTGTCTTAAAGATACAGGAAGATAATTCCAAGTTAAAGTCCAAGTCCAAGCATGCACTATAGGTCCTGTACGCCCTCCCCCACCCATCCCTGTCCTGGGTAGCGCTGCTTTTTGCAATTGTGGCTGCCGCGCTTTAGTCGCTGACAAGGCAGTCCCAGTTTTTGGCCTCATGGATAACGATATACAAGCCTAAAATATAAATACAATTTTAAACAAAACCTTTTTGCCTCCAATCTGATCTCCAGTTTTCCTCTTCAACCCTCCTTCCTCTCCTCCCCCCCCCTCTCTCTCTCTCTCTCTCTCTCTCTCTCTCTCTCTCTCTCTCTCTCTCTCTCTCTCTCTCTCTCTCTCTCCTTCCTTTCGTCTTCCCTCCCTCTCTGTTCCCCCCCCCTTTCTTTCCTCACCGCCACTACTTTCTCGTACCACCGTTTACTGGCGAATTACGTTTTTTGAATAATCTATTTCCTGATGTTTCTATTTTTGTTATTTCGTCGGCTTGCTCCTGTAAAATCTACTTCCTCTTGCGTCTATTCTTGTGAAATTGGTCTCGTATAGAACTAATTCAGTTGAAATTACTTTCCTCCTTCTTCTCCTTTTTCTCCTCCTCCTTCTTCTTCTTCTTCTTCTTTTCTCCTCCTCCTTCTCTTTTTCTCTCCTGATACAACCGCTCGCATACGAATGCAAGAGATGCGTCAGCCCCTTTTGTGATAGCATATCGACACAGGCCACGGAATTTCATAAAATATGCCAATTAGTGAAGAGGCAGACAGACAGACAGAGAGAGAGAGGGAGAGAGAGAGAGAGAGAGAGAGAGAGAGAGAGAGAGAAAGAGAGAGAGAGAGAGAGAGAGAGAGAGAGAGAGAGAGAGAGAGAGAGAGAGAGGGAGAGAGAGAGGGAGAGAGATGTGCTCTTTGTCGCATTTAGATTGTGGGGCCTGTGCTATTTGCGACTGTTGTCCTCGGGGTGTTCGTGTGTCCCCTTTACGCACAGGTGTCCGGGAACTATAATATTTTCGCGGCGGTGTTCGTGTAAACTCAGGGTGTGGCCTCCACCTTAAGTATTATTTGGAACGGATTCTTACACAGGCGCATTCTGGCGGACACATCACCTCGGCCATTGTTTAATTTGCCAGATAATTTTTTTTAAATTTATTTTATTTTTTTTTTATTTTTTTTTATTTTATTTTATTTTATTTTTTTTTTTTGGGGGGGGGGGGGGGGGGACTTTTTTTTTAACTCGGGCCAGAGTATTACCCCAAGCAAAGTTCTTTTTTTTTTTTTTTCAAAAGATTGCCGAAAGCGACTAAAAACGGAAAATCCCGAGAATCCACTCCTACGTCACAAACCTTAAAGGTCACTCTTGGTCTTGATAAAAATTGATCCATTTCCTTGTGTCAGTGCATGCTAATACCCTATGTGGTGACTGGACTGAAATTCCACACCCAGAGGCAGCACCCACTCGATCCATCTTGCAGAGTCCTTCTCTACGTCACCACAGGACTTTTCATTAGGGTCTCGCTAACAGCAAGTTTGTCGGCCGTCATGGCTGTAACAATTCTGTTACTAACGGTTACCACGAACGTCACTACGATTAAATAAGCTTCAACAATATGGGTGAGGTGAGACCCACTTTAACAACCATAATCTTTACTTGGCCTGAGGTGGTGGTGCGATTGTATGATATTGCTATAATGGCCTTGATGACGGAGAGAAAGAGAGAGAGTGAGAGAGAGAGACAGACAGACAGAGACAGACAGACAAAGAGAGACAGAGAGAGACAACGAGACAGACAGAGAGAGACAAAGAGAGAGAGAGACAAAGAGAGACAGAGAGAGAGAGTTTTAGAATGTTTTATTGAAAAAAAGCAATCTGCTCATATCAAGTGGTTGGGGGACACAATGGGGATATTAAGAATATGTAGATCAATCAAAAACAAGAAAACCATCTATTATGCACGGGCAAGGAGGCAGAAGAAGAGGGAGACAGAAAAAGAGGTGGGAGGAAAACATTCGGGAATGGACTGGCTTGACACTGAGCGAAGCCATGAGGGTTGCTGAGGACAGAGAAAGATGGAGTACGCTGGTTAAACGATCATATGTGGTGCCCCAACGATTTTCGAGTTACGGGATAGAATAGAATAGAATAGAATAGGAAACATACCACATGTGCAGCTCCGTTTCTTCAGCGCCTGGGCAGAAAGGACAGACATTTGACACACCCAATGTGTTGGGTATCTTGTCTTGTGTACTTTCAGGTTACTAATACCTATCTTCAATCGTACAAACGAGTCTCTAAAACACTTATACTTAATACAGTCCAAGTAGATTGTTACGTTTGCGACGCGAACGATAGTACGTGTGAGACGCGCACGATAGATCCGATCGTTTTGTTTTGCAAAGCATTCAATAATAGAGTGTATTTACCTTTGATTTGATTTTGCGTTGTAGTTGGAAGAAGCTTTGTATTTTGTTGATTATTTTCGTTGGTCGATATTATTGGAGAATTTTCTAGATTTGCTTGTTTACTATCGATCGAAGCGTGTGGTAGCTTCGAGATGTTCTAACCTAAATATTGTTATATGACGTAAGACAGTGATGACGAATTTCATTGTGATTGGTTATAAGTGCGTCACGCTGGAACATTCGAATGTTCTCTCGACTATAGAGTCGTCGTATGAAGTTTTTCAACTTTTTTTCAGCGTACATCAACAACTGCATACAATCGCTCAATCGCTTTTCACTTTCTCTCTTTTTCTCTCTGAACTGAAACAGTGCGGTACATATATAGTCTCTATATATGTACCGCACGGTTTCAGTTCAGAGAGAAAAAGAGAGAAATTGAAAAGCGATTGAGCGATTGTATGCAGTTGTTGATGTACGCTGAAAAAAAAGGAAAACTTCATATGACGACTCCTGCCTTGTTGCTGAGTAAACAGGTTGCGTGGATAAACGAATCCGAGTTACACTTATCAGGATTCAAGCATCGGGGCGAATCAACTACTAATAAAAACCAACAACGAGTGTAACATAGATTTTTGTTTTCAAATTTGTCTTGAACTGCCTATAAAAAAACAAAATCTGTTACTTTCATTTAAGGCAGCAGTCCTCTCTTGATCGTCAACCCAAGTAATGGATCATCCCCCACCCATTTCCATCCAATACCGTGATCCTGGTTAGAGCTTTCTTAGTTCGAGAAATGAACTGTAATGGAGAATTGTCCGACCTTTACACAATTGTTTACACAGCCGTAAGCGCATACTATAATTAGTTCCAGAGCTTTACGCCCAGCTCTAGAGCTATTGTTTTTGGCTTTGTCTGTCCGGAGGTGACATTTCCGCACTTTTCTCTTAAACTACTGGACGGATTTCTTGGAAACGTGAAAAAAAAAATTATGCATAATTATCAGGTGACGTAATTTGTTTGTTGTTTTCATAATACTATTTTCTCCAAGACTACTTATGGGATTTGGTTCAGGTTTAGTATGTATTTAGACTTTACATGTAATCAAACTTGCAACAAATCAAGTGACGTAATCATCGTGACGTCATTTAAAAAAAATTATTTAAAAAACAAACTTTGTATGTAATTAGAGTGTACAGATGCCTTGAATCCTACACTATGACGGCCTACTAGCGCTAGAACATGATAATTACAAATATCATGAGATAATTACAACTATCAAGGGTTAATTACAATGATCAAGGAATAATTACAATTATCATTGGGAAAATAAACATATCCTCGCGTGGTCATGTTTAATTTTTAGTTTTGGCTCTAGCAAATCCACCTGGAAATGTGCCAAAATCGAAAATTGTAATTATCACATCATAATTACAATTTTCACTTGATAATTACAATTTGTACGTGATCATGCCTACTTCTGATTAATACGGCTTACTAGCGCCAAACCCCCGTTGGGGTGCCGGGGGTTTCAGTATAAATAGTATCCCCACTTTCTGGAAATTTAGTGCTTTAAATTCCCACTGTCGCTGTCTTTCTCATTTGCTCTTTCTCATTCCTGCTATGTTCTATCAATCTGCTATACTATCTCCTTCTTGGCTAGACCAGTCACCTACCTTTTTTCTTGAAAACTCTTCCGGGACAAGACTCCTTATTTGTGTATGAGGTCTGTTGGATCAGCTTGGGAATATTGGACGCTTTCTGCCAGGTGGTCACTAGGGCTTCCTATGATGTTATTATTTAGCAATGTAGGCATTTTATATGTGTGTGTTTTGTTGATAATTTATAATTATGTTTGTATTCTATTTTGTTTTTGTAAACGGGGGTTCGATAAATTAGAGTACAGCCTCAGCGTCCCCTGCGTGGGATGTCTTTATTGTAAAGTGACTGGCTGGTGGAGGGCTTTCAGTTTTACCACTAGGGTTGTTTCGGCAGATCTTTTGTGCGGATCAGGGGTTGTCCGGTCCTGATTTGGCTCGGAAGAGTCGGCTGGACCTAAAGCAATAATCATGTAATGTACTAGCGCCAAACGTGCATTTGCAGGTATCAGTGATAATAGTTATTAATACGTGCTCTGTGTAATTCACATTATGACGGCCTACTAGCGCCAAAATCTGAAAATTACAAATATCATGGGATAATCACAAATATCAACGACATATTTACAATTAACACCTAAAAATTGTAATTATCAAGTGAAAATTACAATTTTCGGGTTTGGCCCATTTCCAGATGGATTGCTAGAGTCTAACGTGAAAATTAAACATGATCACGCCAAGATTTTTGTAATTTTTCAATGATAATTGTTATTATCCCTTAATAATCGTAATTTTCCTATGGTATTTGTAATTATCTCATGATATTTGTAATTATGTGGTTGTGGCGCTGGGAAGGCGTGTCAAATACTGATAATTATTAATTAACACTGTGGATTATCGTATCTCTGTAAATTACACGAAACACGTGTTAATTTCAATTATCTCGTGATAATGGTAACTCCCAGTTTTGTTGCTAATAGGCCGTTATATTAAACGAAACTATGGTGTGTGTGGTTTTTTTTTAGTGACGTCTTCGTGTGACGTCATTATGGTAAAGTAATAATTTCTTGTCTTTTTTTTTTAATCCTATTTTCTCCCAAACCACTGGAGGGATTTAGTTCCAGTTTAGTGTAAACTTAGGCTTCACCCAACGTAAAACCAAACTTATGCAAAACAAGTGAGTGATGGAATTATGGTGACGTCACCTTTTAATAGGTTTAATTTAATTGTATCGTTATATAACGGCTCAAGAGCTGCTGCCAGGTTGCATTGTTATGGAACATCGTCTAACGCCTCAATCGTCGGATTTATGTAACAGGCACTCGCCCGCCTAGGACTTGAGCGTCAGTATCTTTAAAATCCGGGAACACAATCCTCCTCTTCCCTTTTTCCCTCCAACTTCTTCTCCATTTTTGTCCTTCTTCTTCTTTATTGTCTGAAATACAGCGTTTGTGTGTGTGTGCGTGTGTGTGTGTGTGTGTGTGTGTGGGTGTGCGTGTGTGTGTGTATGAGAGAGAGAGAGAGAGAGAGAGAGAGAGAGAGAGCACGCGAGGGAACTCTGCACCCGTTAGAATCCAGCAATTGTTTATTACTACGATTATTGTATATCTATAATTATTAATAATATTATCTATGCAATACAATTAATTTGACGTAAAAAAACGAAAACTAGTTATTGCGTTATATGGTTTATTACGACAGTGATATGATATTAGCGGAGAACAATAGATGAATAGGGCTGTCAGACACGGAGACGTCGCCAGTGGTTACGCACGATAAGATAGATTAAATTTTATACAACTAGGTGTGTTTTGTCACGATGTCACGATTATAATAAACATGTTGTGTATAAAATACTCATGAAATTACCCTGTAAGTCTCAATTACGTATCCTTGAAACACAACCTTGAAATCGTCATTATTTTATCATGATACAGATTACGGTTACAGTCTAAAGCGCGCCGCGCAAAGAAAGCTCATTTTAATAATTCCTCTTTTTTAAAAATGATGCTGCGGTATTGCTTGTTTGGCGGAGTAAACAAATACGCCGACTTCACACTTCATTTCTAATATAGGTTTCACATTACACTAAGTGCAAATGATAAATAGGAGCATGAAGGTTCATTAGTTAGTTAATTAGTTAGTTATAGCGTATAGGGTCCAGCGGACTGCAAAGAGCCGAATCAGGTCCGCAATAAGGTTAATGTATTGGCCGAACCCCACAATTTGTCAAAATCTTAAACACAGGGGGTCCAAAGTGGCCGACCAGTTTAAATACTTATTTGTGTAACGCATTTCTTTCATCTGTTGAACGGCAGGCCTCGTCACTCAAATAGTTTCACCGGGGGCGTATTTAAAGCAATCGCAAGTCAAATGCTTTCATTAAGTCTAGTGAGACTATTGAAAGACGATGTTTACCTGTTTTGTCTTCGCCAACCGTCACTGTCTCCGCCGAATTATTGCAAAACCTTAGAGTAAAACATTATGTAGCGGGAATGGGAGGCGACTATTCACGTCTTGGAAGAGATTGTCTGTCTTCCATTTGTGGTTAGGTTAGCCTTGGGTGGCTTCTGCTGTGCAGAATCCTTTCATGTGGCCATTGGGTTATGCAGGACAAGGCGACACGACATTTGTGTTCTCCACGCCTGACAATTCGTCTTCCGCTTTTGGTGGTGAGGAGGATTACATTGTGCCGGTCCTGATTTGGCTCGGAAGAGTCCGCTGGACCTAAAGCAATAATCATGTAATGTAATGACTACATTGTCGGCAGGCATTTTATGCAGGTTAGTGTCAGTGTCCGGCGAGAAAGGGACGTGGCACTAGTAGCTAGCAAACCGGTTTACAGTCAACACGCGTCACTGTCTTGCAGGCCAAATAGTTTTAATGTCCCTCTTACGAGAGATAAAGGAAAAATAACAGTTCGGGTTGGACCGTGATCTCAAAGGCCTGGCCGAGAGACGAGAGTCAAATACTCCGCTCGGCTACAAGTGGCGCAACGACCGGGAACAGGATGATGCTGGACCACGTGGTAACTGTTTAAGGCAGTAATTCACTGTTAAGTCAGCGAATGGTGAACGACAAGGCGTAGTCAGTGGCGGTTCCAGACATGCCTGTTTCAAACTGGGAAATTTCGATTTGAGCTGTGGGATATGATATGTGGCGTAATGGGAGGCCTTGGGGGAGGGATTGTCTACCTTCTATTTGTTGGTTAGTCTAGCCTTGGGTGGCTCCTGCTGTGCAGAATCCTTTGGTGCGGCCATTGGGTTATGCAGGACAAGGCGACACGACATAATTATGTTCTCCCTGCCTGACCATTCGTCTTCCGCTTTTTGTGGTGAGCAGGACTACATTGTCGGCAGGCATTTTATGCTGGTTAGTGGCAGTGTCCTGCGGGAAAGGGACGTGGCACTAGTAGCTGGCAAGACGGTTTACAGTCAACTGTCTTGCAGGGCAAATATTTGTAATGTCCCTCTTACAAGAGATAAATAACAAATACAGTTCGCGTTGGGCCGTGTTCTCAAGGGCCTGGCCGAGAGGCAGGAGTCAAATACTCCGCTCGGCTACACTTAGATTTTGTAGGAATACGTGTTTCTAGACAACATTATTATTATACCATAATTCTCTCTGCAAAGGTAAAACTTACACGTCCGTCGTCTGTGTGTATGGATTTTAAATAAGGGACAAGAACAAGAGGAATAAAAAGAAGTTATTAAAAAAATTCAACTTTCCAAAACCTGGACTGGTTTTCGGACGAAGGTCTTGGTTAGTTCAATTTCTTAAAATCAGGATTTTATACGATGGAGCAGGCCACACCTTCGTGCGTGTGTGTGTGCTCCAGGCAAAGCACGGAACACGTCGTCCACGACCGAGGTAGTGGTTGCTGGTTGAAACCCTTGTGGATATATTTACATGGACTCATCCATATGTTCCACAGTACTGTATTCTCACAGCTCTATGAACCCCACACCCACCCCTACCCCCGGCTCAATGTTGCCACAGCGTTTTGAAGGCTCAAAAAAGTCATCGAATGCTCAAGCACTACAGACATAGGAATTCAACCGGTTGTGGTGATGAGGTAAAACCACTTGTAGGATCTGCCTTTGGATATACCGGCTTTCTCATTTTTTAAGTCTTTCCTTGTATTAATAATAATTATTACAGAAATCCCCGAAGTTTGTCGGCTTCTTGTTCTACTCCGAAAAGTAGCAGAAATATGAAGTATCCTGAAGTACCTTTAAAACAAAACAAATGGAAAAAATTTTTTTTTTTAAAGAACTAGAAAAATTATAACAAATACCGGAGTTTTATTTTAATTTTATTTTACCGAGTTATTTAACATCTAAGGATGTTGTTTTGCATAGACCTTTAACCCTTTCTGTGCCACAGCCCTGGGGCCCATAGACCTCTCAGTTTACACTGTCTGAGAAAAATGTAACTGGGCCCTTTCGTTGATTTGATGCATTCTTTTGACTTATGCGGCATTAAGGGTTATTGTGGTTGTGGTTGGTAGTGGTGGTGGAGGTGGTGTGGGTGTGTGCGTGTGTGTGTGTCTGTGTGTGAGTGCGATTTGCCATTGACGTGTAATTTATTTAACATGTGTGTGTAATTGTTTGCTTCTGTCCATCACTGACGGTGCTTGCTTCCTGTCATGGCGATAATTAGTTAGTCATTGTTTATAGGGTCCAGCGGACTGCAATGAACCGAATCAGGACCACAACTTGGTTGAAAGATGGCTCACCGCTGATCCGTATAAAAGAGCTGCTGAAACAACCCTGAGGGTAACACTGAAGGCGCTCCACCAGCCGGTGGTTTTACAATGAAAGCATCCCATGCAGGGGACGCTGAGGCTGCATTCTAGTTTGTTATTATTATTATTATTATTATTATTATTATTATTATCGAGGATTTTTATAGCGCACTTATCTCGCCATACTTGACCAGACTCTAGACTCTGGCCGATACAGGATCTAACTCAAACCGCCCGAGACGCCCACCCGTAACCTTTGGGCGCATGGTCTGACGCCCGGACAACTGAGCACTATACTGGCCAGCCAGGGATGGGGGAGAAGGACCAAGTGCAAATGGGTGTGTTCTTGTTACCGGCACTCACCGGTCTAGAACATGAGCGTCAGGATCTTTAAAGTCCTTTCTGATGGAATGTTTGCGACACACAGACTAGACCTCGGTTTATACTCTCATCCGAAGTAGTAGGAAACGGGAGTAAAGTGTCTTTCCCAGGGACACAACACAATGGCCCGGACAGGGCTCGAACCCGGGACCTTCAGATCCGCAAGCCAAAGCACTACCATTAGACCACCGTGCCTCGTTTACAAAAAACTAAATAGAATATGAACATCTGTTACACTCGTTGATGTTGTTTTTCTATCAGTAGTTGATTCAGCCCCAATGCTGAAGTCCTGATAATGTGTAACTCGGATTCGTTTATCCATGCAACCCGTTCAATCAGCCACAAGGCACAGAGTCGTATGAAGTTTTCAAACTTTATTCAGCGTTCATCAACAACTGCATACAATCGCCTTTTCACTCTCTTCTTCAACTTTTACAACAACACTACTACTCAACTATCAACACACACACCTTTTAACTGTAGATTATAGTCACACGACACCGAAGCATATAGGCGACTACTAGTCACATTATTCTGACACCAGCGAACCAGTTGATGGTAAGGGGAAAATAATATGGTCACACGTTGGCCAATCCGGGATTCGAACCAGGTACCTTTCAGTTACTAGTAAGACGCTCTACCAACTGAGCTACCCGGCCCCTCACACCTTTACACCTTTTGAAACAGTGCGGCACTTATATAGTCTCTTCATACTCCAGAACAATTTAGAACACGCCAGAGTGACGCACCACAACCAATCAAATGAAACTTCGTCATCAATGTTTTACGTCATACAACTTTCCTTTCTGTCCAAGAATGTTCTCAAATATCTACACCCATCAAGAAACTTCGCTCGACAGTAAACAAGCAAATCTAGAGAATTCTCCAATAATTTCGACCAACTAAAATTATCAACGTTATACAAAGCTTCTTCTAACAACAATGCAAACTCAAATCAAAGGTAGCCTAAATAGGCCCTACACTCTATTATTGAATACTTTGCAAAGCGAAACGATTAGATCTATCGTGCGCGTTTCAGACATACTATCCTTCGCGTTTCAACGTAACAACATCATTATAAAATATTAACGAAACACATACGTATAAAATGCCTACATTGTAAATAATACCATAGAAATACCTAGTAACCATTTGGCAGAAAGCGTTCAATATGATATCCCAAAGCTGACTCAACAGACCAAGAGAAGACACACAGCTACAGGGAACAGATAAGATTCAAGAACACTTCTACTAATATCTTAATCCACAAGTATATCAACTAACAAGTTAGTATCTCGTATTGCCCCCAGTCGACGTGCGGTGGTCCCGTTGCCCTCGGTTTTAGCCACAAGCTGAGACGGGAGTATCCCAAACCTAAAAATAGAATAGAGAATTCTGGGAAATCTGTTCAAGGGAAGTAACTGATAACTAGCTATGGTTGCAGTCATGGTCGCCATTTCTCGCAAAGATGTGCTGGCTGAAATTAAACGAAAGTTGTGAGAGGAACTGCATATTTCTGGTAGTGAACAAAGGCTTTGCTCAATTATCGAAGGAGAACACGATGGATTTATAGAAACATGCACACATTTATGTGAGCTCAGTGCAGGCGATCGTGAGTCTCAGTGAACGACTGTTCGCCATTGTCATTGATTCAACTGCTTAGATCGTTCGATGTGATGGTTCATTTATCGCTTGACACACACTGTATAATGCACATGCAAGTTCTGTCAATGATAGATGATTTGAGCATATGTTCGATTCCGTACCGATTGGAAGGTGGGGTGGAAAACTTCAATCATGGTGATGATCAATCCTGTTTTGCAATGGTGGTTAGGCCTACTTTATTGTGTATGCTCACGGGTACTTACCTTTTGTAGTTTGTGTGCTTTTTGTTCTGTCGGCCTTGAGTGTTTGCATCGCCTTGGCTCGTTGTACATTGTTTTGGTCTCGCTCTCTTTTGATTTTTGAAAGCAAATTCAAATTGCATTGTTATCCAGCAGCATGCAGGTCAAATTAGACGAATTCAGATCTAACCAATCTTCTTGTGACGCCATTTTGCGTGTGTCTCGTGTGCCATGCACCAATCGCGAAGAGTCCTGCCGACGTCATTTCAGAAAAGGATTTCCCTACCCATAATTCCCCTGGGTTTTGAAGTTTCTAAAAAATTATTTTAGGCCGTCGACGCTCTATGGAGCGCAGAGCATGTAAAGGGAAGCAACCGGTTGTACGCGCACGTCGACAGAGACATAGAAGGGAGATACTAACTTGTTAGTTGATATACTTGTGCTTAATCTCATACAATGCTTTGTCATGTTTCATGGCGCGCAAAGACGTCGCTTGACCACATTTGAACTCCTTTTGACCCTTGCGCGAAAACCTTTGCATCAAGGTTAAAATTTGAGTCCCCGGACACAGGTGCTGTCGAAGCCATTATGGGGCGGGTATCGTGTGTGAGGGTGTAGACTGATACTTCTGGCAGAGATCTCCCTCCTGCTAAATAAAAGTGATAAACCACCCAGACAGAACTGTACTTTTAAACCATACCCTGGAGCTAAATTATAACTGTTTATGCGAGCCCTCGGACCGCATAACCTAATTTATGCCAGAGGGAATAGTAAAACCCGAATAGCACTAAAACGGTTCTCGAAAATACCTCAGACAGTCGACGTCCATTAACGACTTACAGACTACTAATTTACTACAAATAGTGATACGTGTGCACGTGATCCTACACCACTTATATAAGGCGCAGCATCGTCCATGCTAGCAGCATCCTCAAGGCGCACCAGATTGAGGATTCAAGACTGAAACTGTCCTAAGGACAAAACATCACATGGTTTTAAGTAACAAGCGAATCATTGCTTTGAAAATTGAATGCCGGAGGCGTAATGTGACGGAGTATTTTCTCGTCGATTGCGGTTTTCCGCGGGTGCGGAGTAGTATTAATGATAAACCATTCGAATAACGAGAAAAATCCAGAAGAACCCGCAGGAAGAGATTTAGTGCTATAAGTACTATTGCGTAACTTCGAGTTTCATTTAAATTGAGTCTCTGAACAGCGGTGGCAAATGCCTAAAAACTAAGTGCATTGACGTCATACTATCCTGTAATGACGTATGTTTGTGTGTGTGCGTGCATGTGTGTGTGCGCGTGTGTGTGTGTGGGCGTGTATTCATGGACATATGGGGTGATAAACTTGCCTTTTTATGCACGAAATGGGGCAGTTAGCTCGCGCACCATTTTTTCAGCGTTCACGTTTTTCTAAGTAAATGGGAGTGCTTTTTCAGCATAGTGGAGTGCTCTTGTAGTGCATGGAACTGTTTTAAGTATTTGAGAGTGCTCTATCCGGGACTGGCTGTTTTCTGGACAAAATTGAAATAATAGGGTTAGCGTTAGGGTTAGAAGATAATATAGGTCAAATTTATTGCCAAAAGAGCTATTTAAAAAAAATCTAATTCCTACATTTTTAGATGAATTTTGGGCTCTTTCCGTTAAAAACAACAACAACCGCATTCCGATTAATACATTTCGTCCACAACCTTAATTTGCCATGAATACAGACTGTGTGTCATAATAACACCGTGAAAACAAGGATGTATGTGTGGATGTGTGTGTGTGTGTGTGTGTGTGTGTGTGTGTTTGTGTGTGTGGCACGCGTGCAAAAGGTCTCGATGCACACATTCATGCAACCCGCAAGAAGACACACATAGCTCTAGAAACTGGCATGCAAGCCTGAAAGTCATTCCTATCACCCCCACTTTCATCAAACACACACTCACACGCACACACCCACCCACCCACCCCCACACACACACACACACACACACACACACACACACACACACACACACACACCTATTGTAACGTGAGGTTCCTCTGCCTTGGCCAGTGACTTGCGGTAACTTTCCTGTAGAACCCCCCAGTGGGGGTGCCGAGGGTTTCAGTATAAATAGTATCCCCACTTTCTGGAAATGTAGTGCTTTAAATTCCCACTATCGCTGTCTTTCTCCTTTGTTTTTTATCATTCCTACTCTGTTCTATCAATCTACATATACTATCTTCTTCTTCGCTAGACCAGTCACTTACCTTTTTCCTTGAAAACTCTTCCGGGACAAAACTCCTCATTTGGTGTGAGGTCTGTTGTATCAGCTTGGGAATATAATTGGACGCTTTCTGCCAAATGGTCACTGGGGCTTCATAATGATATTATTATTTAGCAATGCTTGCATATTATATGTATGATATTTTATAATGGTGTTTGTATTCCGTTTTCTTTTTGTGAGCGGGCATTCGATGAGTAGTAGTGTAGCGTTGGCGTCCCCTGCGTGGGATGCCTTTGTTGTGCGGTGGCCGGCTGGTGGAATGCCTTCGGGGTTGCCACTGGGGTTGTTTTGGCGGATCTCTTATGCGGGTCGTGGGTGGGTCCTCTTTCAGCTGAGTTGTGGTTTTGATTTTTTGGAGCTCTTTGCAGTCCGCTGGACTCTGTGAGCAATGAATAACTAACTAATTCTCTGTCGAGGACTTCGCCCAGTGATGCCGTGCTGACATTACCCCTGATAGTCGCCTCTTACGACACCACGGGAAATGTTGGGTCCTCTCTCTCTCTCTCTCTCTCTCTCTCTCTCTCTCTCTCTCTCTCCCTCTCTCTCTCTTTCTCTCCCTCTCTCCCTCTCTCTCTCTATCTGTCAATTTCGGGAATGATTTTGGCCAGCCGCAGAAAACGTTGATCTTCTTTTTTTTTTTCCTACCTGCCCTGCTAATTTCAATATACGCGGTTTCCTATTTAGGTATGTTCACTTAAATAGCAATTCAAATAATAATAATTAATTTTTGTTTTTCAATCCTCTCAAGGGCTTTAAAATGATATTTTGATAAAACAAATGGCAGACCTGAAATTATACTGTGATAACCTCTGAAAAATAGCCGGAAGCTAGAGGTCATATCGTCTCGTCTCGTCTCGTCGCGTCTCGTCTCAAAATGGCCGCCTCTAGACGGGAGAGTCAACTTCCGATCAAACATTTTTCATAGCATTCATTAATTTCCGCCAGAACAACTCTTGTGATTTTAATGATTTTTTTTTTCACTTGCTATCAGTCCGTTGAAAATGCCGAAACGGCTCTTCAGATATTGTTGCTTTTTTCTCAATCCACGAGCGAACAAAACGAAATTTGACAAGATGGCACGCCATTCAAATGTATTTCCAGATGAACGCACACACGTAACCAACAAACAAGCATCTTCAAAAGTGTTAATTTTCTTTCGCGGTGTTCGTACTGGCTGAACTATCTGGCAAACAAAACGTTATCAACATCGGATCAGCCAATACAATACAATACAATACAACAAATCTTTATTATCCCATAAGGAACTTCACAGCAATGTATGTCAGGCATATAAAACATATAATTAAAAACAGTCATGTTATAACATTTAACAAAGCTACAAAATCAATACTAAATTTATATACATTCTATAAATCTAATCACTTGCGTACTCTTACACTTCATCTTTTCCTTCAAACACCTATCCACGCACTCTGGTTCTATCACACGTATGTCAATGCCCTTTTTAGACAGTTAAAATATAATAAAAATACATACAAACATGTATGATAGTTTACCACTCTGGACTTATAAAAAATTATTTTGTTGCAACAGTGTTAGATAAATAATCTCAGTTTAATATGAGTCTTAGTAGGTCAACAATATATAACTGTATGAAACTATGATCAACATAAGCAATAATACTGTTGACTGATTATAACAGTTGTCAAAAACTACAGGTAAAGCACGTAAATGGTATTTTAAAAGTTTGTTTACAGACATTCATATTAAACACACACATATTATACACACACTCACAAATACACACATGCACACGCACACATATTCATACAAACATGCACATACACTCAGCGAGATAGTTGGGAGACTCCTACATCAAGACAGTCTTGTGTTTGAGGGTCTGGCATTGGCCTCATTTAGCATTTAGCATTGATATGGCAGTAGGGATGAAGGTGTTTTTGTAGCGCTGTGTACGCATTAGTGCACAGCGGAATCTGCGATTTGATGGAAGAAGTTCAAACAGACAGGAAAGTGGGTGGGTAGGGTCTCTCTGAATTCTGACTGCCTTGCTGAGGGCTCTTTTGTGGAACAGTTGTTCCAGAGTCGCCTGCTTCTTGCCAACTATCTTGCTGCACACACTCTCTATTCCACACAACTGATTTTTGCTCTTCACATTCAATCCCTTGAACCAACAGATAAAAGAAAAGGTTAGAATAGACTCAATAAACGCATGGTAACACATTTCAATGATATGACTGGACACTTTAAAAGATCTCAGCTGATACAATATGTACATTCTTTGTCTGCATTTCTTGTAGACAACCTCGGCATTTCTGGAAAAGTTTAATTTGTGATCAACAATTGTGCCCAAGTACTTGTATTCCTCCACCCTCTCTACCACCTGTCCCTTCAGCTGGAGTGCCGCCACATCTGTTACATTTCTCTTGTAATCAATTACCATCCAATGACTAAGTACAAAAACGAATGACCTAACACGCTTCGCATGTTTTAAAGTATCAGAAAAAGTAAACATGGCGAATTTCGATTCAGTTATTGCTGAGATAAGGCAACAAGTGTGTTTTGACCCCCACCCCAATTCACACCCCCAACCCCAACCCCCACACAAAAATGAAATTTGGAGTGACGTCCCGACCGATTGACTGACAACCGGACTACATTACATTACATGGTTATTGCTTTAGGTCCAGCGGACTCTTCCGAGCAAAATCAGGATCCAAAAAATCAAGACCACAACTTCACTGAAAAAGGACTCACCCCTGATCCGAATAAAAGATCTGCTGAAACAACCCTAGTGGTTACACTGAAGGCACTCCACCAGCCGGTCACTTTACAATAAAGACATCCCATGCAGGGGACGCTGAGGCTGTACTCTAATTTATCGAACCACCCGTTTACGAAAACAAAATAGAATACAAACATCATTATAAAATATCAACAAACCACATACATAGAAAGTGCCTACATTGCTAAATAATAACATCATAGGAAGTCCCCAGTGACCACCTGGCAGAAAGCGTCCAATATTCCCAAGCTGATCCAAGAGAACTCACACACAAATGAGGAGTGTTGTCCCGGAAGAGTTCGGAAGAAAAAAGGTAGGTGACTGGTCTGGCGAAGAAGAAGATAGCATAGTAGATTGATAGAACAGAGTAGGAATGAAAAAAAACAAAGGAGAAACACAGCGACAGCGTGAATTTAAAGCACTAAATTTCCAGATAGTGGGGATACTATTTATACAGAAACACCCGGCATCACCACGGGGGGGGGGGGGGGGGAGGGGGGGGGGAGGGGGGGGGAGAGGGTTATGATGGGGGGAGGACAACCGGCCTGCTACTGAAGGATAGCCCATGATTTGAAATATCTTGTATACCCAAAGTCGACAAAACCGCTTTAGCCGTTTTTGAGAGATTGAGCGATACCTGTTTAGCAACAAAATTACTCTAATGACCTTGACCTTTGCCGTAGAGTAGATACGATGGTTCGGGAAGGAGGCCACTTACCTAGGTAATGTTCCTATGAAGTTTGGTTACAATCCGACGAACCGACTGACTTTTGGCTCGTCCCGATTCGCCCCGACCATTTCAAAGTCTGGAAATACCAACAGCATAACAGTGCCATAAGCTAAAAACAAAGTAGCTTCATGGTCCTTCTAGGTTTTCCCTTTGACGTCAACAGACATTTTGCCTCTAGTTACGTCCCTTGACGTCTTCGTGCGCGGGAGAGTTCAGTCCCCTTAAGGTCGTGCTGTAATGGTGCCCTGTCCGTGATAAGTCTGTATGTGCATCCGCCTTCTTGACATTGCAGCAGCTTGTGCGTAGCGTCATATTCACTCATAATGTTATAATGGAATACCTATTTCACAAACAAGGACCGTGCTGTTGATTTATAAATGTCTTGTAAGTGAATTGTTGTATATTAAGAGCCTATTGTGTAAGTTGCAGCTTAGGTCTGTTTTCTTTACTATCAACTCTGTCACATGCATGCACTTTTGAGAGTGAGAGAGAGAGAGAGAGAGAGAGAGAGAGAGAGACTTGACTTTGACTTGGACATTTTATTGAATAAACAACACGTTCATTTCAAATTGGGAAAGTGGTTAGGAAACGCATAAAAAAATTAGGTCCCACAACTTTCCACAAATACTTACGCAATATCGCCAAGAGCAAAACGATCAACTGGAACAAGAAAGTTGCTCATTAACTTAGTTTTAGAGTCCAAACTCTGTGGTTGGATGTTTAACATCCCTATCCCTATCCTGTCCCGTAACCCGAAGGTCGTAGGGGCACCACAGATGATCGTTTAACCAGCATACTCCATCTTTCTCTGTCCTCAGCAGCCCTGATGGCTTCGCTCAGTGTCAAACCAGTCCATTCTCGAATGTTGTCCTCCTACTTCTTTTTCGGTCTCCCTCTTCTTCTACCTCCTTGCACTGTGCCTTGCAGAATAGTCTTTGCATGGCCTGATGATCTGGTGACGTGGCCATACCATCGGAGTTTCCGTTTCTTCACCACTGTTAGCAGGTCATCGTATTGTCCAATGGCTTGTGTGATGGTCTGTCGGACTTCGTCGTTGGTGATGTGTTGGGTATAGGAAATGCCCAGAAGTCTTCTGTAGCACCTCATCTCCATGCTTTGTATTCTTCGTTGGAGATCTGCTGTGAGGGTCCATGTTTCGCAAGCATATAGAAAGATGGAGATGACAAGGGAGCGCAGCAGTCTTACTTTGAAATGTAGACTGATGGTCCTGTCTTTCCAAATGGGCTTCAACCTTGTCAGGGCAGCAGTTGTTTGTGCGATCCTGGAGAGGACTTCCTGTCGGGACCCATTGTCTGATATAATGGCTCCTAAATATTTGAAGCTATGCACTGTGTTGAGGGTTTGGCCTTGGACTTTGATGTCCGTATTGATGCCATTGGTGTTGTTGGTCATCATTTTGGTCTTCTCTGCACTTATTTCCATTCCATAGGCTCTGGAGGTGGTGTCAAGCCTCTGTACCAGCTGTTCAAGTTCTTGTTCCTCTCCAGCCAATCCATCAATGTCATCTGCAAAACGAAGATTGGAGATTGCTCTACCCCTATGCTGACTGTGCCTTCATGGTCTGCAAGAGCATCTGACATGATGCGCTCTAGGAAGATGTTGAAGAGTGTTGGAGAGAGTAGGCATCCTTGACGCACACCGATTGTTGTTCTGAACCAATTCCCGATGGCGCTGTTGTGGAGGACTGCACTGGTAGCCTTGTCATACAGGCTTTTGATGACTTCAATAATTTTAGGGCTGATGTTGTACACTTTCATTGTTGCCCATAGAGCTGCATGCGAGACTCGGTCAAACGCCTTTTTGAAGTCTATGAACACATGATATAGATGTTGGTGCTGTAGGTATTTCTCACAGATTATTCTGAGGTTGAAAAACTACTCAGTGGTTCTTCGCCCTGCCCTGAATCCTGCTTGTTCTTCAGCTATGATTTGTTCAGCTTGGGGTTTCAACCTGTTGAGTATTATTTTCAGGAGGACCTTGCTGGGATGGCTGATGAGGCTGATGGTCCGGTAATTTTCACACTCCTGAGGTTACCTTTTTTGGGAAGAGTGATGACAAGCGACTGGGTCCATGGTATAGGCCACTTCTCACTCTGCCAGATCTTGTTACAGATAATGGTGAGGGCATCAATCATCGCTTCTCCTCCTGCTTGTAGTAGTTCCGCAGGTATGTTGTCCACTCCCGCTGACTTCCCTTTCTTTAGCGATTGCACTGCTGCCTCAACTTCTTCCCGGAGAATTGGGAGGATTTCTTCTTCTTCTCTGTTCTCGGGACATGCCAGAACTGATGGGTCTCCATTTGGTGTATGGTTGTAAAGGTCAGAGCAGTACTCTGTCCATCTGTCCAAGACTTCTTGTTCTTCTGTAAGGCATATGCCAGACTTGCTTTGGATCGTGGAGTCTTTGGGCTGTTTGACACTTATCAGCCGCTTCACAGTCTGGTGGGCCTTCTTGCTGTTGTTCTTGTTCAGACTGTTCTCTATTTCCTGGCATTGATCTTCTATCCAGTTCTCCTTTGCTGTGCGCATGCCTTTTCGGATGTCATTGTTGATTTTTCGGTAGACATCAGCTCCCTGTGAGGTGTTCTTTTTCTTTTTCATCTTTTTTAACATCATCCTATCATTTTCTTTTCTTAGCAAATGTTTCACCAACTAGAATTCGTATCGAGTTTAAACGTCCTACGTATGTGTGCAACATTAACAAACTGTAACGTGAAAGCAAACTGCGCTCTGATCTTCATTCTCTTATTTAAAGGAACACAGTTTAAAAGAGAGAGAGAGAGAGAGAGAGAGAGAGAGAGAGAGAGAGAGAGAGAGAGAGAGTAAATAAAACTGACTGATCTGTTCGGAATGTATTGTGTTTACGGTAGTGTTTTACACAGGCGCTCGCGACAGTACGGTCGAGATAAATCAAGTAAACTCATTACATGCAAGGTTCATCTTTGTGCACTGAACCAGGTGTGGAGACGCCATAGTAACAATGTTTATTCATAATTTCTTCTACAAATACTCATTGTTTCTACTCAGAAATGCCCCACCAGCAAACGGCATGCGTCCGCAATTGCGTAACCTACCCCTAAAACTGGCTGCGACTAACGGAGCGACAAGCTCTAGTGCTGTGGCATAACGTTTGATCCTGGGACCGTGTTCAAGGTCCTGTTAGAAGAAAACCGGCCTATTCACGGAACTGGTTCTTTTCCGATGAATCCCTCAGAAATAAACCTAAGATTCGTTCCTCCCAGTATACTTACTTTATATGACTCACCACATGGGAATGGGGCCAATCGTTTTCAGTTCCCAATCACAGGCTGTGGTTTCTATCAGTATTGATTCCCACCACCCTCTTGGAGCGTTTACCTGCCACGCCGATGACCCAGGTTCGAATCCCGTGGTGGGCCGGGCAAGATAAAGTGGCCATTTCTCACGGTGTCTATCATAGCAGTATGATTGCTCTGGTGGTTCAGTGTTGACTTAGTTTTCGTCTCTTTCTCTCCCTTTCTCTCTCTCCTCTTCTCTCTCTCTCTCTCTCTCTCTCTCTCTCTCTCTCTCTTGCTTGCTTGGATTACATTACATTACATTACATTATTATTGCTTTAGGTCCAGCGGACTCTTCCGAGCCAAATCAGAACCGGAAAACCCCCGATCCGCATAACAGATCTGCTGAAACAACCCTAGTGGTAAAACCGAAAGCTCTCCATCAGCCAGTCACTTTACAATAAAGACATCCCACGCAGGGGACGGCTGAGGCTTCACCCCAACTTATCGAACCCCCGTTCACAAAAACAAAATAGAATACAAACATCATTATAAATTATCAACAAAACACATACATATAAAATGCCTACATTGCTAAATAATAACATCATAAGAAGCCCTAGTGACCACCTGGCAGAAAGCGTCCAATATTCCCAAGCTGATCCAACAGACATCATACACAAACAAGGAGTCTTGTCCCGGTGTCACATCCTTCAAGTTCCGGGTTTCCTAGTTTATCCGAGCGCATTTGCGCATGCGCCAGGTCATGTCGGGCCGGCTTTTTTACGAAGTTCTTAGGCGTCATAACCCACTCCCTAACCCAAACCCTAACCCTAAACTCTTAACTCTAACCCAAACCCTAACCCTTACGAAGACTATGATAGCACTGTGCGCATGCGTCGAATTTTGTAACGCGTCGACCAATCAGAATGCTCCCATTCGCTCCCAGCCCAGCTAAGATACTAGGAACTGTGACGATGTCACACCGGAAGAGTTTTCAAGAAAAAAGGTAGGAGACTGGTCTAGCGAAGAAGACGATAGTATAGCAGATTGATTGAAAAGAGCAGGAATGAGAAAGAGCAAACGAGAAAGACAGCGACAGTGGGAATTTAAAACACTAAATTTCCATCTTTATATCAGTTTATAGTCCCCTCTCTTCCCGATAAGGATTTTCAGAGAGGAGACTACTTGGTAAATTTCCAGAAAGTGGGGATACTATTTATACTGAAACCCCCGGCACCCCAACGGGGGATACAAGCTTGGATAGATTAACGTCCCCGGACACATAGCGAATAGGGGACAGCAACTCTCTTTCTCTCTCTCTCTCTCTCTCTCTCTCTCTCTCTCTTTTTCTTCTTCTCCTGTTTCCCTCCTCCCCCCCCCCCCGCTCTCTGTCTCTCTCTCCCTCCCTCCCCCCCCCTCTCTCTCTCTCATATGGACTGACTCTATAGTGTTCCAGTAAGTAGGCCTAGCAGTCATAACTCTATTATGCCTTTCAGCGACACGTTCTTAGTGGTCGCAGATACCGAGACAGCCAATAAATACATTCTCATCACGGGTTTCTAATTTGGAAGCAGAGGAGTTTTAAATAAACAGCCGTCTGTCTGGACAATGGCTGTGAAGTTTCCTGTCCGCAGGGCTTTTGCCTTGAGGGGAGATAGTTCTGCGGAGAGGATGACCGCGCGTGCACTGCTACCTTGTCTAAGGAATGGCGGTGGTGTAAGTTGTGCCGTGGTTGTTTAGGGGGGGGGGAGAAGGGGAAGGGGAAGGGTAGAGGGGAATGGGAGGATGTGGTTTATGCTTGGGCTGGAAAGACTCAAAGAGGGTAGGTTGAGGTTTGACGCACACACTTCTATAAGCTAAGAGTCGGGGACTATAACTTCACCTATTGACGCAGACCTCTTCTCCTCCGTTCGGGGCCAGATTGACTTCCTTAATGCCCGTCACCCCTGCCAGGGTATGGGCCGCCAACAACAGCTCTCCAGAGTCCTCTGTCCTGTGCCATTCTTTCCAACTGACTCCAGGTGTATCCCATCTTGGTGGTGTCGGCCTCGAGGTGGCGTCGCCAGGTGTTCCTTGGACGGCCTGTGGCTTCCTCTCGGCTTTCACCACAACGCGTCATAGGTCTTCGTGATGAAGTACCTTCCTCTCCCAGGATAAAGTATTCTCTTCCTTCTGTTGTTATCGTTTCTGTAGCGTAGTCTTTTTTTTACGGGGGTGGTGGTGCTAAACCCACGCCCAACCCTCCTCCTTTTGCAGCCTGGCTTGGGACCGTCCTGTTCAGGGCCAGAGAAACCCTTCAAATGACGAAGCGCGCGTTATACAATAATAGTAACAATAGTAAATCATCATCATCATCATCATCATTATCATCATCATCATCATCATCATCATCATCATCATCATCATCATCATCATCATCATCATCATCATCATCATCATCATCATCTGTGTGCGCGCATGCGTGTGTGAATGTGGATCTGTGCTGGAATTCTGTTAACGACATTGATCAGTAGTCTACGTGTATGTGAGTTTGTGCAATACGTGTTAGTGCGCGCTTGCGCTGGAATGCAAATGTAGATTTACGTAAGCCTATTTATGGGCGCGCTTGTGAGTATTGTGGGGGCGAGAGGAGGAGGGTGGGGGGTGGGGTAGTGGCAGGGTGGAGGTGTTTGTGTTTAACGGGAAGTACTGCGTTGGTTTTAATCGGAAATATCGTTTTACACCCCCAAGCGTTATTTTAATTTCAATTTTTAATTTGTTTTTCTTACATGTTTTTTTTTCTTTCCCAAAAAATAATAAAATTTAAAAAAAAGAGTTCCTATATAAAACATAAGGTCTTAGGGCAAAAATTATGACAGGATATAAAGAAGTTCACCAGTTTGGCACTTGTCCATGCATGTTTAGAATGGAAGAAAAAGGATTGTATTTATAGAATTACTTCTATTTTTAAATAATTGTTGCTGCAGGTGATTTTCCTTTTTATTTATTTCTTATTTTTAAATATAAGGTAACTTTATTTAATTTTAGTAATTTTTTTTAAATTTTAT
This sequence comes from Oncomelania hupensis, assembly GCA_036898135.1. Lineage (NCBI taxonomy): Eukaryota > Metazoa > Mollusca > Gastropoda > Littorinimorpha > Pomatiopsidae > Oncomelania > Oncomelania hupensis. The sequence continues at coordinate 62,313,782 of CM072515.1, forward strand.
TTTTCTTTCCTATCCTATCATATACTATCCCGTGACTCTAAGGTCGTAGGGGCACCACGGATGATCGTTTAACCAGCGTACTCCATCTTTCTCTGTCCTCAGCAACCCTCATGGCTTCGCTCAGTGTCAAACCAGTCCATTCTCGAATGTTGTACTCCCACCACGTTTTCGGTTTCCCTCTTCTTCTGCCTCCTTGCACCGTGCCTTACAGGATGGTCTTTGCAAGGCCTGATGATCTGGAGACACGGCCATACCGTCGGAGTTTCCGTTTCTTCACCACTGTGAGCATGTCTTCGTGTAGTCCAATGGCTTGTGTGATGGTCTGTCGGACTTCGTTGTTGGTGATGTGCTGGATATAGGAAATGCCCAGAAGTCTTCTGTAGCACCTCATCTCCATGCTTTGTATTATTCGTTGTACATCTGCTGGGAGGGTAAACATATAGGAAGATGGATATGACAAGGGAGCGCAGCAGCCTTACCTTGGTATTCCGAACATGGCCTATTGCAAATACAGTAAAACCTCCGTTTTGTGACCCTCTCTTAAACGACTTCCTGCAAGATACGACCGGAAAAAAATTCACCGATGGTTTGTACTATATAAACGACCTCTCTTAAACGACTACCTCTAAAACGCGACTTGCGACCTTCAAATAATTAAATTTTACGACCTAGCATCTGAAAAATTCCGATTCCAAAGCAATACTATATCTGTGCTCTTGAAGAAAACAGTTTCGTTTACAACTTTTAACCGCAGACGATGCATAAAAACAGCTTCAAATACTCTAAGGAGCTAACCAGATTTGCCCTGAGCAGGGGGCCTGTCAGATCTTGCCGACACCATGTCTGGTGTTCAAAGTGACATACTAAGAGAACATGCACGGAGGGAAGGGTGGGGGATGGGGGGTGATGGGTCATGCAAACAAACAGAAATAACCGCTTTCTTTAAAAATAAAAAAACACCAAACAAACAAACTATTCAATGATTGAATAAAAATAATTACAACAATATTAATGGGGTTATCTTATAAATAGTAATAACTCCAAACATGCACTCAGCACTTACATACAATTTTAAACATCTATCATACCAACATTGATTTTTTTTTAAAATTGCAAATAATGAGGAACAGGAAGATATTGGCTGTATTGGTTGTGAGACAGAGTTTCATCTATAATTCTGAAAGATGGTAGATGTTCCCTATACTTAATGGTATGTGTACTTTTTATACATGCATTTATTTTACTTAATTAATTTTCCGAATGTCTTTTTCGAAAATGTCCTAATACCCCTTCAATTTATGACCTCATTTTAATGGCAATTTAAAGGTCGTAAAACGGAGGTTTTACTGTATTATGTTTAGGTACATGGCATGTAATGATGCCGTTTATTTACTCTTTGATTTTGGTTGTATGTTGTTGGCTGAAAAGCTTGATCGACTTCTTGTTTGTTTTCGTCGGTCAATATTTGTTGCAGCAGTATTGAGAACGTTCTAGAATTACTGGTTTACTTATTAATGGTAGGATCAAAATCGATCTAACGATATGACGCGATGGCTAGTAGGGTCATGCTAATGGCCTCTCTTAACTGGAAGGTTCGTGGATGTTCAAAAACCTTTTCTTTTCAAGGCTCTCTGATCCCAAAACTTAGGGTTTTTAACCTTTCTTTGTCCTAAAGGTTCAGCAACATTGGTTCGGGATCTGACAACCCCGGGGAAAAGGTTTTGAACCTTCACGAACCTTCCACGAATATTCCCATTAAGATAGGCCGTAAGTTTGTAGAACATTCTATGACAGGGCGAAATTGCCGTGACGAGTTTTATGTTGACTGTTTGTTGATTGCGTAATTCTGGTAAGGTAAAGGTAAAGGTGGTCCCATAGCCTTGTGGACGTAGGGGAGCGTGATGTTGGAGATCACACTTACTTTGGGTCAGCGTAATGAGGGTGATGCCCATCTCTCTCCCTCGCTGCTTTACCTTCCCCACCCTTAAGAGAGTAGGTACTCAGTCACAGTTGAGTCAACTGGGGGCGTTGTTATTTGTCGCTTCACGGTTTGAGGCCACCCATCCAAGTGCTAACCGCACTGGACGGTGCTTAACTTGCGACACAGTAGCGAGTGCTCCAACCACTGCGCTATCTAACACCAATCTGGAACTTTATGTAATTTTATACGTTGTTTATAGACTATTGAAGAGACGCTATCTGACTTGTCAGGAGCTTTTTTGGAAAGAGATTTTGTATGCAGTGGTTGAAGCTGTTTGCATGTTTTGCTGAATAGAGTTGAAAAAAGCTTTATAACGACGACTCCTGCCTTGTTACAGAGTGAACGGGTTGCTTGGATAGTTAGTTAGTAAGTTAGTTATTCATTGCATACAGGGTCAAGCGGACTGCAAAGAGCCGAATCAGGACCACAAAATCAAGACCACAACTTCGCTGAAAGAGGACTCATCCCTGATCCGCATAAAAGATCTGCTGAAACAACCCTAGTGGCAACAATGAAGGCACTCCACCAGCCGGTCACTTTACAATAAAGACATCCCACGCAGGGGACGCTGAGGCTATATTCTAATTTATCGAACCCCCTTTACAATACAATACAAGATTGTTGCTTTAGGTCCAGCGGACTCTTCCGAGCCAAATCAGGACCAGAAACCCCCTTTACAAAAACAAAATAGAATACAAATATCATTATAAAATATCAACAAAAAGCATCCATATAAAATGCCTACATTGCCAAATAATAACATCATAGGAAGCCCCATAAAGCGTCCAATATTCCCAAGCTGATCCAACAGACCTGACACACAAATGAGGAGGTTTGTCCCGGAAGAGGTGACTGGTCTAGCGAAGAAGAAGATTTTGCTGCCACAGTGCTGTGTGTTCTCTGTGTAGAGTGTGTAGAGTGTGTAGAGCGACGTCCTAAGGGTGTGCACACCCCGTTGGGGTGCCGGGGGTTTCAGTATAAATAGTATCCCCACTTTCTGGAAATTTAGTGCTTTAAATTCCCACTGTCGCTGTCTTTCTCATTTGTTCTTTCTCATTCCTGCTCTGTTCTATCAATCTGCTATACTATCTTCTTCTTCGCTAGACCAGTCACCTACCTTTTTTCTTGAAAACTCTTCCGGGACAAGACTCCTTATTTGTGTGTGAGGTCTGTTGGATCAGCTTGGGAATACTGGACGCTTTCTGCCAGGTGGTCACTAGGGCTTCCTATGATGTTATTATTTAGCAATGTAGGCATTTGTCACGTGGGGTTTATGGGCTCTGCACAATGGAATTATGGACCCTCACGTTTATTCGGTGGGAACTGCTAGTAAGTCACCCTATGAATTACTTTAATAAATTTATTTGTTTAGCTCGTTCTGTGTTAAGGTTGGGGTACAGAAATAGATAGAACAATGGTAAGAGATTACTGTCACACTAGCTTTCACACGGCTATGAATCATATGTAGTCCAGCCACTTGATAACAGTTAAAATCACACATTTATTTCTTCTACTCTATACAAGATTCTCTAAGTACTAATCTAACTTAAAAAGTCTCTTTCAATGCTAATAGTTCGATCGCTGATAGTCTATGCAGCTGTTATTTCTTCCTCGGGCACTTGCTATAATATTTCATGTAGATTTGGACTACTGTGGTCCGTTTTACAGTTTCTGAAGAGTTGGACTACTGTGGTCCTGTTATGATCAGTTTAAGTGCACCTTGGCGTGTTCACTTAACTGCTAGATGGAGCGTGCGAAGTCCTTCTGTGAGGTAGCTTCTGGTCCACCTGGGTAGTTGTGTAGTTGGGTTCCCTTGCCACGCTGTGGGGTCTGACAGGGTGTCTTTCAAGGCAGCTCTTTCCGTCTTGTGTGGTAGAGTCTCCTCGACCAACTAACTAGTCGTTTCTGTGGAGTGGGGTGCACAGGATAGCTCGGGATAGCTCGCCTGCTCGTCTGTAATATAAGAGACGAAATTCTGCACAACCCTGAATAATCGGTTTGTGCAGAGCGTCTCACTGAAAGCCAAGTAGCCCTCAGTGATAGCTCCACATCTCTATACATAAGCGACAAACATTCTGCTACTTCCGGGTTCCACTGGAATCTCACTCTAAATTCCTATACATACATAAATATCAATCGTGTCTAACTATACACATACAGAATTAATAATAATATAAACATTCAGTGGTACGGCCACTGGTCTGCAAACATACATATAAGTTAAACAACAGTGGTTCCGTACGGGATACAACATGGCGGCGCAACCGGTCGTGTTTCGCCTCGTGGTCGGCTCTTCCACGTGGTACGGCAAATTCGGATTAACAATTCACATTTATGCATAGCAAATTCCACAAACATAATTTCCACAATAATATAAATATATCACGATGAAACAGAAGGGTGTTCATTTACCTGTTTGACAAGTTCAGGCCCGTGTTGACTAAATAGAATTCTGAGATTCTAAGTCCTGCTTCCTGGTCTATGAGTGAAGATAGTTCTCTGCTAGCTAAGGAGATGTTACTTCTTCTTCGTCTCACACACGACTGATTCAAACTGTGTTAGGTTCTGAACCATTCAAACTGCTCTACCCGCTTAGCTGCTTCTGATTGGTTTAAATGGTCCGATTCAAAGCTCAAGTGCTGACTCACTGCGCTAGCGTGGGTCGGGCTCGCGGTGTGTGGTCTGCTGTGTAATCTTAATTGCTGCTGTGTTATAGTCTAACTTCTAAAGTTACAAGTACTACACATGGCTAAATAGTAAATGTGCAGTGTTAAAGCTAGCCAGTTCGTGACAGGCTCCCTCAACTGAAAAAAGGCGATGACTACTGGATTCGACCTTTTTCTACTACAGAGCCTAGTTTAACACTGCACTATCCTAGGGTCCTATTTACAAACTAATTAAGTTGCTCTACCTGAGCTGCAATGCTGTGCCAGGTAGCTATGGACACTAGTGACAGGGTATTACTGGGCGGGGACGAATTCTGGTGCTGTGGCCCTTAGTTGTGATGGGTGGGCGACAGCTGCTGTGTCCTCCACGAGATGGCGACTGAGGTAGTCGGCTCCGTGGTTCTCTTTGCCGGGGATGTACTCGGTTTGGAATGAGTATGCTTGAAGGGTGAGTGCCCATCTCATCAGGCGAGAGTTCAAAGACTTGGAGGCTGCCAGGAACGATAGTGGTTGGTGGTCCACCTGAACAGTGAAGTGGGTCCCATACAGGTAGAGTTGAAATTTCTGTATGGCCCAGACTAGTCCAAGACATTCTTTCTCCGACGTGGCGTAGTGGGTCTCGGCGGGTCTCAATTTTCTGCTGGCGTAGGCGACAGGGAATAGCGTCTCTGCATTCTTGGGGTCGCGCTGTAGCAGTACTGCTCCGAGGCCTAAGTCGCTTGCGTCGGTGCGAAGAACGAATGGCTGAGTCAAATCGGGTAGGTGGAGTACTGGCGCCGATGTCATTCTGTCCTTGAGTGTTTGGAATGCTGTCTCGCATTCCGCTGTCCATACGACTTTGTCCGGGGCGATTTTCCGGGTTCCATTTGTCAGTGGTACGGCGATGCTGTTGTAGTTGTGGATGAACTTCTTCCGCGATGGCGATGGCCATCCATGTGTGTGTGCTGGGGGTCGCTAGTCGGTCCGTGTACTTCTTGAGGAGATTGATGTGGTGGTATCGGGCTCTCCCGTTCACCTCTACTTGGTAGACTGTCTTGGATTTCTTGGCAGTCACCCGGTACGGTCCTCTCCAAGCGATGTCCAGCTTGTTGGTTCCACTTGGAAGTAAGAGTAGCACTTGATCGCCGACTTGCAGTTCTCGGTCCTTCGCGTGGCGGTTGTAGTACTTCGCCTGACGGGCTCTTGCCTTCTTCAGTGCTTCACCAGCTTTCTTCCACGTTGCTTTGAGGGTTTCCTGCAGGTCTGCGACGTACTTGGTGGCACCTCTTGGTGTGTCGTCTATCTTGGCCTCCGTCCAACTTCTGCGTAGGGCTGCTAGCGGTCCTGCTAGAGGTCTGCCGAAAAGCAAAGTTGACGGGGTGTAGCCTGTGGCTGCATGGGGCGTTTCTCTGTATGCGAACAGTGCCGCATTCACGTAGGTGTCCCACGCTTCTGGATTGTCGTCGGCGACTTTCCTGAGTATGGTGAGAAGGGTTCCGTTCAGTCTTTCTACTTGTCCGTTGCTGGCTGGGTGGTATGGTGGTGTGCGAATGTGATGAACTTGTATCAACTCGAACACGTCTTGCATCAGGCGGCCGGTGAACTGAGATCCGTTGTCCGTTCTAATGCTGTCCGGGAATCCGACTCTGGTAAAGATGGCGATGAGTGCATCTGCAATCTTCTTGGTGTCGATCGCTGGCAACGGGACTGCTTCGCACCACATCGTACATGCGTCGACGAGTGTGAGTAGAAATCTGTTCCGCTTCTTGGTCATGGGCAGTGGTCCTACTATGTCTACTGAGACTTGCTGGAATGGCACGCCGACTACTACCGATGGTCCTAAGGTAACTGGTACGGTGTGATGTCGCGGGGAATATCGTTGACATTGGTGGCAAGATTTCACGTAGCGCTTGACATCCTCCGTGATTCCTGGCCAATAGTAGTGTGCGCTGATTCTCTGCACTGTGGCTCCAATTCCCATGTGTCCGCTGAGTGGCATGCTGTGGCCTAATTCTAGTACTTGGGCTCGAAGGGTGGCTGGTAGTACTAGTTGGGTGTGATCTCCATCTCCTTGTCGATGTAGAACTCCCTCTTCCATGTAGAAGTCTCCCTTGTGCGGGGGTGTGTGCGCCTTGGGTAGCTTCTGGAAGCACTTCGCTATCGAGGTGTCTTCTTTCTGTGCTGTTTTGATCTCTTCGAGTCCTGGATTCGGAGCGAACTCGGGCTGGGGTGGTTGGGTTTTAGCTTGGGCCCTGGTTTGCACTGCCGCTATCTCTACAGTTTTAGGGGGCGTGCCTAAGAACACATACCTACAACCTAGCACTAGATCATACAGGGGTTTCTGTAAAACAGCTGCTTGGATTCGTCCTGTGACGTACCTACTCTCTACTTCTATCCAAGCTATGGGGCAAGTAGTCGTCGGTTTCGTCAAGTCTGCTCCTTGTAAGTCGACTGTCTTGTCTGTCAAGTCCGCGCGCGATACAAGAGATTCGCTAACTATCGCGTCGTAAGATAGACCTGTGTCATACAGACAGTTCGCTTCTTTTCCGTTGACCTTGACCGTGTCTGTCACCGATGGGTGATCTCCGATTGTGTGTGGCTTGTTACCGCTGCTTTGAGTTAGAACTCTGTGCGCTGGCCGGCTTTCGCGCTCTTCCCTACGTTGTGCGGCCAACTTGAAACATTCTGCGGTGGAGTGATTGTTTCTATTGCAGAACGAACAATACCGTCTCTGTTCTGCAGGACCTCTTTTCCCGAATTCCGTGTTGGGTCCTTTATTTTGCCCAGGTCTGGGGTTATTCGGCTTATTCGCGGTGCGCTCTTCCCGGTTAGGGCTTCGTTTCTGTGCCTCTTTCCCGTTAGGCTTTAGGTCTCGCCTGAAGCTCTTGGCTTCTCCGTGTGCGGCCACGTACCTATCTGCGACCTTGACCAGATCTTCCAGTCTTTCCGCGCCCTGCTCTACTGAGAATGTCCTCAGCTCGGGGGTCATGGTTTCCCGTAGCTGTTCCCATACTAACAGTTCTGTCAGTCCATCATACGTTTTAGCCGTGGCTGACTGGCTAATCCACTTATCCAGCGTGGTGGACAACCGATCCGCGAACTGCGCATAGCTCTCTCCTTTCACTCTCCGGTTGGTGCGGAATTTTTGCCGGTAGCATTCTCCTGTCAGTTCGAATCCCGTTAGGAGTGCCTCTTTTACTTTGTGATAGTCAGTCACTCTGTCAGTCGGTAGCTTACTGTAGATGTCATAAGCCTTTCCTCTAAGTCCTTGACTAAGCTTGAAAGACCAATGAGTGGGATCTAGTTTATACTCTGTTGCTAGACGCTCAAACCTAGTCAGATAGAGATCTAGACCTTCTTCTCTCTCATTGAATGTTCCCAGTGGAAATGACATTCCTTGTACAGGGTTGGATGCTACCTCTAGCTGATCTGAGTGGGGAGGGGTTGAGGAAGAACTTGAAGCTCCTGATCCCAATCTTCTTAGCTCTAACTCATGCTGTCTTTCTTTTTCCTTTTCTTCCCTCTCTTTTTCTTTTTCTGCCCTCTCTTTTTCTTTTTCTGCCCGCTCATAATCCCACCTCCTAATTTCTGCGTCTCTCTCTGCTGCTACCTTCTTCTGTTCTGCTTCTAGCTCTAATTTCCTCGTTTCTCTCTCTGCCTCTAATTTCTTCTGCTCTGCTTCTAATGCTAGTTTCTTCGCCTCTCTCTCTGCTGCTCTCTCTGCCTTAGCCTCCTGTTTCTCTACCTCTGCATTGATATACGCAATTAGGTCTCCCCCTGCTAAGTGTAAAGCTTCCCCTAATTCCTTGAAGCGCAATCTCAAGGCCACTGGGTCCGACATTGTCAAAAGTGTCTATGAACAACCTCTGAATCACGTGGAATACCAAAACACTAGCAATATTGCAATTCAATAAACACAATGCAAAGACAATCAAATTCGTAATCAATAATAGAATAAAACAAGAGTCAAATGGCATACAACAGTTACTTAAGCAAAACCTGCAAAAGAACAATGCAACATACAGATACAAAAATAATTGAAGCAAAAAAAGTTTTTAACTAAAGAATAGTGCACCACAACTGATCAGTCCTTGTTACCACTATTCTAAGTTATTCTACTACTCCTACTGTTATCTAATTTTATTGTACTTAGGTCCGGTTATACCCAATTCCTATTATACACAGATCCTAGCTAGGCTCGCCAATTAAGGTGTCACGTGGGGTTTATGGGCTCTGCACAATGGAATTATGGACCCTCACGTTTATTCGGTGGGAACTGCTAGTAAGTCACCCTATGAATTACTTTAATAAATTTATTTGTTTAGCTCGTTCTGTGTTAAGGTTGGGGTACAGAAATAGATAGAACAATGGTAAGAGATTACTGTCATACTAGCTTTCACACGGCTATGAATCATATGTAGTCCAGCCACTTGATAACAGTTAAAATCACACATTTATTTCTTCTACTCTATACAAGATTCTCTAAGTACTAATCTAACTTAAAAAGTCTCTTTCAATGCTAATAGTTCGATCGCTGATAGTCTATGCAGCTGTTATTTCTTCCTCGGGCACTTGCTATAATATTTCATGTAGATTTGGACTACTGTGGTCCGTTTTACAGTTTCTGAAGAGTTGGACTACTGTGGTCCTGTTATGATCAGTTTAAGTGCACCTTGGCGTGTTCACTTAACTGCTAGATGGAGCGTGCGAAGTCCTTCTGTGAGGTAGCTTCTGGTCCACCTGGGTAGTTGTGTAGTTGGGTTCCCTTGCCACGCTGTGGGGTCTGACAGGGTGTCTTTCAAGGCAGCTCTTTCCGTCTTGTGCGGTAGAGTCTCCTCGACCAACTAACTAGTCGTTTCTGTGGAGTGGGGTGCACAGGATAGCTCGGGATAGCTCGCCTGCTCGTCTGTAATATAAGAGACGAAATTCTGCACAACCCTGAATAATCGGTTTGTGCAGAGCGTCTCACTGAAAGCCAAGTAGCCCTCAGTGATAGCTCCACATCTCTATACATAAGCGACAAACATTCTGCTACTTCCGGGTTCCACTGGAATCTCACTCTAAATTCCTATACATACATAAATATCAATCGTGTCTAACTATACACATACAGAATTAATAATAATATAAACATTCAGTGGTACGGCCACTGGTCTGCAAACATACATATAAGTTAAACAACAGTGGTTCCGTACGGGATACAACATGGCGGCGCAACCGGTCGTGTTTCGCCTCGTGGTCGGCTCTTCCACGTGGTACGGCAAATTCGGATTAACAATTCACATTTATGCATAGCAAATTCCACAAACATAATTTCCACAATAATATAAATATATCACGATGAAACAGAAGGGTGTTCATTTACCTGTTTGACAAGTTCAGGCCCGTGTTGACTAAATAGAATTCTGAGATTCTAAGTCCTGCTTCCTGGTCTATGAGTGAAGATAGTTCTCTGCTAGCTAAGGAGATGTTACTTCTTCTTCGTCTCACACACGACTGATTCAAACTGTGTTAGGTTCTGAACCATTCAAACTGCTCTACCCGCTTAGCTGCTTCTGATTGGTTTAAATGGTCCGATTCAAAGCTCAAGTGCTGACTCACTGCGCTAGCGTGGGTCGGGCTCGCGGTGTGTGGTCTGCTGTGTAATCTTAATTGCTGCTGTGTTATAGTCTAACTTCTAAAGTTACAAGTACTACACATGGCTAAATAGTAAATGTGCAGTGTTAAAGCTAGCCAGTTCGTGACAGCATTTTATATGTATGTGCTTTGTTGATAATTTATAATAATGTTTGTATTCTAATTTGTTTTTGTAAACGGGGGTTCGATAAATTAGAGTATAGTCTCAGCATCCCCTGTGTGGGATGTCTTTATTGTAAAGTGACTGGCTGGTGGAGAGTCGTCAGTTTTACCACTAGGGTTGTTTCGGCAGATCTTTTATGCGGATCAGGGGTTGTCCAGTCCTGATTTGGCTTGGAAGAGTCCGCTGGACCTAAAGCAATAATCATGTAATGTAATGTAATGTAATGTAATGTAATGTAATGTAAGGGTGTGCACTCTTTGTTTAGAGGCCTACCAGACCAACATTTCGCCAGTGTTAGGGTGTCCTGGTAATTTATATAAGACATTAACGAACCACCTACTCTCAAAAGATTGTATTGTGTTGTATTGTGTTGTGCCGTGGTGTTGTGTGTATCTGTGCGTCACAGGCCGGGAAACTGAAGGTGATTTGATGCCCATTATTCTAGTTCCTTAGTGGCTATGCACTCCGAGCATGCGTACGTGAATGGATGTGATGAATGAGGGGGAAAGGGTTATATTTCGATAAATAGTATTTTATATGATTTTCTTGATGAAGATGCTAATTGGAATAATGTTGTTGAGGTTGTTGCCAAAATGAGGTCATGTGTGACGATGCTATAGGGGAGATAAAATATGAGAGAGAGAGAGAGAGGAAGACGTTGTATTATAGTATGCCAGAGGGGTGATGGAAGTGAGGGGAGAAATAGGAATGAGGTCAAGGGTGACGTTGTGTATATATTATGACATGTTAGGGGGGTGGGGGGGTGATGATTATGAGAGGAAGGATGAGTCAAGATTATTGATTAGAAATTAAATTATAAAATGCTTGTATTTGTGTAAATAATCATATTCATGAGATGTTAATATAAATTATAGGAGATTTATGAAATGTTATGATGCATAAATAAACAGGTCAAGATGGCGGACGGCGGAAGGGGTTATTTCCCATGTAAGCCTATTGTTTACATGTTGAGAGACAGTTTTTCAAAGACAGTGTTATGTGATGACCAGATTGGGCCTTCGTTTTCTACTTTGCTGTCTACTACGTCTTTGATTTCTGCTTCGATGCCTTCTAGGACATCGACTACGTTTGCGATTCCTACCACATCTTGATTTCCTCTTCTTTGTCTACTACATTTCTGACTTCGTATCTCGTTCTTTGGACTTCATTCTACGCACTGCGTGCCACTTACTCCGACCCACCTCTCCGTCCACCTGCAGGAGGAGGTAAGACGACTTGCTTGGGGACCACTTCTTTGGTCGCAACGTGCAGGGCTTTACATTACACCCTCAATCATACGTACATACACGCACATAAACATATATAAACAGTGACTTTCTACAGTCTGCATTGAGTTGATTGAGTTTGTGAATCTTCTTGAAGTAGTGCTTCGTAATTAGACCGGTGTTGAAGATCGGACAAATAATCTAAGCATAAAGTATTGACTACAGTACTCCTCTTTTAACGTCACTACCGTTTAAGGTCACAACGCGGATAAGATCAATCAGGTTGTTGGTCCCGGCCAAACACCTTCTTTGTACCATTTAGAATTCCTCGCTTAGTGTCACCTCGCATGAGGGAAAACCTCGGATAACGTCAACCCCGTTTTGGTTCCCAAATGGAGGAGACTACTGCTTAAGAGAAATTGATGTCACAGATCACGTAATTTATGAGGTCACTTCCTGTTTTGAAATGGAATTCCATCCCAGAACACCTGTCACGTCCAGCCAACATCCGCGTTATGCGACCCTCTGCAATATACACGGGAACCACTTTGACAGAGTGCGACCCATGGGCGGTGTAGACAGGTGTAACTGTGATCTGCCGTGTCCCCTCCTAGCGGGACGTATTGCCACAGTGGACCTTACCCTGAATTGACTTCATTCACTAGCGATAAAGCATGTGCCGTGACGTAGACAAAGTGAACAATTCGTTAAACTTGTGTAAGGTTTTCTGCAAATACACCCAGTAACTGTCTTGGTGCATACTTTTTATTTTTTATTCTCATTTGCGTGTGTGCGCGTCAATGTGTTTGTGTGTGTGTGTGTGTGTGAGAGAGTATGTGTATGCGTGCTTGCATCCGTTTGTTTGAGTGTTTGAGTGTCTGCTTATGCATCATACACACACACACACAAAATACATATACAGTAATGCATACATGCATACGCGCGCACCAACGAGCACACATGTACACACACACACGCACACACACACACACAACTGTCACACGACACAAAAATTTAGCACCTCGTATAAGATCAAGTTTTTTACTGGTAGTTGATCTTATCAGAGGACTGTTTAGGGTGCCCCTCGGATAAGATCAAACAAAAATTTGGTCCTGTGGGGGGTCACCTAAAGAGAGGAGTACTGTATTTATTAAATACATTTCTTCAAAGTTTTGCTTTGATTACATTAGCCATTAGTAGTATTTTTTTGCATTTTGATTATATTGTTGCATCTTGATTGTATTAGCATCTGTGTACAGTGTCAGGGGTTAGGGATTAGTCAAGAAAGGTAATCGTTTGTTAATTGTTGGGGTTGTGGGTCCGGATAAAGGGTTGAGGTTTGGTTAGATTCCCCATTGTCCTGTGTGTGTGTGTGTGTGTGTGTGTGTGGGTGTGTGTGTGTGCGTATGTATGTGTGTGTATGTGTGTGACAGTTGAATAATAGTGTATAAGTGTTCATCTGGCATTTGTGTTAGTTTTTTTTAGTTTGAGTGTGTATCCCTCCACTCGCTGTTTTGAGCTGAAGTCACTAGCCCATTCGGGTGACGTGACAAACAGAATGTACTGTACTGTATACTTGTTGAAACGTTTACAATGACTCGGGGATCATTCTCCTCATTTACCTGGTCAGCAGATCAGGTGGTAACAGGTTTTACACTCTCCAAGAACTACTGGCGTGTTTATGCATGAAGTTTAGTCATCAGGGTCATGTAGTTTTTAAAAACAAAAGTATTTTAATAATTTTTTTTTTTACATTTTTTTTGGTTCACCATAAACATATTACACCTTTATACATTCTGTTGTTAATTCATTAGCACGGTGATGTTTAAAATTTAAAGAGAGAAAAAAGAAACGTGGGAAAAAAAACACAAAAAAACCCACGCACACACAAAACATAAAAGACGATCATAAAGGGAAACACGAAAAGAAAGGGAAACAATATTACATAAACAGTGGCCTGTAGAAATGCCAAAGTGTTTCAAATTGCACATATTGCATGGATAATGTTGCATTCCATCTGTCAATGTCATATCTAGATTTAAGCACTTTGGTAAACCCGATTAGTGAAGGTAATTCCTGCTTAAATTTACAACTATACAAATACGATTTTGCAAGCAGCAGTATCAAATCATGGACAGCATCTGTCTTAACCCTTTCATGACAACCAAACAATATTAGTTGTTCATCCAGCTCAAAGTTATGGACAATTTCACATTTATTATTAATTAATCTTTGAAGAGTCATCCACAAATTATTACTAACGTTACAATGCCAAAACATAATGCTGAATATTTTCTTTTTCTGATTTACAAAACGTACACAGGTCATCCTCCAGCTTCCCCATTTGTTTACCAATAATATTCGTACCCAAAATTCTGTGAACAATTCGTGTTTGTAACCACTTTAGTTTAATGTCTTTAATCTTTGCCAATGTTTTAAAAATAACTTTCCAATTAAGATTGCCAAAAATTCGTTCTTCCCATTTACTACAGCAATTTGGATGTACCCCGTCTTTTATCAGAATGTCATAATAAATTATAGCTCCTTTAAGAACAGTGCAAAGAGTTCGTTGTGCTTTACTATTTTCAAATTTTGCTGTCGCATTTTTTAATGAAGTGCAACCATTATTTTTTTTTTTTATAAATTCCTTAACTGCATTTAAGCACCCTTGATATGACAGAAAGTCAACCTCAATATTATATTTATTTTTAAAGGCATTGTGGGTATAAAAATTTCCAGTTTCTGTAAGTAAATGTTGAACTTGAAAAACTCCTTTATTAACCCATATTTGACTGAAGAACGGCTGCTCGGCAATCAAAATTGTGTCATTACACATAAATGGTTCACTGAGAATCTACTCAGGTTGATAATCATTAATTCTTCTGCCAAAGTCAAAATAAGCATTAAAAACATTACACCAAAAACTATTAACATTTACAAAGTTACGCACTGCAGGTCCTATTTTTTCTAACATAGTTGTACGTTTATCTGTATAATGCAAAATACACTTCCATTTTTTATTGTTTAACAAAAGTTTTCGTATCCATGTCAATTTTAAAGCATCCATAAATTTTCGCACGTCTGGAATACCAATTCCTCCATTTTCAAATTTTTTTGTTGATGTTTTCCGGCCTATTCGGTCTTTTTTCATGTTCCACACAAATGTGAAAATGCTTAACTGAATGTCATTGACAACTTTGTCTGGAGGATTAGGAAGTAAAATCCACAGATGCACAATTTTTGACAATATCAATGACTTTAATACAGCTATTCGTCCGAGTGGGGTTATTTCTCTCTTCGACCATATTTTATACAATCTTTTTATTTCATAAAATTTATCCTCAAAGTTTATCTTAACACATTCTTCTAAGTTATTTGTAAACCAAATCCCCAAAATTTTGTATTGTGCTGGATTCCATTCCATTTTTAAAGTGAGGCATATATATCACAGGTGAATTCTTTCTGCTACCAAGCTATATTGCACTAGATTTGTCCGAGTTTAAAGCTAATACTGAAATAGCTCCAAATGAGTTAATAGTACCTACAAATTCTCATCTCCCTGTAGTGTTAACAGCATACTGGACAATTTTATTTTCTATTTCATTTATTATTATGCCTTTTATGTTTTTATTTTTCTTTATTAAAATGCCCATTACTTCAACACAGAGAATAAATAGGTATGGAGACAACGGATCGCTCTGTCGACACCCTCTGCTAATGTTAAAACATGGTGTTGCAGATCCATTAACAATGACTGTAGACTTAATGTTAGAATAAAATGTTTTAATCCAGTTTCATATGTCACTGCCAAAGTTATACATTCTCAAAATTTTAAACATGAAATCCCAGCTCAATGAGTCGAAGGCCTTTTCAAAATCGAGGCATAGCAATAATCCAGGCTTATTAGTCATATTTAACAAATCAATTAAGTCATAAAGGAAGCGTACATTATCACCTAAGTATCTATCTTTCATAAAACCTGTCTGGTCTTCGCTTATTAAATTTGATAGGATAGTTTTGATACGATTTGCTATACAAGCTGATCCAATTTTATATGAAGTATTCAGAAGAGAAATTGGACGCCAGTTCTTTATTAAATCTCTCTGTTTATCACCTTTTGGAATACAAACTATAACTCCTTCCTTTTGTGTTATTGATAATTCTCCTTTAATGAAACCTTCATTGAGAGATCTCACCACAAAGCCACCTAGAACGCGCCAAAAAACTTTAAAAAATTCCACTGTGAAACCGTCACTTCCAGGGCTTTTACCATTATTCATATTTTTTAAAGCAAAAAACCTGCTTCATCAAGATTTATTCTTCCCTCGAGGGCTTCTTTCTGGAAATCACTTAACTTTGGCATTTCTTTTTCAAACATATTCTTATCAAACACTTCTACTTCTCTTTCAGAATAGAGTTTTGTATAGAATGAGTTAACTTCTTTTGCTATTTCTTCTTTATCTGTTGTAGCTTCGCTATTTGCTTTTGTTATTTTAGTTATTTGTTTACTGACATAATTACGTTTCTCTAACGAACAAAAATACTTTGTAACCTTTTCTCCGTCTGCAATCCATCGAGCAGTGACCTAAGTAAAACTCCCGCCATTCTTTTCTCCCTAATAGCAATTAATTCTTCTTTGTAACTATTGTACTCGATCCTGTCGTCGTCTGTACTATTTTCTCTTTTCTCAAATTCTTCTACCTTTGTCTCTAAGTATTTTTCTGTTTCTATACTTTCTTTCTTTTTTTACTAGCGTAAGTAATAGTCATCGCCCTAATTTTCAGTAGTAAAGTGTCAAAAAACAGTTGATCAGAAATAAGTAGTTGAACTTCATTGGTAGGCAATTCGTCAATAGTAACCCTATCGTAAGGTGTAGCGGCATGTTCACCTGTAATTTCTTTAATTAGTTTATTAACTAGCTCTAGATATGTTAAATCCTTTAAAAGTGACGAGTTAAATTTCCAAAAGGTAAAATGTTTATCAGTGTGACCTGCGTTGAGTTCTAAGGTGACAATTCAATTGAGTGATCCGTACGGTAGCCTGGTTTTATATCAGCATCGACAACGTAGCTAGAAAGTGTGTCAGCAATTACAAAAAAATCCAACCGGCTCTGTTGTATTGGATTATTTCTCCGCCAACTGTATCTTCGAAGTTCAGGGTTCAATTCGCGCCATATATCAACCAGATCTAACTTAGACATTAACATTTCAACTCGCTGCTGGGCTTGTTCATTATTATTGTGTTTGTATTTAAAGTAATCTAACGAAAAATCCATAACAAGATTCCAGTCACCTCCGATAATTATATTTTCACACCCCATTCTTCTTAAAATTGTTTCAATATTAACATAAAAACCTGGTTCGTCTCTACTTGGTCCATAAACATTAACAATAACAAACTCTTTTCCCAACATTTTAACTTTGATCATGAGAGAATTACTATCTGATCCTTTTATCACTTTAGTGACAGTAAATTCAAAATCATTTTCAAACAGAACCGCCACGCCACGAGAATTGGTAGAATAAGACGCAAAGAAACATTCATAACCCCACTCAGACCGAACGCATTTCTCTAGGTTTTCATCAAAGTATTTTAATAATTGTTTTAATCCAGGTCGTCAACCGGTTGTTTTGCATTTAAGTTTACCACCGAGCAAAGTGTGTCTCAGGGTCATGTTAGTATTTTTTTTTAAATAACGTGCATAGAAATGTGAGTCAATGTACTCACCGCACCGCCCCACCCCCACCCCCCGAAACCCTACACCATACCCCTTACATTTTATTTTTAACCCAGACTTTTGCAAATCTATTCGATGTCAGTCCAAAACTGACATTTAAAAATGATCCAAGTTCCATAGTGAGCACGTGAGGCAAATTTTCCATTTTTATTCTTTCTTTTTAATACTTTTTCAGTTCTCCAGCCCGTCTTGTTTTGTTGTTGTTGGTTTTTTTTAAAAATTCTTTCTGGGCACTCATTTGTATGTTAAATTTTGGAAGTTGCATACCTTTTTAAGGCCGTCCAGGGGTCCCTGCCTGTACGAGTTTTGCAATGCAAATCAATCAATCAATATTTCATTTATTGTCTATTCACACATTTAGGTGACATTAGACATTAATTAATAACAACAACAATATAAATCAAATCACAACTAAGAAACCTTATAACAAAATGGAATGAAAGGGGAAGAAGGATTTAACACCAAACTATAAAAGTCTACCAATAGGAGTCATTGCAATAATTTTCACAACTGCTGTTATCTGTGAATGATGTAATACATCATCTATAGACTGTCCATATTCAGTCAAAAGATGTCCTTGGTTTTCGTACATTGCATTTAAAACTGGACATTCAAATAAAATATGGTAAACTGATATATTTTTGCCACACATACACTGTATATCTGCTGAATATTTAGTATTCCATGAGTTCATTCTGAACTTGTATATTAATTTTGACAACTGTCGTGAACAGTTCGGTATAGTAACCTTTTTAATGCTAGTATCTTGACATACTACTTTTTCTAATAAGGAATACATTTCAGAACAACACATACTCAAATTGTTGACAGAAATGGAAACTAATGATCTTAGTGCTCCCTCTTTGGCTAACGTGTCACACACTTCATTCCAATGAATTCCACAATGTGCTGGAACCCAACAGAAATCAACAACTATACCTCTAGAGAATATACAATGGATCATATGTTTGATTTCATATATGAATTCATTTCTTACTTTGGAATTACCCTGTTTTAAAGCATACAAAACCGCTTTTGAATCGACACAAATCAGTAAACCTAAGAGCTCTAACGGTAAAGTCATAATGTAATTTAGAGCCATTACAATAGCATAAAGCTCACTCGTAAAGATAAAAAAAAACCCTTTCCTAGATAATATGAGCGTCTTACATTTAATGCAGGAATGATAAAGGCCGATCCATTATCTAAAGAATCTAATACCGAACCATCTGTAAAAATCTTCAAATGGTGTAAATAAGTATTTGCAATATGCTCTTTTACCTCAGTAACTAAGAGATTAGTGTTATCATCTTTTTTAGTTACACTATAATCAATGTTAAAATTTGCATTTCTGTGCTCCCATGGTGGAATAGGTGATATTAATGGCATAACAGGAATTGCTGTGATATCAATGTTACACTTTTCAAAAAGATCTTTTGTGTAGTTCTTAATTGGCTGCAAATAATTAATATGTTTAGTTCTTTTGGGATAGTCCTCTGCATCTATAAAAATTTCGTCTTGTACTGAATTAGGGACAGATAAACATCTTAGTACATATTTTGAAGTCGCTAATTGACGTTGTTGGTTTAATGGTAATATGCCAGCTTCTTGGTATGTTTTAATTGTATTAGCATGAAGTGGAACACCTAATGCAACTTTAATAGCTCTACTGTCGATGCTTTGTAATTTATTTAATAATGTATTGTTTGTTGAAAAGTACACCTCCTGACCATAAACAAGCTTTGAACGGACTAGTGATATTGCTAAATGTAAGAGGGATTTGGTATCCTGACCCCAATTTTGTACACTAATAATTTTTAATAAATTTAGGGATTTTCTTGCCTTTGTTATTAAATGTTCAATATGTAATTTCCAGTTTAATTTAGAAGTTAGCTGAACACCAAGAAATTTAACCTGTTTCTTGTATATAAGAATCTCATTATTTAATTTCAAAACAGGTAAACATTTAGGATTAATACCAGTATTAAAAAGCATTTAAAACGTTTTTTTCAGATGACAATTCCAGACCATTATTTTTCATAAATAAATTGAGGTTTTTCAGTTCTTCTTGAAACAGTTTCTGTACATGTGTTATTACTCTCTGTTTAGTATGTTTTCGAAGAGATGTATTAATCCACATTGCAATATCGTCAGCGTACTGAACAACATTTAATGGATTAGAAATAACAGTGGGAAGATCGTGAATAAGTATTGAAAACAATAATGGGGCAATTATAGAGCCCTGAGGAATTCCCATGTCAATGTTATGATAAGATGAATAAGTGTTTCCTACTCGTGTACATATAGATCTGCCATTTAAATAATTTTTTATATAATTATACATATGACCACTCATTCCAATATTTTTTAATTTATATAACAATCTTGCATGCCATACACTGTCATATGCTTTTTTGACATCGAAAAATGCAGCAAGAGTACTTTTTCTATGAGCAAACTGTTTTTTAATATGACTAGTTAATTTTACCAAGTGGTCAGTTGTGCATCGACCTTTTCTAAATCCTGCCTGATTTTTAATGGGATACGACTGAAGTTTAAATCCATTTTTCATTTCTTTTACTTTTTTCCATACCTTTTGCATATCCTTTGCTTCTGAAACCTCTTTAACACAAAATTCAGACCAATACTGTTTTTTGGTCCGAGCTATAACCCTATTACATTGTATCTTAGCATATTTCATCTTTGTGAAATTTTCATCAGTTTTATTTTTAATCCAATGCTTATATAAGTCTTTTTTTTAAATTTACAGCTGTTTCACATTCACTATTCCACCAAGAATTTCCAGATTGGTTATTTAGTTTCTTAGATTTACATTTTGGAATATATTTTTCTGCTGCTGTTATTATAATATTTCTAAAATTTGAATAAATCACATGTATATCATCATGAATAATACTGTCAGTATCGATGGCATTGAGATATGCTTGAAAATCATCCCACATTGCAAATTTATATTTAAATTTAGGAATGATGTCTTCTGTTTTATCATCATTATCATAATCAACATCCTTGAGCTTAATAATAATTGGTATATGATCACTTCCTAAACAATCGTCTAGCGGAGACCAAGTGCAAGTTATTGCTAAGTCAGGTGTTGTAAATGACAGATCAATTGCCGTGGGCCTGTGGTATGAAACATCAGGAATTCTTGTGTACTGACCGTCATTTAAGAGGCATAATTTAGAGTCCAAAATATTTTCAACTAAACGGCTACTTGTTACTACATTACAACCTGGCTCCCACCACGGCGAATGCGCATTGAAGTCCCCCATTATTAACCACTTCGCATTTGACTTTACTCATGTTTTTAGCCAATCTGTATTATCGTCTTTCGGACCTTCTGGTAAATATAAAGACAAAACATTTAAAACAATATGCTTGTTAATTTTCAACACTGCAGCAGTACTATAAATATTCTGTAACGACGTAGGTACAGGCGATGGAAATAAGCAGTAATCTAAATCACACCTAATATACATACAAGGCTGTCTGTACTTTTCTTTTGTCGTCGAATTCAAGAGCATGAAACAAAGGAGGATAATAATAATTCTTTAACTTAGGGAGCCTCTTTGGGTCAATATTCAATGACTGTAATGCTAGAACGTGAAAATTCTCATCCGATATATATTTTTCAAAATATAATAAATTTGTACCCAGTGACCTGCAGTTCCACTGGAAAAATGTTATTTCATTGTGCTTCATAATTAGTCTAATAAATTATAATAGTGTAATTTATTGAACTTACACTTACTTTTAATGAGGAATATATATATATATATATATATATATATATATATATATATATATATATATATATATATATATATATATATATATATATATATATATATATATATTCTGTATTTATTTATTTTAACAAAAAGTACGTTTGTATTATAATTCTTCATGAATAATTTACATGTTATTGTTTTCACAAATGTGAATCCAGTCTTTATATTTTGCATGACATTTAGTAGAACTGCCAATTTTTGTTCCACCAATTTTCCCTTCGACGATCACTTTTTGATCTAACTTTTTCCCATAGGAGCCAATTCAGGTGACGCCCAATGTTCTTCGCCAGGGTTGCTGTAGCTCTTCGGTTGGGGTGTACTCCATCAAGACAGTCATACTTTGACATATTCTCATGTTGAACGAATGAAATGTTTTTGATTTTAAACAATCCCGACACCAATACAGCATTAAATAGACATCCTTTTCTCTCCAAATCCTGATGACAAGTTGGCGCTATTTTGCTTACTACGAACTTGGTCAAAGGCTTCTCTGCTACAAACTTCTTGATCTTGGTAGCCAGGTTCAATGCAGCTGCTCTCGGCTCCTTCTTTTTCAAATCGTTGAGCCCCACGTGAATAACAGCAGCATCAATATGATCCTCAATGTTTTTTGGAACGTATTCTGTAGTGAACATCTTCTTGTGTACATGGTTCTTGTCAGCCGAAATCCCTTCAAGGATTTTCGATAGATCTTCTGTTGTAGATGCCTTCTTGTGAAACGCATGGAACCCGTACGATCTTCCAAGCCGTTTTCCATCAACATTTCTGATCACAGAATCTCCTATTACGGATACTTTCGGAAGCTCCGCGCTTTTATTCATTTGCAGGTGGTCTTGTTTTTCTTTGGTCGTCATATCATTCATGACGTCATTCGCATCCATGACGTAACTTTTACTTTTTTCCGATTTCTTTTTTCTTGAGACCCCTGATGACAGACCTAGGGTTGACAATGATTGAGGATCAAACTGAGAAGCAGACCGGCTGAAAGTCACGACCTCAGCGTAAGATCGGGCGAAGATGGGGGTTAGTAGCGGTTTTTTCATGGTCTGAACTGTTGTTGCCACTGACTACCGTAGATTCTGATAGTTTGTCCTTTCCCTGCTCCCTCACCAAACTCTCTATCGCCATCATTCGCTCTTTTAGATCGGTCATCATTGAAAAAAGTTTATCGCAACTGACCTGATCATCTCTGGAGTCACTGAGAAAAGATTGTTCTTCCGTTTGAACAATCACCTCTCTGGTAGGTCTATCTTTTTCTGCACCAAGGCCAAGCTTGACACAACGTAACATATTTTTGTAGAATAAGGCCCACTTCGCCATGAGATGGCACATCCAAATAATACACTTCATTTTCACACACAAAAATATATCAATAGTCCTCAGGTTATTCACTAATATTTTAGAGAAATATCGAAAAACAAAGGATGTGCTTTCCTAGCCCAGCTGATGATTTGGGACCGGAAGTGGACCCCAGGACCCCCACCCCCCCCCCCCACCCCCATTTTCGCAATGCTATCTGTTTAATATTCCTGGTTCTTGCTGTTGTGTACACCACTGAGCCAACTGCGAGCCTCGTACAAACTAACGCCTGTAGAGGGCGTGCTAGCTGCTAGCCGTGACGTGTTATTCAAACGCTGCTTAGCTAGCGGGTCAGTGACTTCCATTCAACGCAAAAATAGTTGGGTTCATTAGGTTACAGGGCTTTTCATCTTCTTCTCGTATAGAAAACCTCGACTATAGCATACGAAGCAAGATGGCAAGCCATTCAGATTTATTTCCAGGCACTCACACTCTCCTATCCTATCCTGTCCCGTAACCCGGAGGTCGTAGGGGCACCACAGATGATCGTTTAACCGTTTAACCAGCATACTCCATCTTTCTCTGTCCTCAGCAGCCCTGACTTCGCTCAGTGTCAAACCAGTCCATTCTCGAATTTTGTCCTCCCACCTCTTTTTCGGTCTCCCTCTTCTTCTTGCAATGTGCCTAGCAGAATGGTCTTTGCAAGGCCTGATGATCTGGTGACGTGGCCATACCATCGGAGTTTCCGTTTCTTCACCACTGTGAGCAGGTCATCGTGTTGCCGAATGGCTTGTGTGATGGTCTGTCGTCGTTGGTGATGTGTTGGGTATAGGAAATGCCCAGAAGTCTTCTGTAGCACCTCATCTCCATGCTTTGTATTCTTCGTTGTAGATCTGCTGTGAGGGTCCATGCTTCGCAAGCATATAGGAGGATTTTTTTTTTTGCCCAAGACACACTCACACATATAGCCGAAAAAGAAACAAACATGGAATAAAAGATCGCTATCCGACTTATCTGCTTGCGATATGCCCCCTCACCCCTTTCCCCTCACCCCTCCAAAAGAAAATTATGGAATCGACTTTTTAGATACAGCGCACAACCTGTTTAAACATGGTGAAGCACAATGACCTCGACCTTTGAGAAAGTGCAAATTCGATTTAACATGAATAGAAATAGTTAAAATATCCGGAATGGTAACAATTCTAATATTTTGGGGTCGTTTGAGATACGGCAAAAAGTATGTTTTTAACACAAAAAATGTGACATTCTGCACGATGGACTGACCGACTGACCAAAACCTATTTGCAACTGAAGGATGGCCCGTGATTTGAATATACCAAAACTCAACAAAATCGCTTAAGCCGTTTTTAGATCTTGAACAAAATGTGTTTAGCAACAACATGACCAGTGACATTGACATTTGTGACAGAGCCAATATGAGGGCCCCTGTATGCAGGCCATTAACATAATGTTCATAATAAATGTGGTCAAAATCCGTTTGGTAGTTCTTGAGATATGGCGTCTAACAGAACGACTGAACGAACGAACGACCGACACTTCACAAATTTTGATTCACCCCGACTAATTTAAAGTATTTCCATAAATGTCTGGAAATAAAAGAAGCGGATAGCACTGTATACTAAATGTATATAAACTTTGGCTAATTCATATTAAAGAGCCATTTGCAGTAGTGTGGACATTTCAAGGCATTGATGTGTTTCCAAGTAGTAGTTGTGCTAAATCCGTATCGAGTATTCTGTAAATTACTTTCATCTCCAACCATGAATGCTTTTGTAGCAGTTTTGATGTTTTCTTTGTGTGCTTTGTTTTCTGCAGACTTCTACACGTACCGTAAGCAATGCCAGAAGAGTGTAATCTAATACTGATTTAGTAAAGATCTTTGGCAAATTAGTTAGCGTTGATAAATATATATTCCTCTTTTTAAGAAGATTGACATGCGTATTCCACAAGGCTCTATATTTGTTTCAATTTTATTTTCTATTTTTATGTATGATCTTCTAAAGTTATGTCAACATATACTAATGTTGTACCCGGAGATTTCTGTATAAATAGCATCCCCACTTTGTGGAAATTTAGTCATCCCTTTCCCCCCCTTTCCCAGTCCCCTATTCGCTATATGTGACGTGGGACTTTAATCTATCTACCTTGGAAATTTAGTCACAGCGCGCGTTTATCGAACTTTTACATCGGCCTGTCATTAGGCTTTTATGATTTTAATTGATAGCGTTTTTAAAAAAAAAGAAAAAAAAATATTACCTATGGTCCCAGCATGACTTTTGCCATCTCTGTAATTTAATTGAAAAGTGTTCCAGTGCCATATTGTGATGCTAACACTATATTTATATCGAATTTCTATTCGATATATAGAATATATATATATATATATATATATATATATATATATATATATATATATATATATATATATATATATATATATATATATATATATATATAAGATAAGATAAGATAAGATAAGATATTACTTTATTAATCCAAAAGCATGGAAATTACATTGTCTGTCAATTAAACAGGTCCATTCATTCTTCTTTTACACACACATAAATATTTATACATTATTAATGATCTTCAAACACTTGGACATATTTTCATAATGCAGATATTTCAATTAAGCAGTTTTAAAAATAAATAAATAAATAAATAAAAAATAAAAAAATAAACTAACTAAGCTGCATGAGAGTTGTAGAGTATGTTTAGTAAGACCTACCGACTTGTTTGTTATGTGCTTGAATGGCAAGTGGTATGAATGAGTTCCTGTACCTATTTGATGTTCCCGCTGGTGCCCTAAAACGTCCACTCCTGTCTATCCGTCGAGAGTCAAATTCCAAGAAAAGTGGATGGTTACTGTCAGCCAAAATTGCAGTCAGCTTTTTTGTCACTTGTCTGCTATGTATCGTCGCCATGTCATCCTGTTCCCTCCCAATCACCCCACTAGCCCTTTTTATCTGTTTGTCCAATCTTCGTTTTTCTGTTTGTGATACGTTTACTCCCCAACATGAGATTCCAAAAGAAATGATGCTTCCTATTACAGCTGTATAAAACATTTGTAAAATTTCCTGTTTTACATTAAAGGATCTCAGTTTTCTTAAACAAAACATTCTACTTTGCAGTCGCTTGTAAATGTAGTTTGTGTTATCTTTCCAAGTGAATCTATCATCGATAACCACACCTAAATACTTATATGCATGCACTCTCTCTACTTCTTCTCCTTTGATAAAGATAGGATTAAAATCAAACGTGTTTCCCTTCCTAAAATCAATTATCATTTCTTTTGTTTTGCTTACATTTAGATCTAGAAAATTCGAATCACACCAGTTGACAAAGCTATCTATTTCATCTCTGTACATGTTGTCCATGTTGTTGGTAATAAGACCAGAGAGTGCCGTGTCGTCTGCAAATTTTATCAAGGGACAGGATTCGTGCTTTTGTCTATGGTCTGCGGTGTACAAAGAAAACAAAAAAGGTGCTAGAACAGTTCCTTGAGGGGCTCCTGTATTAGTCAACACAATATTAGAATTGTATACAATAGAATTGGAATTGTTTTGAACTCTGACAAACTGAGGTCTATTTGTAAGATATTCAAAAATCCATAGAATAGTTCTAATATCAACATTCATGCCTGCTAGTTTTTGAACAAGTGAATGGCATTGCATAGTATTAAAAGCACTACTAAAATCAAAGAACATAAGCCTGACACAAGAATTTGCATTTTCTAAATGTGAGTACATTTTGTTGAGAACAAAAAGAACAGCGTCTTCAACATTTCTCTTACTTCTATAGGCAAACTGCAGTGGGTCAATAAAATCTGATACTAAAACATATAACTTATTAAGAACAAATTTTTCAAAAACTTTCATCGTGACAGAGGTTAAAGCAACAGGGCGAAGATCATTAAAAACTTTGACTGGATTCTTTTTAGGAACAGGTACTATGCATGACATCTTCCAAAGATTAGGTACAACAGACTGAGTAAAAGACATGTTAAAATATATACAAGGACAATAATTATCCTGCTCTCAAAGGTGGACAAAAGTGAGACATAGTGACTTTCAATTCCATGTGCTTCTTAATGAGCTAAAAGAGCTCAATAAGCAGTAGAATTGCATTCATAAAGCCTGGTTCTCCTGACGCGTTTCGATCTTTACCAAAGATCTCATCAGAGGAGGTTTGGCCCTGAATGCATAGACGTGTATGTGTATGAGTTTATAGTCCCCTCTCTTCCCGATAAGGATTTTCAGAGAGGAGACTCTGATATTTGTGCATAGACTACACTAAGTGCAGTCCAAATGTACTGCATGGGTAGTCACAAAGACACCCGTTAAGAAGTTCACATTAGGAAGAAGCCAGTCTCACTATGAAAATACCCCAGTTACCAGGGCCGACCGAGAGAATTACTTTGAAAATGGTTTTCAAATAATTATAAAATTTAATATAAATTCTCTCCAAATGGCTAGCACCGTACAGCAACCATTAAGGAACAAGGAATAAAAACAAGCCAAGGGAGGCAAGTTAATTTAAACAAGGACAATAATTATCCTGCTCTCAAAGGTGGACAAAAGTGAGACATAGTGACTTTCAATTCCATGTGCTTCTTAATGAGCTAAAAGAGCTCAATTAGCAGTAGAATTGCATTCATAAAGCCTGGTTCTCCTGACGCGTTTCGATCTTTACCAAAGATCTCATCAGAGGAGGTTTGGCCCTGAATGCATAGACTACACTAAGTGCAGTCCAAATGTACTGCATGGGTAGTCACAAAGACACCCGTTAAGAAGTTCACATTAGGAAGAAGCCAGTCTCACTATGAAAATAACCCAGTTACCAGGGCCGACCGAGAGAATTACTTTGAAAATGGTTTTCAAATAATTATAAAATTTAATATAAATTCTCTCCAAATGGCTAGCAACGTACAGCAACCATTAAAAAACAAGGAATAAAAACAAGCCAAGGGAGGCAAGTTAATTTAAACAAGGACAATAATTATCCTGCTCTCAAAGGTGGACAAAAGTGAGACATAGTGACTTTCAATTCATACAGAGAGCAGGATAATTATTGTCCTTGTTTAAATTAACTTGCCTCCCTTGGCTTGTTTTTATTCCTTGTTCCTTAATGGTTGCTGTACGGTGCTAGCCATTTGGAGAGAATTTATATTAAATTTTATATATATATATATATATATATATATATATATATATATATATATATATATATATATATATATATATATATATATATATATATATATATATATCGAATATATATGTATATATATCGAATTTCTATTCAGGCCTTTTATAATTTTTGACCTGATAATTTAAAGATTACTCATGGTTTTAACGTAATATAATTTGAATTTTCCTTGGTATGTAATATTATGGAAGCGGGGCAGTGGACACATGCCGGTGCCCCTTCCTTCCTTTCAATAACTGTAAGTTGTTTGGTGTTACACTCGATGTTGGTTTTGTATTTATCAGTAGTTGATTCAGCCCCAATGCTTGAATCCTCCTGATAAGTGTAACTCAGATTCGTTTATCCACGCAAACCGTTCACTCAGCAACAAGGTACGGAGTCGTCATATGTAGTCTTCCACTTATTTCAGCGAAGATCAACAACTGCATACAATCATTTTTTCCACTTTCAACTTTTCACAACTTTCCACTTTACAATTCTCTCTACTTACAACACAACTTTCAACACCTCTTGAAACAGTGCGGCCCTATATATATAGCCTCTCTACACTCCAGAAAGGGTGAGAATACCCCAGCATGACACACCACAACCAATCAGAACAGACTTCGTCATTACTGTCTCACGTCATACAACCTTATTTGGGATGGAAGCTTCTTTAATTACCCCTAGAATTATCCATACGCTTCGATCGATAGTAAATAACCAACTCTAGAAAATTCACAAATAATATCGACCAACTAAAATTACCAACATTATACAAAGCTTCTTCTAATAACAACGCAGCTTCCCCAAACCTGCAAGCTTCCCGTGAAGTCCCACTTCAACAACATACTGTCCAACAGCTTAATGTTTCCCGATCTGGCTTCCTCCCGTCTCCTCCAACGATCCGTTCACTCCCAGGTCTAGACTATATTTTTCCCAACCTGAGCTCTTGATTGGTCAACTATGCTGGTAAACAATCTTCCACTGTGGAAGCACGTGCCCTTCATTACTCAATTTCTTTGCCCTAATACCCTGACGAGTGACCTGTCTGTCCCGTGACTGAAAAACAAGGTGCCCCATACCCCTCTCCCACAGTTTTGCCATGACAATAAGTACAGAGATTTGTTGTAAATAAGTCTTTTTTGGTGGGGGTGGGGGTGGGGGGTTGGCTGTATGTGGGGGAGTACATAAACCTATCCTATCCTATCCTATCCCATAATTCGGTATTGTTGCGAAAACCCAACGGAGAGCATCGACTGTGCATCGACTTCAGATTGTTGAATGCCGTAACGCAGTTCCAGCCAGAGCCACTCCCGGACCAGACAGACCTATTTGCCAAGCTACAGCGAGCGAAGTACTTCTCACGCATCGACCTCAGCAAAGGATACTACCAGATACCAGTGCAACCGCAAGTCCGAAAGTACCTAGCGTTTAGCACTATGGAAGGACACTTTGAGTTCAATGTACTTCCATTCGGACTCCACAACGCACCCAGCATCTTCAGCGCCATGATGCGAAAACTCCTGGCACCCCTGAGCAGCGAGCACCTACACTCGTTTATGGACGACATCCTCATCGCTACGCCTACATGGGAGGAACATGTCACGCTCCTACAACAACTACTCGCCCGCCTCAGAGACACGGGATTGACGGCAAGACCCACCAAATGTCAGATTGGATTCACGGAATTAGAATTCCTGGGACACACCATAAGTCAAGGAAGCCTGCGACCGGTAGAAAAGACCGTGAAACGCCTACTCGACGCTCCTAGGCCCAAGACCAAAAAGGAAGTACAGTCGTTTCTAGGACTCTGCGGCTTCTACCAGAAGTTCATCCCCAACTACAACAGCATCGCCGTACCACTGACAAATGGAACCCGGAAAATCGCCCCGGACAAAGTAGTTTGGACAGTGGAATGTGAGACAGCATTCCAAACACTCAAGGACAAAATGACATCGGCGCCAGTACTCCACCTACCAGATTTGACTCAGCCCTTCGTTCTTCGCACCGACGCAAGCGACTTAGGCCTCGGAGCAGTACTGCTACAGCGCGACCCCAAGAATGCAGAGACGCTATTCCCTGTCGCCTACGCCAGCAGAAAATTGAGACCCGCCGAGACTCACTAAGCCACGTCGGAGAAAGAATGCCTTGGACTAGTCTGGGCCATACAGAAGTTTCAACTCTACCTGTATGGGACACACTTCACAGTACAGGTGGACCACCAACCACTATCGTTCCTGGCAGCCTCCAAATCGTTGAACTCTCGCCTGATGCGATGGGCACTCACCCTTCAGGCATACTCATTCCAAATCGAGTACATCCCTGGCAAAGAGAACCACGGAGCCGACTACTTCAGTCGCCATCTCGTGGAGGACACAGCAGCTGTCGCCCACCCAACACAACTAAGGGCCACAGCACCAGAATTCGTCCCCGTCCAGTAGAACCCTGTCACTAGTGTCCATAGCTACCTGGCATAGCATGGCATCTTAGGTAGAGCAACTTAATTAGTTTGTAAATAGGACCCTAGGATAGTGCAGTGTTAAACTAGGCTCTGTAGTAGAAAAAGGTCGAATCCAGTAGTCATCGCCTTTTTTCAGTTGAGGGAGCCTGTGACGAGATCACTAGTTTTACCCTGCCTATTTACTATTTAGCCTTGTTTAGTCATTGTAACTTTAGAAAGTTAGAGTATTACACAGCAGCTGATTACAGTATAGGAGGTACACACACTGCGAGCTTGACGCCGGCAGTTAGTGACGTCAGCACTGTGGGCCTTGAATCTGAAAGTTTTAACCTATGGGACGCAGGCAGAGCGGTTAGAGCCGGTTCTGACTGGGTCAAAACCTAGCATAGCTTAGGTCAGTTGAGAGTAAGACACCGAAATGTACACAGCTACACCTAGTAGAGCAATACCTCCACTGAATAGACCAGGAAGCAGGACTTGAGAATCGTAGAATTCACTCAAGTAGCCACGAGCCTGACATTGTCAAACAGGTAAATGAACATACTTCTGTTTCATCGTGATATATTTATATTATTGTTGAAATTATGTTTGTAGAATTTGCTATGCATAGATGTGAATTGTTAATCCGAATTTGCGTGACCACGCGGCGAAACACGACCGGTTGCGCCACCATGTTGTATACCTGACGGAACCACTGTTGTTGAACCTATATGTATGTTTGCAGATCAGTGGCTGTACCAGTGAATGTTTATATTATTATTAATTCTGTATGTGTGTAGTTAGCCACGATTGATATTTATGTATGTATAGGAAAGTAGAGTTGAGATTCCAGTGGACCGCGGACGTAGCAGAATGTTCGTCGCTTATGTATAGAGATGTGGAGCTATCACTGAGGGCTACTTTGGCTTTCAGTGAGACGCTCTGCACAAACCGATTATTCAGGGTTGTGCAGAATTTCGTCTCTTATATTACAGACGAGCAGGCGAGTTATCCCGTGCGCCCAACTCCACAGAAACGGCGAGTTGGCTGTTTAGCCTCTACAGCACAAGTCTGAGAGAGCAACCCTGGAAAACCCCCTGCAAGACCCCACAGCGTGGCAAGGGACCAAACTACACGACGACACAGCGTGTACCAGAAGCTACCTCATCAAAGGGCTTCAAACCACAAGCTAAGTGCCCAGGAATCAGTGCACTTAAACTGATAGAAAAAGGACCACAGTAGTCCACTCTTCAGAACTGTAGTAAAACGGACCACAGTAGTCCAATCTTCATGAACTCTAGAAGCCATTGCCCGATGAAGACATAACAGCTGCCTAGACTATCAGCGATCGAATTATTTGCAGTGACTCAAGACTTTTAAGGTAGATTAGTACATCGAAAATCTTGTATAGAGTAGAAGGAATAAATGTGTGATTTTAACTGTTATCAAGTGGCTGGACTACATATGATTCATAGCCGTGTGAAAGCTAGTGTGACAGTGATCTTTTACCATTTTCTATCTATCTCTGTACCCCAGCCTTAACACAGACCGAGCTAAACAAATAAATTTATTAAAGTAATTCACAGGGTGACTAACTAGCAGTTCCCATCGAATAAAGCGTGAGGGTTACAGCATTCCATTGTGCAGAGCCCAGTAACCCATAAACCCCACGTGACACTCAGCAACCCTGATTGTTTCGCTCAGTGTCAAACCAGTCCATTCTCGAATGTTGTCCTCCCACCTCTTTTTCGGTCTCTCTCTTCTTCTACCTCCTTGCACTGTGCTTTGCAGGATGGTCTTTGCAAGACCTGATGATCTGGTGACGTGGCCACACCATCGGAGTTTCCGTTTCTTCACCACTGTGAGCAGATCATCGTGTTGTCCAATGGCTTGTGAGATGGTCTGTCGGACTTCGTCGTTGGGGATGTGCTGGCTATAGGAAATGCCCGGAAGTCTTCTGTAGCACCTCATCTCCATGCTTTGTATTCTTCGTTGTAGATCTGCTGTGAGTGTCCATGTTTTGCAAGCATATAGGAAGATGGAGATGACAAGGGAGCGCAGCAGCCTTACCTTGGAATGTAGACTGATGGTCCTATCTTTCCAAATTGGCTTCAACCTCACCAGGGCAGCAGTTGTTTGTGCGATCCTGTAGAGGACTTCCTGTCGGGACCCATAGTCTGATACAATGGCTCCTAAATATTTGAAGCTATGCATTGTGTTGAGGGATTGGCCTTGGACTTTGATGTCCGTGTTGATGCCATTGGTGTTGTTGGTCATAATTTTGGTCTTCTCTGCACTTATTTCCATTCCAAACGCTCTAGAGGTGGTGTCAAGCCTCTGTACCAGCTGTTCAAGTTCTTGTTCATCTCCAGCCAATCCATCAATGTCATCCGCAAAACGAAGTTTGGAGATTGCTCTTCCCACTATGCTGACTGTGCCTGCAAAGGCATCTGACATGATGCGCTTTAGGAAGATGTTGAAGAGTGTTGGAGAGAGTATGCATCCCTGACGCACACCGATTTGTTGTTCTGAACCAGTTTCTGATGGCGCTGTTGTGGAGGACTGCACTGGTAGCCTTGTCATACAGGTTTTTGATGACTTCAATAATTTTAGGGCTGATGTTGTACACTCTCATGGTTGCCCACAGAGCTGCATACCAGACTCGGTCAAACGCCGTTTTGAAGTCTACGAACACATGATATAGATGTTGTTGGTCCTGTAGGTATTTCTCGCAGATTATTCTGAGGTTGAAAATCTGTTCAGTGGTACTTCACCCTGCCCTAAATCCTGCTTGCTCTTCAGCTATGATTTGTTCAGCTTGGGGTTTCATGAAAATAAAAAAGGTGTACATAAGTACTTGATAAATCAGTCAATAAAATATATAAGTATATAAATACCTAACACATTCCTTGGCATTTTTTATATGATGGTGATCATCGTTGTCAAGGTGGCGACGTGGTGAATCTTCCTTAACGCTAACGCAATAGGACGTTAAGCTTCGTTATTCCATTGGCATCAAACCAAATTTTATGTAATTCGAAATCTTTGCAGCTTATTTTTCAGGCTAACGATAAATGCATGGCACCCTATTTTCCAATGATACTTTGGATATATTCTTTGGCAGCATGTGTATCAACGAACAATAAAACAAAATAAACTGTTGCATTTTTTATATTTCCACAATCGCTTTTTGGGGGGGCGAAGTGTGTGAGTGTTTTGAAATACATTTGAATGTCTTGCTATCTTGTTTTGTGACTTTAGTAATTTTTTTTGGTTATAGCACCTGCCTGCTACCAAATTTGCAGGGAAGTCGAATTTGACCCAGTGTGTGCCACTGACGGCTATACCTACACGAATAGATGTTTTTTGGAGAGATTGGCTTGCCGGTGAGTGTGATATTTGAAATAAAATACCTGATTCATTCTATAAAAAACAGAGGAATACATATAAATATGTGCTGGATACCTTCAATTCACTTTGTGGCATCTTACATAATGATTTAGCAGACAGAGCAGCAAAACGGGGAGCAACTAATGTCAATGCCATAAAAATTGATATCGGATTGTCAATTAAATTAATGTACTGTATAATTATAAAAAAATCTTAAGGAAAGACAAACAAAATCATGTTTGACTAGCATGTTAGGGGTCTTTAGACAGATTTATAGTTTAGCATATAGATTATATTTAAATTCCTGGAAAACAAAATTTAGCAAAAACATCACTTGCATTTGTAATGAAAATTTAACATTTCAACATTTGCTAGTATAATGCAATGACCTAAAAAGATACTTACCAAACAAATACATTGCTTTGTTTGAGCAACACCCAAGATTTAGACTTAAAATCATTCGTAGAAATATCTAAAGCGTTATTATATTCTCC
>CM072515.1:62350316-62377816 GCA_036898135.1 Oncomelania hupensis
GTTAATAAATAAATAAATAAATTTAATAACTTTTGTTTGTGTTTCAGAAGTGGAAGAGCTTTTAAATTTCTTCACAGAGGTGATTGCAAACACAAAAAACGAGAATTCGAATCTAAACCTTATAATAATGGAGACGATTCAGAGAAAGACAAATGAATTTAGCCTGGGCCTATCGCGGTTTTGCATGGTTCAATGAAAATAAATTCATTTTTAAAATGCTACACATTGTGTGACCTGCTTTATATTGCCTTTTAATCAGAAATGAGACATTAATGTGAACGTCTGTATACGGTGTGCTTTGTTCAGGGTTGTTATAGACATTTGTTTTAAGCAAGGGAGATTACTGTGTTATTCACGGTTTTCTACTTAGTCAACAAATCTTTGTTACTCCTGTGACGGTGGGTTCTATTGTTGCTGGTCTCTGTACAATGGCATGCTATCACCCACTCTCGTTCGTCGGCGGGGATCGGCTAGTTAGATCGCCCTATGACTAATCTTAATACATTTATATTTTTGGTCAGTCTGTGTGAGGATAGGGTTACAGAGATAGGGAGAAAAGTGTAAAAGATTCACTGACACGCTAGCTCTCGGGCTCTGCTCTCTGATTTCTGTGGCCTAGCATTATGGATTCTCAAGAGTTGTAGAGACTTCATGGTATTTTTTTTAGGAATAAAGCAACGGTACGGTGTTAGGGTTATTGGAAAGAGAAACAAAGCGACATGGTTTGGACAGAATGAAAGAGGAGAGAGAGTCACAGTTAGAAAGAGAAAAGATACCTGGTGAGCGGGAAGAATCTGAAAGGAAGATAGAGATTGAGGCAAGAAGAATAGAACAGATGTTGTTGATAAAAGAGCAGACTGCGAAGGACAAGATGAGTTTAGAGAGAGAGAGAGATCGCGCATGCCAAGTTGGAGCAAGACTTGCAATTTTTGCAGTCGCGATTGGGTGATGGAGATCAATCAAGGTCCATGTCTTTCGGTCAGGGTAATTCAACTCGCAGGGTAGGCATAGTCCTACAAGCACCCAAACCACTACCGTTCGATGATAAACAGGAATCGGTGGATGCATACTTGTTTCGATTTGAGCGGTATTGCGAGGCAGCCGGTTGGCCTAAGGATCAATGGATAGTCGCCTTGATGTCAGGACTGAAAGGAAAAGCGTTGTCCGTTTATTATGAGATAGCCAGAGACCATGATGTTTCATACGAGGAAGTATAACTGCACCTTTTGAAACATTTTCTGTGCACCGAAGATGGATATCATGCAAAATTCAGATCTTTGAGACCGGATTTGGAAGAAACGATGGATGCGTTTTATAGTCGCATGCGATTACTATTTAGATCTACCCGTTGGCTGGAGTTAGGAGGAGTGAACAAGACTGACCCAGAGCAGCTCATTGACTTGTTCTTACGGGAACAATTTCTAGCGTCGTGTTGTAGCCCGCGTGTTGTGTTCTTGAAGGAGTGACAACTGGACACTATTAAGGACTATGTTACTACAGCAGAACGGTACCGACTGGCGCACATAGGTCAAAGCATGTTGGCGAAAGTAGGCGACAACACGGTGTGGTTTGCAGTGGTAGGATTGCACAAATCGGATATTCGCGACCGCACATATCCACCTAGAGGTCAAGGTCCTAAAGCGGCAGCAACCACACGCAGTCAGAACGAACTCGCGACACCACGTACTCAGTCACATACCATTGGTGGTAGCAATCACTCTGAAAATAAAACAGATCAAAGACAGACACACTTGTTCAGACCTAGGTTGATCACTTGCTATGGTTGTGGGGGAAGGGACATATGAAGAAAAACAGAGTGTATGTATTGCAGTACCAGTCTCAGCAAGACATAACACTAGTCTGTCACAGCTGAGTTGAAGTGGTGATCACGGCGTTTACATCTACTTCACTGTCTCACAAAATGAGCAGTGGTGCAAATTTCCCTCCAATTTTGGCCTGAAATATTTCTGCCACCTCCGCGTCTTGCAGTTTGTCCAGTTCGAACTTCAGTCTAGTGCACTTTGATGGGTTTACTCTCTTCAAGTGGAGCCGAAAGATATCATCACGTCCTAGGGAAGCAAATACGCCACAAACTGGTAATTTGTGGCTATTACCTCCCTTATTTAGATCGGCAGTGAGAGCGTCTGTAGCTTTACTGTTGTTGCAGTTGTTGCTACTGTTGTTGTTGATAATAATAATAATAATAATAATAATAATAATAATAATAATAATAATAATAATAATAATAATAATTATTATTATTATTATTATTATTATTATTATTATTATTATTATTATTATTATTATTATTATTATTATTATTATTATAATGATGATGATATCTACTTATCCTGCGAATAATAAAAATGCTGCCGATAGTGACGACTATGACAACAACAACGATGACTATTGTGATGATGACCATGTTGTAAAAGAAACAACAACTTGTAATTTACTTAATTGTAGAGGGTTAATTGTTAAAACAAAAAATAACATAAATAAGCACATAAAATAAAATTCCAATAAATAAAGCAAACTACTAAAAAAGAGTTTACAACAAATGTAAAGAAAATGAATGAAAAATAAATGTAAATAAAAATAGTATACTGTACTAAAAAGGAACACATAAAATAAATAAAATAAAACCAAATAATAAATAAATAAATAAATGCAACCAAACTAACACGTTGCGGGCAGCATGAGTTTAGGACTTTTGCTTGTACGACCACGACTGCAAACTGAAAATAAAAATAATTTAATTAATTTGCATTAAAAAAAATTATAAATTAATAATGTGTCGAGGCCTTGCAAAGACCATTCTGCAAGGCACAGTGCAAGGAGGTAGAAGAAGAGAAAGACCGAAAAAGAGGTGGGATGACAACATTTGAGAATAGACTGGTTTGACACTGAGCGAAGCCATCAGGGCTGCTGAGGACAGAGAAAGATGGAGTATGCTGGTTACACGATCATCTGTGGTGCCCCTACGACCTCCGGGTTACGGGACAGGATAGGATAGAATGGGAATGTGTTGACTCTAAGTGCGGGAACACAACCCTTCAAGTAGGCCTATTTATGACGGTGGTGGTAATTGCGAAAATGAAGTAGTCATATTAAAGAAAGCAACCCTTTCTGAGTTAGAATACATAAACTTAGAGATTCTCCCTCTAAAAGCAAGGTTGGCTTCTATATATATATAATAAATTGCTTCGCCGGAAGTCCTTCTTCGCCTCTACTATAAAGTTTGTCCGGTATGGACGCTGATCTGGGCAGGTGCTGGGCGCTGCGGATCGGCCTGCTGTGTGCTCAAAACCAGCGAAATCGTTATAGCCGACATTTCCTTACCGAACGTTTAACCGTTTTTGAGATAAATAAATAAACAAAATGTCCACAAACTGCAATAGCCTCATTCCGCGCGCTTCCATTAAAGATCAAATTGAGGTTTTAGCATGTTTTCCCATATAGACTAAAAAATTGATGGTCTTTCTACGAAGCCTTGGTAGCTTACTTAGTAAAACATTCGCCTACTGTGCAGAGCGACCCAAGTTCAAATCTCAAGCGGGCCATATTTGTTTTAATGTTTTTTTTTTCACACTACAATATGGATATTTTTCTTTTTAATTTAGGCTTTTTACCTTTAATGTATTATTATTATTATTATTATTATTATTATTATTATTATTATTATTATTATTATTATTATTATTATTATTATTATATTATTATTTATAAACTAATAATAATAATAATAATAATAATAATAATAATAATAATAATAATAATTTATTATTATTATTATTATTATTATTATTATTATTATTATTATTATTATTATTATTATTATATCTTATATCAAATTTTCTTTTAAAACCTTGGTGTTTTTTATGATTTCTATTTGTATTATTCTATATTCTATATTGGTAGTAGTAGTAGTAGTAGTAGTAGTAGTAGTAGTAGTAGTAGTAGTAGTAGTAGTAGTAGTACCACCAAGGATCGGGATGGGGTGGTACGTGTAGGTAAAAGGGGGCTATGGGTGGGTTAAAGGGGCATGGGTAGGCATAACGGGGATACGGGTTATATATAAGGGGGTATAGTGATGGTCGATTCCTTTCATCCATACCTGCGAAACGATCAACGGGGAAGTATCAAGGAGGGTACAGGTAGGTTACAAGGGGGGTACGGAAGGTATCAAGGGGGTATGGGGAGGTATCAAGTGGGTTCGGGGAGGTATCAAGGGGGTATGGTGAGCCATCATGGGGGGAGGGACGGGGAGATATCAGGGGGGGGGGGGTTATGGGGAGGTATCAAGGGGGTTATGGGGAGGTATCATGGTCCAAATGAAACTCGCAGACAACACTTGTCTCTCTGTCTACATTTTAAACAGCAACCTGTGTACCCTGGCTTGCCAGGGTACAAAACCACTAGTATATTATAATAAGGGTTCATTTATGTACAATAAATTGAGTTTGTGAATCTTCTTGAAGTAGTGCTTCGTAATTAGACCTGTGTTGAAGATCGGACAAATAATCTAAGCATAAAGTATTGACTATTTATTAAATAAATTTCTTCAAAGTTTTGCTTTGTTTACATAAGCCATTAGTAGTATTTTTTTTTTGCATTTTGATTATATTGTTGCATCTTGATTGTATTAGCATCTGTGTACAGTGTCAGGGGTTAGGGATTAGTCAAGAAAGGTAATCGTTTATTAATTGTTGGGGTTGTGGGTCCAGATAAAGGGTTGAGGTTTGGTTAGATTCCCCATTGTCCTCTGTGTGTGTGTGTGTGTGTGTGTGTGTGTGTGTGGGTGGGTGTGGGTGAGTATGTGTGTGTGTGTGACAGTTGAATAAAAGTGTATAAGTGTTCATCTGGCATTTGTGTTAGTTTTTTTAGTTTGAGTGTGTATCCCTCCACTCGCTGTTTTGAGCTGAAGTCACTAGCCCATTCGGGTGACGTGACAAACATAATGTACTGTACTGTATACTTATTGAAACGTTTACAATGACTCGGGGATCATTCTCCTCATTTACCTGGTCAGCAGATCAGGTGGTAACAGGTTTTACACTCTCCAAGAACTGCTGGCGTGTTTATGCATAAAGTTTAGTCATCAGGGTCATGTTGTAGTGTTTTTTTTTTTTAAGTATTTTTAATAATTATTTTAATCCAGGTCGTCCACCGGTTGTTTTGCATTTAAGTTTACCACCGAGCAAAGTGTGTCTCAGGGTCATGTTAGTATTTTTTTTATAACGTGCATAGAAATGTGAGTCAGTGCCCTACCCCTCACATTTTTATTTTTAACCCAGACTTTTGCAAATCTATGCGATGTCAGTCCAAAAATGACATTTAAAAATGATCCCAGTTCCATAGTGAGCACGTGAGGCAAATTTTCCTTTTTTATTCTTTCTTTTTAATACTTTTTCAGTTCTCCAGCCCGTCTTGGTTTTTGTTTTTGTTTTAATTCTTTCTGGGCACTCATTTGTTATGTTAAATATTAAAAGTTGCATACCTTTTTAAGGCCGTCAAGGGACCCCTGCCTGTACGAGTTGCAAATGTTATCGTTTAACATTCGTTGTTCTTGCTGTTGTGTACACCACTGAGCCAACTGCGAGCCTCATACAAACAGTAACGCCTGTAGAGGGCGTGCTAGCTAGCCGTGACGTGTTATTCATACGCTGCATGGCTAGCGGGTCGTGACTTCCAGTTCAACGCAATAATAGTTGGGTTGATTAGGTTACGGGGCTTTTCATCTTCTTCTCGTACAAAAAACCTCGACTATAGCATACGAAGCAAGATGGCAAGCCATTCAAATGTATTTCCAGGCACTTACACATACAGCTGAAAAAGAAACAAACATGGAATAAAAGATCACTATCCGACCTATCTGCTTGCGATATGCCCGCTCACCCCTCTCCCCTCCCCCCTTCAAAAGAAAATTATGGAATCGACTTAGCCATATTTTACATACAGCGCACAACGTGTTTAAAAATGGGGAAGCACAATGACCTCGACGTGGACCTTTGAAAAAGTGCAAATTCGATTTAACATGAATAGAAATAGTTAAAATATCCGGAATTGGTAACCATTCTAATATTTTGGGTTCATTTGAGATACGGCAAAAAGTATGTTTTTAACACAAAAAATGTGAAATTCTGCACGATGGACTGTGTCATGAACTGGCTAGTTTTAACTCTGCCTATTGACTATTCAGCCTTGTGTAGTCAGTGTAACATTAGAGAGAGGAGTGTATCACACAGCAGGCCACACACGGCGAGCGAGCCACACACAGCGCAGTGACTCAGCACTTGAGCTTTGAATCTGACCGTTTTAACCAATGAGAGCAGGCATAGCGGGTAGAGCAGTTCTGACTGTGTCAGATCCTAGCGCAGTTTGAATCAGTCGTGTGTGAGACGAGGAAGAGTTAACATCTAAATAGCTAGCAGAGAAATCTCTTCACTCATAGACCAGGAAGCAGGACTTTAGAATCTTAGAATTCTATTAAGCCACCACGGGCCTGAACTTGTCAAACAGGTAAATGAACACACTTCTGTTTCATCGTGATATATTTATATTATTGTGGAAATTATGTTTGAAGAATTTGCTATGCATAAATGTGAATTGTTAATCCGAATTTGCGTGACCATGTGGAAAAGCCGAACACGTGGCGAAACACGACCGGTTGCGCCGCCATGTTGCATACCATACGGAACCACTGTTGTTTAACTTATATGTATGTTTGCAGACCAGTGGCTGTACCCGTGAAGGTTTATAATATTATTAATTCTGTATGTGTATAGTTAGACACGATTGATATTTATGTATGTATAGGAATTTAGAGTGAGATTCCAGTGGACCCCGGAAGTAGCAGAATGTTCGTCGCTTATGTATAGAGATGTGGAGCTATCCCTGAGGGCTACTTTGGCTTTCAGTGAGACGCTCTGCACAAACCGATTATTCAGGGTTGTGCAGAATTTCGTCTCTTATATTACAGACGAGCAGGCGAGCTATCCTGTGCGCCCCACTCCACAGAAACGACGAGTTGGTTGCGGAGCCTCTACCGCACAAGTCGGACAGAGCTACCCGGAAAAACACCCTGTCAGACCCCACAGCGTGGCAAGGGAACCCAACTACACAACGACACAGGTGCACCTGAAGCTACCTCACAGAAGGACTTCGACCGCACCATAAGAAAGTTAAGTGTAATCACCGAAGGTGCACTTAAACTGATCGAAACGGACCACAGTAGTCCAACTCTTCAGAAACTGTAAAACGGACCACAGTAGTCCAAATCTACATGAGATATAATAGCAAGTGCCCGAGGAAGAAAAAACAGCTGCCTAGACTATCAGCGATCGAACTATTAGCAGCTACTGAGACTTTTTAAGTTAGATTAGTACTTAGAGAATCTTGTATAGAGTAGAAGAAATAAATGTGTGATTTTAACTGTTATCAAGTGGCTGGACTACATATGATTCAGAGCCGTGTGAAAGCTAGTGTGACAGTAATCTTTTACCGTTTTATCTATCTATCTCTGTACCCCAACCTTAACACAGAACGAGCTAAACAAATAAATTTATTAAAGTAATTCATAGGGTGACTTACTAGCAGTTCCCACCGAATAAACGTGAGGGTCCATAATTCCATTGTGCAGAGCCCATAAACCCCACGTGACAGACTGACCGACTGACCAACAACTAATTTGCAACTAAAGGATGGCCCGTGGTTTGAATATACCAAAACTCAACAAAATCGCTTAAGCCGTTTTTATATCTTGAACAAAATGTGTTTAGCAACAACATGACCAGTGACATTGACATTTGTGACAGAGCCAATATGAGACCCCTGTATGCAGGCCATTAACATAGAGTTCATAATATATTTGGTCAAAATCCGTTTGGTAGTTCTTGAAATTTGGCGTCCAACAGAACGACTGAACGAACAAACGACCGACACTTAACAAATTTTGATTCACCCCGACTAATTTAAAGTATTTCCAGAAATGTCTGGAAATAAAAGAAGCGGATAGCACTGTATACTAAATGTATATACACTTTGGCTAATTCATATTAAGGAGCCATTCGCAGTAGCGTGGACATTTCCAGGCATTGACGTGTTTCCAAGTAGTAGTTGTGCTAAATCTGTATTGAGTATTCTGTAAATTACTTTCATCTCCAACCATGAATGCTTTTGTAGCAGTTTTGATGTTTTCTTTGTGCGCTTTGGTTTCTGCAGACGACCGTAAGCAATGCCAGAAGAGTGTAATCTAATACTGATTTAGTAAAGATCTTTGGCAAATTAGTTAGCGTTGATAAATATATATTCCTCTTTTTAGAAGATTGACATGCGTATTCCACAAGGCTCTATATTTGTTTCAATTTTATTTTCTATTTTTATGTATGATCGTCTAAGGTTATGACAACACATACTAATGTTGTACCCGGAGATTTCTGTATAAATAGCATCCCCACTTTATGGAAATTTAGTTACAGCGCGCGTTTATCGAACTTTTACATCGGCCTGCCATTAGGCTTTTATGATTATAATTGATAGCGTTTAAAAAAAAATTACCTATG
The DNA here is from genome assembly GCA_036898135.1 of Oncomelania hupensis. Classification (NCBI taxonomy): domain Eukaryota; kingdom Metazoa; phylum Mollusca; class Gastropoda; order Littorinimorpha; family Pomatiopsidae; genus Oncomelania; species Oncomelania hupensis. The sequence continues at coordinate 62,358,881 of CM072515.1, forward strand.
GTCCCAGCATGACTTTTGCCATCTCTGTAATTTAATTGAAAAGTGTTCCAGTGCCATATTGTGATGGTAACACTATGTATATATATCGAATTTCTATTCTTGGCCTGTTTCAGGCTTTTTATAATTTTTGACCTGATATTTTAAAGATTACTCATGGTTTTAACGTAAGCAATATAATTTGAATTTTCCTCGGTATGTAATATTATGGAAGCGGGGCAGTGGACATATGCCGGTCCTATCCTGCCCTTTCCTTCCTTTCTATAACTGTAAGTTGTTGGGTGTTACACTCGATGTTGGTTTTGTATATAACAGTAGTTGATTCAGCCCCAATGCTTGAATCCTCCTGATAAATGTAACTCGGATTCGTTTATCCACGCAACCCGTTCACTCAGCAACAAGGCACGGAGTCGTCGTATGGAGTTTTCCAACTTTATTCAGCGAACGTCAACAACTGCATACAATCGTTTTTTTCCACTTTCAACTTTTCACAACTTTCCACTTTACAATTCTCTCTACTTTCAACACAACTTTCAACACCTCTTGAAACAGTGCGGCACTATATATATAGCCACTCTACACTCCAGAAAGGGTGAGAATACCCCAGCATGACACACCACAACCAATCAGAACAGACTTCGTCATCACTGCCTCACGTCATACAACCTTATTTGGGATGGAAGCTTCTTTAATTACCCCTAGAATTATCCATACGCTTCAATCGATAGTAAACAACCAACTCTAGAAAATTCCCAAATAATATCGACCATCTAAAATTACCAACGTTATACAAAGCTTCTTCTAATAACAGCGCAGCTTCCCCAAACCTGCAAGCTTCCCGTGAAGTCCCACTTCAACAACATACGGTCCAACAGCTTAATGTTTCCCGATCTGGCTTCCTCCCGTCTCCTCCAACGATCCGTTCACTCCCAGGTCTAGACTATATTTTTCCCAGCCTGAGCTCTAGATTGGTCAACTATGCTGGTAAACAATCTTCCACTGTGGACGCACGTGCCCTTCATTACTCAATTTCATTGCCCTAATACCCTGACGAGTGACCTGTTTGTCCCGTGACTGAAAAACAAGGTGCACCAGACCCATCTCCCACAGTTTTGCCATGACAATAAGTACAGAGATTTGTTGTAAATAAGTCTTTTTTGGTGGGGGTGAAGGTGGGGGTTGGTAGTATGTGGGGGTGTACATAATCCTATCCTATCCTATCCCATAACTCGGAGGTCGTAGGGGCACCACAGATGATCGTTTAACCAGCGTAATCCATCTGTCCCTGTCCTCAGCAACCCTGATTGTTTCGCTCAGTGTCAAACCAGTCCATTCTCGAATGTTGTCCTCCCACCTCTTTTTCGGTCTCCCTCTTCTTCTACCTCCTTGCACTGTGCCTTGCAGGATGGTCTTTGCATGACCTGATGATCTGGTGACGTGGCCAAACCATCGGAGTTTCCGTTTTTTCACCACTGTGAGCAGGTCATCGTGTTGTCCAATGGCTTGTGTGATGGTCTGTCGGACTTCGTCGTTGGTGATGTGCTGGGTATAGGAAAGGCCCAGAAGTCTTCTGTAGCACCTCATCTCCATGCTTTGTATTCTTCGTTGGAGATGTGCTGTGATGGTCCATGTTTTGCAAGCATATAGGAAGATGGAGATGACAAGGGAGCGCAGCAGCCTTACCTTGGAATGTAGACTGATGGTCCTGTCTTTCCAAATTGGCTTCAACCTCGCCAGGGCAGCAGTTTGTGCGATCCTGGAGAGGACTTCCTGTCGGGATCCATTGTCTAATACAATGGCTCTTAATGGCTCCTAAATATTTGAAGCTATGCACTGTGTTGAGGGATTGGCCTTGGACTTTGATGTCCGTGTTGATGCCCTTGGTGTTGTTGGTCATCGTTTTGGTCTTCTCTGCACTTATTTCCATTCCAAATGCTGTGGAGGTGGTGTCAAGCCTCTGTACCAGCTGTTCAAGTTCTTGTTCTTCTCCAGTCAATCCATCAATGTCATCCGCAAAACGAAGTTTGGAGATTGCTCTTCCCCCTATGCTGACTGTGCCTTCGTGGTCTGCAAGGGCATTTGACATGATGCGCTTTAGGAAGATGTTGAAGAGTGTTGGAGAGAGTAGGTATCCCTGACGCACACCGATTGTTGTACTGAACCAGTTTCTGATGGAGCTGTTGTGGAGGACTGCACTGTAGCCTTGTCATACAGGCTTTTTATGACTTTAATCATTTTAGGGCTGATGTTGTACACTCTCATGGTTGCCCACAGAGCTGCATACCAGACTCGGTCAAACGCCGTTTTGAAGTCTACTAACACATGATATAGATGTTGTTGGTGCTGTAGGTATTTCTCGCAGATTATTTTGAGGTTGAAAATTTGTTCAGTGGTACTTCACCCTGCCCTAAATCCTGCTTGCCTTTCAGCTATGATTTGTTCAGCTTGGAGTTTCAACCTGTTGAGTATTATTTTCATGAAAATAAAAATGGGTGTATGTTACGTTGGAGACGCGTGCGATGGTAGGCTTACGTGTGAAACGCGCGCGATGGTAGCCTTGAGTGTGTGACGCGAGCGATAGATCAGATCGTTTTATTTTGCTAAGCATGCAGTAACAGAGCGTATTTATCTTTGCTTTGATTTTGCGTTGTTATTAGAAGAAGCTTTGTATAACGTTGGTAATTTTAGTGTTCGATATTATTTGAGAATTTTCTAGAGTCGATTGTTTACTATCGATCGAAGTGTATGGATAATTCTAGTGGTAACTATAGAAGCTTCCATCCCAAATAAGGTTGTATGACGTGAGACAGTGATGACAAAGTTTGTCCTGATTGGTTGTGGTGTGTCACGTTGGGGGTATTCTCGCCCTTTCTGGAGTGTGGAGAGACTATATATATGTAAGTGCCGTAGTGTTTAAAAATAAGAGAAAGTTGAAAGTAGAAAGAGCTGTTGTATTAGAGTTGAGAAAGTTGTAAAAAGTGGAAAGTTCATAGTTGAGAATTGTAGAGTGGGAAAAGCAATTGAGCGATTGAATGCAGTTGTTGATGTGTGCTGAATAAAAGTGGAAAACTTCAAACGACTGCTCCTGCCTTGTTGATGATTGAACGGGTTGCGTGGATAAACGAATCTGAGTTACACCTATCAGGATTTCAAGCATCGGGGCTGAATCAACTACTGATAGAGAAAAAACAACATCGAGTGTACCAGTGTACATAAGTACTTGATAAATCAATCAATAACATATATAAGTATATAAATACCTAACACATTCCTTGGCAGTTTTGATATGATGATGATCATCGTTGTCAAGGTGGCGACGTGGTGAATCTTCCTTAACGCTAACGCAATAGGACGTTAAGCTTCGTTATTCCATTGGCATCAAACCAAATTTTATGTAATTCGAAATCTTTGCAGCTTATTTTTCAGGCTAACGATAAATGCATGGCACCCTATTTTCCAATGATACTTTGGATATATTCTTTGGCAGCATGTGTATCAACGAACAATAAAACAAAATAAACTGTTGCATTTTGTATATTTCCACAATCGCTTATGTTTTGGGAGCGAAGTGTGTGAGTGTCTTGAAATACATTTGAATGTCTTGCTATCTTGTTTTCTGACTTTAGTAATTTTGTTTTGTTATAGCACATTCCTGCTTCAAAATTTGCTTTAAAGAGTATCACCCAGTGTGTGGCACTGACAGCAAAACCTACCCGAATAAATGCTTTATGGAGGTCATGGCTTGCGTGTGAGTCTTCTTCTTCTTCTTCTTCTTCTTCTTCTTCTTCTTCTTCTTCTTCTTCTTCACCGTCGTGGTCGTCGTCATCAAAAGCCATCGTTCTCATGGTTTTTGATGTAATGTATTTTAGTTGTTCTTATATAGCGCATTCCAGCTCAAAAGCTGCTCAATGCTCGAGCTGAAGCTGCCCGAGGCGCCCACTTGCAACCTTTAGACGCATAGTCTGATACCCAGACGATTGAGACCAATCCTTTACGACCGGGAATGGAAGAGAAGGGACTTAGTGCTTTCTGGCAGTATTTGTGTAACCGGCAATCACCCGTCCGTGCTATGGAATGCGTGCGTTAACAGACTCAACCTTGGCTTATACCCTCATCGGAAGGAGTAGGGGCGCAGTGCTGGAGGGTCCTTGCTTTTACTGCAGGCCGTCAACGGGCTTGGAATCACTCCTATACTGCCTGTACAGGCTGCAATGTTATCGCTTGACATTCAATTTGAAGCTATGCACTGTGTTGAGGGATTGGCCCTTGGACTTTGATGTCCGTGTTGATGCCATTGGTGTTGTTGGTCATCATTTTGGTCTTCTCTGCACTTATTTTCATCACATAGGCTCTGGAGGTGGTGTCAAGCTTCTGTACTAGCTGTTCAAGTTCTTGTTCCTATCCAGCCAATCCATGAATGTCATCCGCAAAAAAAGGCGGGAGATTGTTCTACCCCCTATGCTGACTGTGCCTTCGTGATCTGCAAGGGCATCTGACATGATGCGCTCTAGAAAGATGTTGAAGAGTGTTGGAGAGAGTAGGCATCCTTGACGCACACCGATTGTTGTTCTGAACCAGTTTCTGATGACGCTGTTATGGAGGACTGCACTGGTAGCCTTGTCATACAGGCTTTTGATAGCTTCAATAATTATAGGGCTGATGTTGTACACTCTCATGGTTGCCCACAGAGCTGCATGCCAGACTCGGCCAAACGCCTTCTTGAAGTCCACGAACACATGATATAGATGTTGTTGACATTCAATGCTTCAATTAATTTGCCACTGCGTACACCATTAAGCTAATGGCTGTCTATTGTCGTCATCATTGTCATCAGTATCATTGTAATTTTTGACAGGATCATCTTCATCATCATCATCATCATCATCATCATCATCATCATCGTCGTCGTCGTCGTCGTCGTCGTAGTAGTAGTAGTAGTAGTAGTAGTAGTAGTAGTAGTAGTAGTAGTAGTAGTAGTAGTAGTAGTAGTCATCACCATCATCGTCATAATCAGTTTGGTGGTCGTTTCAGGTCATAGATGATTGTGAACAAATTGTTGTAATTCATAAATTATTTGAAGTTTTGGATAAAACTTTTTTTCTTTCTTCATTTCTTGTATAACTGTCACTGCTCTAGGGATGCTGTGCTTTTTCTGAAAAAGCAATCAAAACTCGATATATTTTTAATAATAATTTGTTAATAAATAAATAAATAATTTAATAACTTTTGTTTGTGTTTCAGCAATGGAGCAGTTATTAATGTTCTTCACAAAGGAAAGTGCACAACCAAAAAACGAGAATTCGAATCTGAACCTTATAATAATGGAGACGACTCAGAAAAAGACAAATGAATTTAGCCTGGGCCTATCGCGTTTTTGCATGGTTTAATGAAAATAAATTCATTTTTAAAATGCTACACATTGTGTGACCTGCTTTATATTGTCTTTTAATTTTAAATGAGACATTAATGTGAACGTCTGTATGCGGTGTGCTTTGTTTAGGGTTGTTATAGACATTTTTTTAAGCAAGGGAGATTACTGTGTTATTCACGGTTTTCTACTTAGTCAACAAATCTTTGTTACTCCTGTGACGGTGGGTTCTATAGTTGTCCACTCCCGCTGACTTCCCTTTCTTTAGCGATTGCACTGCTGCCTCAACTTCTTCCAGGAGAATTGGGAGGATTTCTTCTTCTTCTCTGTTTTCGGGACATGCTAGAACTGATGGGTCTCCATTTGGTGTATGGTTGTAAAGGTCAGAGCAGTACTCTGTCCATCTGTCCAAGACTTCTTTTTCTTCTGTAAAGCATAAGCCAGACTTGCTTTGGATCGTGGAGACTTTGGGCTGTTTAGCACTTGTCAGCTGCTTCACAGTCTGGTAAGCCTTTTTGCTGTTGTTCTTGTTCAGACTGTTCTCTATTTCCTGGCATTGATCTTCAATCCATTTCTCATTTGCTGTGTGTCACAGGGTGGTCTGTGACGAAACCGGCTAGACTGTGTGTGTGGAGAGTTAATGAGTTAGGGGTAGTAACTGCGTGTTGTCGTATGCGTGGTTATGCGTGCAAATCGTGATAAACAGCATAGGGTCGGTTAGCCAGTGAAGAAGTTTACTCACTGTAAGTCAGAACAGGTTGTGACAGAGCTACGGGTTAGACGTGGTTGTCTTGTGCTCTGGTTTTTGTGGTGTGTGTTCTGTGAATATAGGGTAGGACGGTTGATGACGGATGATATTAACTGGTCCAGGCATGCTAGTTGGAATATTGCTTTTTCTACAGTTTACGCTCAGTACGGAGTGTAGGAAGAATAGAAAAGTGGTGTTAGTGTGGTTAGCTTAGCATTGAGGAAGTGTCTGCTAAAGGAAGCTACGCACTACAAGGATTACCCTATAGGAGTACTTTCGTAGGAACCAGTTGGAGAAGGGCTACGGAGTACGTGTACAATCGAACCGTGTGGGTTAGTGCAATGGTGTTTTTCCTCACTGTGCTCAGTAACCGAGGGCCGGCTGTTTGGGGTGTTGTACGATAGTTGTGTGTGAGGCAGAAGGAAGGAAGATTGCGACTGAGGAAGGAGAGAATGAGGGAGGAAGATGATGGTAGGGTGGAAGAGGTTGCTGTTGTTGTTGTTGTGGTTGCTTGAGATGGATAACGTGTTGATGTTTACATGTATTCATTTGCAGCATTGCCCATTTCATGCATTCATAATTTCATTGAGTTTCATGAATTATGTGTTTGTTTATCAGTGACAATAACAGTAGCTAAAGAGGATAAGTGAGTGAATCAAGGAAGGGAAGCGGACAGCAGTGGTGTCCCTTCAGGCATCTAAGCTAGATGAGTGTAAGAGGGGGGAGAGTGTGATTGGAGGGGAGGGGGACAGAATCAGGTGGACATGATATTAACGATGCGACAAGCATGTTGCAGGTTCGAAAGTTCGAATTCGTCAGTTCGTCAGTTCAACTGGTTAACGTGGATCAACGTTGACCAACGTCGTGCGACGACGACGACGACGGCACTTGGTCGGTGGACTGAACATCATCATCACCATCCGTAACGTCTTCGTCCGCATCATTGTCTGCACGTCCTCACCATTGACTTCATCATCATCATTCCACAACCCCCACCCTTCCTGTGGTGGTTGTGACGTGGGAGGACGGGACCTGGCCTCGACGTCGCAGTTTAGCTGACCGGAGGAGTCCAGCTGTGAGACGTCGACGGTGGCAGGGCTGCCGCGACTACTGCGTCACTATCATCATTTCATCACCATCGTCAGCGGCGAGTGGGGGCGGCGACGCCACCACGTTTGGACATCGTCAGCGCCGGTCCTATAACAGCTACGAGAGGGGAGTGGATACCTTTACGGGGACTTCGACAGGGACTTCATTCCGCCAGGTTGGCTCTTACCTTGTTGTCCCTCTCCTAACACTTAACCCCCCCCCCCCTCGTGTTCGTTTATGTGCAACGGACATTTGCTATGCACAGTCGATACATAGACGTGGTTGAATAGCAACCCCCGATCATCCTGACATACCATTCCATTGTTTATTGAACCATTGAGTGTTTCATCACCATTTTCTTCGTTTCATGTGTAAATGTTGTATGTGTATGAGTGTGTGGCTTGAATGAATAAATAATTTGAAAGTTGTATATATATTTGTTGTGTTTTCATCACTTCCGTCTGTGGGAAATCGCCATTCTGTCTGGGTTGTCTGCATGTGGAAGTTGTTTGTTTGTGGCGTCTGCCCAGAGGGAGTCGTGACGGTGACACTGTGCGCATGCCTTTTCGGATGTCATTGTTGATTTTTCGGTAGACATCAGCTCCCTGTGAGGTGTTCTTTTTATTTTTTTTATCTCTCTTCGTTTATCACACAGATCCAAAAGTTCAGGTGTGATCCACGGCTTCTTCTTTGGTCGGTGCTTGCCAAGGATCTCAGTGGCGGCATCTGTCACAGCTGAGTTGAAGGTGGTGGTCATGGGGTTGACATCTACTTCACCAGCCCCCAAAATGAGCAGTGGTGCAAATTTCCCTCCAATTGTGGCTTGAAACAGTTCTGCCACGTCCGGGTCTTGCAGTTTGTCCAGGTCGAACTTCAGTCTAGTGCACTTTGCTGTATTTACTCTCTTCAAGTGGAGCCGAAAAGACATGAGCACGAGATCGTGGTCACTTCCGATGTCTGCTCCTGGAAAAGTGCGTGTCCTGCCAATGTTGATGCTTGATCTATAGCGTTTCCTGACCATGATGTAGTCGATCTGGTTGTGATGCTCCCCGCCGGGACTGTGCCATGTCCATCGTCTGGAGTTGTCACGTTGTCACGTCACCCGAGCGGGTTCCGCGACGTCAGCTCAGCAACGAGTGGGGAGACAGAAACTCAAACGAAAATAAAATAACACAAAATGCCAGAATATCAGTCACACTCTTTTATTCAACAATTAAACACACATACACAGGACAATGGGGTACTAAACCACCCTCCACCCTATCAAGACCCCCACCCCAGTATTTACTAACAATTACCTCCCTTGTTTACCTGAAAAAACAGAACTAAACATCAACAGGTTTCCCACAATAATGTACAGCAAAATAGCAATAAACAATCAATTCTAATAAATACAATTTTCAGCTGAAGAAACGGAGCTGCAAATCTTATAGATTCAAACTATCATCCAAGCTAGCTTGCAGGTCAGAAGCACTGTTCAGAAACTGTCAGTTATTAAGAGCTCAGTAGGAGCTAAAGCAGTTATTCACTCAAATGATGAAATGATTTACACTAAATAAATAAAGTATGTTTTTAGGTGCGTGTCGTGCAAATCTGTGTGTGTGTGGGTGTGGTGCGTGTAGTTCCTGTGGTAAACGGAGGCTCCAATGGCGGCTTCCACAATCTCGCAGAAAGACGTGGCGGTGGTGGCGAGAAGACCCGTCAACGTCTACACTTCACGGCCGCAAAAGCAGGGGTTCCAGAGCGAATGCACACACGTCCCAAAGGTACAGCAAAGGCGCGTAAAAGCGTAGAAGTGTGCAGAAGTAGTTGAAGAATAAACTACACCAGCATAACACATCAAAATAGTAGAACGAACAGTACAACAGTATAACAGCCCAAACCTGTAGACAAATATATAGTCTTAACAGTTTGCCTACAAAACTCAAATTCTACATTCACATAATACGCCTTCCGCCGTCCGCCATCTTGACCTGGTTATATATAATAACAATGATAATAATACAGGATGCTATACATACATCTCAATAATATAATGCAACTCTTGATACTAATAATCCATATCTCTTCCATAAACACAGTTGTTTATATAAATATACATAATCATTATGACTACACTTCAGTCACACAGTCCCAATTCATTCCATCCTCATCTCCATCCTCATCATCCCTCTCAACTGTTATAATACATTATGATTATCTCCCTTCATCCATATTATCTTACTAAAATATAAACATGCTCCCCTCATATCCACCACTTCCTTCACCCTCTCTAGCACAGTACAATTATCTCTCTACCTTCCCATACATCACCTCTCTCTCTCTCTCTCTCTCTCTAGCATGCATTCTTCATCATCACCTTTGACCCACTTTAGCAACAACAGCAACGACATTTTCCGTTTATGTATATAATAAGAAAATGATATGAAAATCATACAAAATCAATAAATTACTATTTATCAAAACACATCCCTTTCCCCCTCATTCACCATCATTCATTCGCGTACGCAGTCTCGAAGTGCTCGCCACTGAGGAAATGAATTACAGGGTTTTTACTCACCTTTTAAGTCTCGGCCTGTGACACACCTCCCCAACACAGTACAACACAGCACAGTACAGTACACACTGGTTAGTTAGTCTGAGAGTTAATTCGTTATTTGGCTAATTGCTAGCGATGCATAAGGACATCTCAATCCTGATAAAGAAATTGAGCCTTGGCAGGTGCCCAATCGAGGATTACACAACCTTAGGAAAGAATCCTACATTTATTTCCAATAAATGGCGATTACGTTCCTCCTACTACAGTCTTTAGACATTCTTACCCCGATGAGGGCGTAAGACCTTGGGTGGTTCGAAACACAAAGAACACTGCACCCTTCCAGGGAAAAAAACCTAATTCTCGTCTGTCACACAGTCACAAGGTTACTTCCTGGCTAAAGCTGACCTCTCGCAAAAAAGCGCCACATCGACTCTGCCCTACTAAACACACGCCAGGCCACAGGTAACCGGTCGAGGTCGAATTCAGTACCCCACTTTTTTAATTCAGCATATCCCTCTTTCCTGTGTTACGCACGTGGACTTAGAGATACTGCATCTTTCATACGCAATAAAGAAAACTGCCGAGCTATCTATATACACTACATAGTAGAGAGGTGCAACTTCGCACAAAATATAGCTCTCTCTGATATGTGCTGAAACTCGTGTCGTCACACACGTCACCCGAGCGCGTTCCGCGACGACAGCTCAAAACAACGAGTGGGAGGATAGAAACTTAAACAAAAAAACTAACACAAAATGCCAGATGAACAGTCACACACTTTTATTCAACAATATCACACACACTCACAGGATAGGGGATACTAAACCACCCTCAACCCCTATCAAGACCCCCAACCCTGTACTTACTAAACGGTTACCTCCCTTGTCTAACTGTAAACCCCAGAACTATACACACCAGAATATCCACAACAATATGCAACAATGGTGACAATCAATTAGATTATAGTAAATAAATACAATTCAAAGTTGAATTCACAATCAGAAAAGAATCTTGGAATTCGGCCGTATAGAATTAGCTAGCTTATAGTTCAAAATCAGTGTTCGAAACCAAATGAGCTTGGAGTAATACTTCAGTTAATTACTCATGTAAAGAAGATAATTTACACTGAATATGTTTTTAGGTGTATGAATGCGAATCTGTATGTGCGTTGGTGTGATGCGTATGGGATCCTGAGACCCCGGTGGAAACTGCTGGACGTTGTAAGTAGCAGGCATGTCCCAGCGAGGACGGGGAACCACACCCAGCAATGGCGCCGACCGCAATACAATGACGTGGCAGTCGTGGTGGTGGCCTGGTAACGTTCCACACCCACGATGGCAACGGCGGAATTAGCAACAGTAAGGAATGCATCAACAGAAACAGAATAAGGTGCAAAACGAAGCCCAGATCTCTGTGGACAAATAAAGAGTCTTACTAGCTTGTCCACCAAAAACCTACACATTTCATAACAGAATACGCCTTTCGCCGTCCGCCATCTTGACCTGTTTATATATGCATCTCAAGCACAATGCATTTCTTAATTCTATAATTCTATCTCTTAATTCATGATACATGGATGTCTATACAAATATATATAATTATTACAACCGCACTTCCATTCACAATTATTTTTATCACACTATAATACAAACACGCTTCCCTCATATCCATCATCTTCATCACCCCTCTCCAACGCAGTACATTATCTCCCTTCCATCACATCCATCACTCCTTTCTCTCTCTCTCTCTCTCTAGCATGCATTGCCCTTTAACCCACTTGGCAACAACAGCAACGACATTATTTATACACACATTAAACCAAGAAAATCATATAAAAATCATATAAAAACGATAAACAACTATTTACCAAAATACATCCCTTTCCCCCTCATTCACCATCATTTATTTACGTACGCAGACTCGGAGTGCAAATGCCACTAAGGAAATGAATTACAGGTTTCAACTCACCTTAGGTCCTCGGCTTGTGATACACAGAACAGTACACTGCACAACACAATACTTTAACAGCACAGCTCTGGTTAGTCTGAGAGTTCAAATCCGTTTATGGCTAATGCTAGCTATGGCTGGGGCATCTCAATACTGACAAAGTACTTGAGCATTAGCAGGTGCCCAATAGAGGGCCACACAGCTTTAGAAATAGGACTCTACACCTATATTACAGAATAGATGGCAGTCACAGTCCTCCCACTACAGACTTTTTAACATTCTTGTCCCGACAAGGGCAACAAGACCTTGGGTGGTTCGAAACACTTTGAAAAAAGACCCTTACAGAATACGTAGTCTAACCTGACACACAGTCACAACATTACTCTGTCAAAAAGCTGTCTGCTTGCATACGCAGCCAAAGTGACTCTGCTAGCTACATCACATACCAGCACACAGGAAAACGATCGAGTCGAGTTCAACCCCTTTAACCTCGTTTATGCATAAGCTCCTTCTACGTTTAACACGAGAAATAAGCTTTCTAACCTTTCATGCGCAATAAAAGAAAACTGCCGATCTATCTATATACACTGCATAGTAGAGATGTGCAACTCTGCACGAAATTTAACTATCTCTAATATGTGCTGAAAACTCGTGTCGTCACAGGAGTTTTGTGGAGACCAAGCGTGTTTGCCAGTACCAGATTGTTGTATCTGGCAAACTCCAAGAGTCTCAGACCCCTGTCATTTGTCTCGTTGTTGCAGTGGGGTCCACATGTGTCTCCCCAGTTGTGGTGCGCATCTTGGCCAACCTTGGCATTCCAGCCGCCTTGCACTATGAATATGTCCTTCTTCGGCACTTGGTCAAGGACCACTTGTAGATTTTCATAAAAATCCTCCACTTCCCTGTCGTCATAGTCTGATGTTGGGGCATAGGCCTGGATGATGGTGATGTGGAAAGGGTCTGCTCTCAGACGGATGGTAATGAGTCTACTGGAGACTGGGCGGCAACCCATGACAGTGGTTAGAATGTTCTTGTGGACCAAGAATCCAATGCCGTGTTCGTGCCTGTTTTCTCTACCGCTGAAATAGAGCTTGTGGCCTTTGTCGGTCGTTGTTTCACCTAGGCCTTTCCAGCGCAGTTTGCTGATTCCTAAAACGTCCCATCGATATTGGTCCAGCTCGTGGGCCAGTTCTTCTCTTTTTCCTTCCGCAGTTAGGGTCCTGACATTCCAGGTTCCTATGACGATGTTGTTTCTCGTGCGGATCTTGCTAATTTGTCCATCAGTAGCATACTTATCACCTCCGTCCTGGTGGCCAACGGAAGGCGCGGTCTTTGAGCCGGGCGACGACCGATCCGGTATGGAATTAGTGGATAGTTTCATCATGTAGTGTGTCTTGGGCAAAAAAGACCTGGCGGTGCCCAATCCACTCCAGGCTGTTGGCCACAGCCGAAATCCACGAATATAGTGTGGCTCGCCCTGGCCCTGAGCACGTGGTCGTTGAACCTGTAGTAACGTGAGGTTCCTCTGCCCTGGCCGGTGACTTCTGTGTAGAAGACTTTCGCCCAGTGATGCCGTGCTGACATCAACCCTGTTAGTCGCCTCTTACGACACGCCGGGAAACGTTGGGTCTATTCTATTTAGTGCCCGAACCCACAGGGTAATCAAGTGAAATAAGGTGTTAAAATACAAATTTGTATTTATTCGACAAAACATCTAATTATTCCCCAATCAAGAAACAAAAGAATGAAACCAAAGAAAAAATGAATTAAAACATAAATTAATCTAACACATATAAAAGCAAAACATCGGCATAAATGTATAAAAATCACTCTCTCACCTTTGTAATTCCTCTAATTTAGCACACACACACATATAATAATACACACAAGTAATAAAACACACATATGTCCCCCCTTTTGTCCCTGAAGGTCCTGTTATATAAAGCAAGTTATAACCAAAACACACACTATAATTTGTCACTGAATATAAAAGTCTTGATGCGCTGTTCTTCCTTGTATTTCTGTAATTCGAAAACGTCTTTACCAGTTTATTTAGCAAAGTTTATAACTAAGAAAGTTGTTTAAAGTCACAGGATAAATCATAAATAAAATGTTCTTTCTAAAGTTTTATAAAGTTTCGTGGCTTCTTCTAAACTTAAATATGCACACTCGCAATCACATACTAGTTCCTCTTACTCTTCTTTTTCTCTCCTCTCTCCCTTCTCTTTCGTCCCCTTTCGCGGCCTCGGTGACCCTTCCTCTTGTTATGAGATGGCCCATGATGCTTTCTCACAGCCGGAACACTCTGTCGGTGACGCAACGGTACACCTATCAACGACCCAAACAGCGACACAAGACTGCAGCTGCCTATCCGGTTCGTTGCTTTCAGCGTTGGCTACAAGTCCATCCTGGAATTAATAATAATAATGGCTACTTTTCTAGCATAACTTATCTCTCTCTCTCTCTCTCTCTCTCTCTCTCTCTCTCTCTCTCTCTCTCTCTCTCTCTCTCTCTCTATGTATATATATATATATATATATATATATATATATATATATATATATATATATATATATATAAATATATATATATATATATATATATATATATATATATATATATATATATATATATATATATTTTCCATTAAAATAATTTGTCTGCTCTCCTCTCCTGAAGAAAAAATTACATGGCTTTCATATTTATATTTTTTCCATTTTACAACACTAATACAAATATACAAAATGCAACCATCATACAATTTGACAATATTTAACACACATTTGGTTCTTTTACGTCGTTTTGTACAATTTACATCCCACCTCTCTCTCTCTCTCTCTCTCTCTCTCTCTCTCTCTCTCTCTCCGGTCTAGTGACTGCTTAACTAAAATAATATTATTTACAACAATTATGCTGTTACGTTGAAACGCGTGCGATTATATAGTAGGCTAGCGTGTGTGACGCGCGCGATAGATGCGATTTTGCTAAGCATGCAGTAATAGAGTGTATTTATCTTTGATTTGATTTTGCGTTGTTATTAGAAGAAGATTTGTATAATGTTGTTAGTTTTAGTTGGGAGAATTCGAGAATGGACTGGTTTGACACTGAGCGAAGCCATCAGGGCTGCTGAGGACAGAGAAAGATGGAGTATTCTGGTTAAACGATCATCTGTGGTGCCCCTACGACCTTCGGGTTACGGGACAGGATAGGATAGGATAGGATAGTTTTAGTTGGTCGATATTATTTGAGAATTTTGTGGAGTCGGTTGTTTACTATCGATCGAAGTGTATGGATAATTCTAGTGGTAACCATAGAAGCTTCCATTCCAAATAAGGTTGTATGACGTGAGACAGTGATGATGAAATTACATTTGATTGGTTGTGGTGTTTCAAGTGGGGTATTCTCGCTTGTTCTGGAGTATGTAGAGACTATATAAGTGCCGCACTGTTTCAAAATAGAAGAGATTTTAAACTAAAGAGAGCTGTTGCAGTTGAAGATTGATAAATAATAATAATAACGGATTTTTATATAGCGGGTACTCCAG
Source organism: Oncomelania hupensis (assembly GCA_036898135.1). Classification (NCBI taxonomy): domain Eukaryota; kingdom Metazoa; phylum Mollusca; class Gastropoda; order Littorinimorpha; family Pomatiopsidae; genus Oncomelania; species Oncomelania hupensis. The sequence goes on from CM072515.1 coordinate 62,374,113, forward strand.
CCTATGACCAGACTCACCACGCTTTACATAGTCATTACATATACATACTTGCACTCGATAAGACATCACTTTTGCTACAATACACCAAAAGACGGAACAGTAAAGGTACAGACTATTTACAACTATGTACATAAATTACCAAAAAGGACAAAAATAGACTATTTACAACTATGTACACAAATGACAAAAAAGACAGAAATAGAATAGCAAAAACCTATTCACCTATTAACTATTAATGATAGTTGAGTATTGTAAAGTGGAAAGGAGAGAGTGAAAGTGATTGAGTGATTGAATGCAGTTGTTGATGTACGCTGAATAAAGTTTGAAAACTTCATACGACGATTTCGTGTCTTGTTGCTTATTGAACGGGCTGCGTGGATAAACGAATCCGAGTTGCACTTCATCAGGACTTCAGCATTGGGGCTGAATCAACTACTGATAAAACACCAACATCAATCGAGTGTAACATATGCATTTTGCAGAAAAATCTTCCAAATACAATATTAATAACAACATTTTTTAATAAAGGTTTAAAAACTTACAATTTACGTTTCACATTCTCTTACATAACGTTTTTTCCTTACACCCCCTCCCTAAATAGTTTTTCTCCCCATTCTCTCTTTGACGATCGTTTAGGGGCAATAATACAGTGGCCACATCTTACTTACTGACTTGTGATAAGAGATGTCTCCCTCGAAACACAACATAGGCTAGTCCGATGACCTCCTACATACAGGTGAGAGCATAACACAGCTTCCCCAAACCTGCAAGCTTCCCGTGAAGTCCCACTTCAACAACATACGGTCCAACAGCTTAATGTTTCCCGATCTGGCTTCCTCCCGTCTCCTCCAACGATCCGTTCACTCCAAGGTCTAGACTATATTTTTCCCAACCTGAGCTCCTGATTGGTCAACTATGCTGGTAAACAGTCTTCCACTGTGGGCGCACGTACCCTTCATTACTCAATTTCTTTGCCCTAATACCCTGACGAGTGACCAGTCTGTCCCGTGACTGAAAAACAAGGTGCCCCAGACTCCTCTCCCACAGTTTTGCCATGACAATAAGTACAGAGATTTCTTGTAAATAAGTCTTTTTTGATGGGGGTGGGGGGTTGGCTGTATGTGGAGGAGAACATAAACCTATCCTATCCTATCCTATCCCATAACTCGGAGGTCGTAGGGGCACCACAGATGATCGTTTAACCAGCGTACTCCATCTTTCCCTGTCCTCAGCAACCCTGATTGTTTCGCTCAGTGTCAAACCAGTCCATTCTCGAATGTTGTCCTCCCACCTCTTTTTCGGTCTCTCTCTTCTTCTACCTCCTTGCACTGTGCTTTGCAGGATTGTCTTTGCAAGACCTGATGATCAGGTGACGTGGCCACACCATCGAAGTTTCCGTTTTTTCACCACTGTGAGCAGATCATCGTGTTGTCCACTGGCTTGTGAGATGGTCTGTCAGATTTCGTCGTTGGGGATGTGCTGGTTATAGGAAATGCCCATAAGTCTTCTGTAGCACCTCATCTCCATGCTTTGTATTATTCGTTGTAGATCTGCTGTGAGTGTCCATGTTTTGCAAGCATATAGGAAGATGGAGATGACAAGGTAGCGCAGCAACCTTACCTTGGAATGTAGACTGATGGTCCTGTCTTTCCAAATTAGCTTCAACCTCACCAGGGCAGCAGTTGTTTGTGCGATCCTGGAGAGGACTTCCTGTCGGGACCCATTGTCTGATACAATGGCTCCTAAATATTTGAAGCTATGCATTGTGTTGAGGGATTGGCCTTGGACTTTGATGTCCGTGTTGATGCCATTGGTGTTGTTGGTCATAATTTTGGTCTTCTCTGCACTTATTTCCATTCCACACGCTCTGGAGGTGGTGTCAAGCCTCTGTACCAGCTGTTCAATTTCTTGTTCATCTCCAGCCAATCAATCAATGTCATCCGCAAAACGAAGTTTGGAGATTGCTCTTCCCACTATGCTGACTGTGCCTTCGTAGTCTGCAAAGGCATCTGACATGATGCGCTTTAGGAAGATGTTGAAGAGTGTTGGAGAGAGTAGGCATCCCTGACGCACACCGATTTGTTGTTCTGAACCAGTTTCTGATGGCGCTGTTGTGGAGGACTGCACTGGTAGCCTTGTCATACAGGTTTTTGATGACTTCAATAGTTTTAGGTCTGATGTTGTACACTCTAATGGTTGCCCACAGAGCTGCATACCATACTCAGTCAAACGCCGTTTTGAAGTCTACGAACACATGATATAGATGTTGTTGGTCCTGTAGGTATTTCTCGCAGATTATTCTGAAATCGAAAATCTGTTCAGTGGTACTTCACCCTGCCCTAAATCCTGCTTGCTCTTCAGCTATGATTTGTTCAGCTTGGGGTTTCATGAAAATAAAAAAGGTGTACATAAGTACTTGATAAATCAGTCAATAAAATATATAAGTATATAAATACCTAACACATTCCTTGGCATTTTTGATATGATGATGATCATCGTTGTCAAGGTGGCGACGTGGTGAATCTTCCTTAACGCTAACGCAATAGGACGTTAAGCTTCGTTATTCCATTGGCATCAAACCAAATTTTATGTAATTCGAAATCTTTGCAGCTTATTTTTCAGGCTAACGATAAATGCAGGCACCCTATTTTCCAATTATACTTTGGATATATTCTTTGGCAGCATGTGTATCAACGAACAATAAAACAAAATAAACTGTTGCATTTTTTATATTTCCACAATCGCTTTTTTGGGGGGGCGAAGTGTGTGAGTGTTTTGAAATACATTTGAATGTCTTGCTATCTTGTTTTGTGACTTTAGTAATTTTTTTGGTTATAGACCCTTGGTGCTACCAAAGGTGCTGGGAAGGCGAAGTTGACCATGTGTGTACCACTGACGGCTCTACCTACACGAATAGATGTTTTTTGGAGGTCTATGCTTGCCGGTGAGTGTGATATTTGAAATAAAATACCTGATTCATTCTATAAAAAACAGAGGAATACATATAAATATGTGCTGGATACCTTAATTCACTTTGTGGCATCTTACATAATGATTTAGCAGACAGAGCAGCAAAACGGGGAGCAACTAATGTCAATGCCATAAAAATTGATATCGGATTGTCAATTAAATTAATGTACTGTATAATTATAAAAAAAATCTTAAGGAAAGACAAACAAAATCATGTTTGACTAGCATGTTAGGGGTCTTTAGACAGATTTATAGTTTAGCATATAGATTATATTTAAATTCCTGGAAAACAAAATTTAGCAAAAACATAACTTGCATTTGTAATGAAAATTTAACATTTCAACATTTGCTAGTATAATGCAATGACCTAAAAAGATACTTACCAAACAAATACATTGCTTTGAGCAACACCCAAGATTTAGACTTAAAATCATTCGTAGAAATATCTAAAGCGTTATTATATTCTCCAGTAGGTCATTTATTATAAGAAACTTAAAAAAAAAACAAAAAAAAAAACAATAACAACAACAACAAATTTATAACGACATAAGCATGCGCGTGTATCCTCAAAAGGCTCCGGTGCATGACATCCTTTAAATTATTTTGTTAAATTCTTTATATTATTAGGAAGACTTTTTTTTTTGGGGGGGGGGGTTGTTTTGAAGTTTTACTTCTTTTTCCATGATAATAATAATAATAATAATAATAACAATAATAATAATCATAATCATAAT
>CM072515.1:62380316-62472816 GCA_036898135.1 Oncomelania hupensis
TATTTTTGGTCAGTCTGTGTGAGGATAGGGTTACAGAGATAGGGAGAAAAGTGTAAAAGATTCACTGACACGCTAGCTCTCGGGCTCTGCTCTCTGATTTCTGTGGCCTAGCATTATGGATTCTCAAGAGTTGTAGAGACTTCATGGTATTTTTTTTAGGAATAAAGCAACGGTACGGTGTTAGGGTTATTGGAAAGAGAAACAAAGCGACATGGTTTGGACAGAATGAAAGAGGAGAGAGAGTCACAGTTAGAAAGAGAAAAGATACCTGGTGAGCGGGAAGAATCTGAAAGGAAGATAGAGATTGAGGCAAGAAGAATAGAACAGATGTTGTTGATAAAAGAGCAGACTGCGAAGGACAAGATGAGTTTAGAGAGAGAGAGAGATCGCGCATGCCAAGTTGGAGCAAGACTTGCAATTTTTGCAGTCGCGATTGGGTGATGGAGATCAATCAAGGTCCATGTCTTTCGGTCAGGGTAATTCAACTCGCAGGGTAGGCATAGTCCTACAAGCACCCAAACCACTACCGTTCGATGATAAACAGGAATCGGTGGATGCATACTTGTTTCGATTTGAGCGGTATTGCGAGGCAGCCGGTTGGCCTAAGGATCAATGGATAGTCGCCTTGATGTCAGGACTGAAAGGAAAAGCGTTGTCCGTTTATTATGAGATAGCCAGAGACCATGATGTTTCATACGAGGAAGTATAACTGCACCTTTTGAAACATTTTCTGTGCACCGAAGATGGATATCATGCAAAATTCAGATCTTTGAGACCGGATTTGGAAGAAACGATGGATGCGTTTTATAGTCGCATGCGATTACTATTTAGATCTACCCGTTGGCTGGAGTTAGGAGGAGTGAACAAGACTGACCCAGAGCAGCTCATTGACTTGTTCTTACGGGAACAATTTCTAGCGTCGTGTTGTAGCCCGCGTGTTGTGTTCTTGAAGGAGTGACAACTGGACACTATTAAGGACTATGTTGCTACAGCAGAACGGTACCGACTGGCGCACATAGGTCAAAGCATGTTGGCGAAAGTAGGCGACAACACGGTGTGGTTTGCAGTGGTAGGATTGCACAAATCGGATATTCGCGACCGCACATATCCACCTAGAGGTCAAGGTCCTAAAGCGGCAGCAACCACACGCAGTCAGAACGAACTCGCGACACCACGTACTCAGTCACATACCATTGGTGGTAGCAATCACTCTGAAAATAAAACAGATCAAAGACAGACACACTTGTTCAGACCTAGGTTGATCACTTGCTATGGTTGTGGGGGAAGGGACATATGAAGAAAAACAGAGTGTATGTATTGCAGTACCAGTCTCAGCAAGACATAACACTAGTCTGTCACAGCTGGGTTGAAGTGGTGATCACGGCGTTTACATCTACTTCACTGTCTCACAAAATGAGCAGTGGTGCAAATTTCCCTCCAATTTTGGCCTGAAATATTTCTGCCACCTCCGCGTCTTGCAGTTTGTCCAGTTCGAACTTCAGTCTAGTGCACTTTGATGGGTTTACTCTCTTCAAGTGGAGCCGAAAGATATCATCACGTCCTAGGGAAGCAAATACGCCACAAACTGGTAATTTGTGGCTATTACCTCCCTTATTTAGATCGGCAGTGAGAGCGTCTGTAGCTTTACTGTTGTTGCAGTTGTTGCTACTGTTGTTGTTGATAATAATAATAATAATAATAATAATAATTATTATTATTATTATTATTATTATTATTATTATTATTATTATTATTATTATTATTGTTATTATTATTATAATGATGATGATATCTACTTATCCTGCGAATAATAAAAATGCTGCCGATATTGACGACTATGACAACAGCAACGATGACTATTGTGATGATGACCATGTTGTAAAAGAAACAACAACTTGTAATTTAATTAATTGTAGAGGGTTTATTTTTAAAACAAAAATAACATAAATAAGCACATAAAAGAAAATTCCAATAAATAAAGCAAACTACTAAAAAAGAGTTTACAACAAATGTAAAGAAAATGAATGAAAAATAAATGTAAATAAAAATAGTATACTGTACTAAAAAGGAACACATAAAGTAAATAAAATAAAACCAATAAATAAATAAATAAATAAATGCAACCAAACTAACACGTTGCGGGCAGCATGAGTTTAGGACTTTTGCTTGTACGACCACAACTGCAAACTGAAAATAAAAATAATTTAATTAATTTGCATTAAAAAAAATTATAAATTAATAATGTGTCGAGGCCTTGCAAAGACCATTCTGCAAGGCACAGTGCAAGGAGGTAGAAGAAGAGAAAGACCGGAAAAGAGGTGGGATGACAACATTTGAGAATAGACTGGTTTGACACTGAGCGAAGCCATCAGGGCTGCTGAGGACAGAGAAAGATGGAGTATGCTGGTTACACGATCATCTGTGGTGCCCCTACGACCTCCGGGTTACGGGACAGGATAGGATAGAATAGGAATGTGTCGACTCTAAGTGCGGGAACACAACCCTTCAAGTAGGCCTATTTATGACGGTGGTGGTAATTGCGAAAATGAAGTAGTCATATTAAACAAAGCAACCCTTTCTGAGTTAGAATACATAAACTTAGAGGTTCTCCCTCTAAAAGCAAGGTTGGCTTCTATATATATAATAAATTGCTTAGCCATAAGTCCTTCTTCGCCGCTACTATAAAGTTTATCCGGTATGGACGCTGATCTGGGCAGGTGCTGGGCGCTGCGGATCGGCCTGCTGTGTGCTCAAAACCAGCGAAATCGTTATAGCCGACATTTCCTTACCGAACGTTTAACCGTTTTTGAGATAAATAAATAAACAAAATGTCCACAAACTGCAATAGCCTCATTCCGCGCGCTTCCATTAAAGATCAAATTGAGGTTTCAGCATGTTTTCCCATATAGACTAAAAAATTGATAGTCTTTCTACGAAGCCTTGGTAGCTTACTTAGTAAAACATTCGCCTACTGTGCAGAGCAACCCAAGTTCAAATCTCAAGCGGGCCATATTTTTTTTATGTTTTTTTTTTCACACTACAATATGGATATTTTTCTTTTTAATTTAGGCTTTTTACCTTTAATTTATTATTATTATTATTATTATTATTATTATTATTATTATTATTATTATTATTATTATTATTATTATTATTATTTATAAACTAATAATAATAATAATAATAATAATAATAATAATAATTTATTATTATTATTATTATTATTATTATTATTATTATTATTATTATTATTATTATTATTATTATTATTATATCTTATATCAAATTTTCTTTTAAAACCTTGGTGTTTTTTATGATTTCTATTTGTATTATTCTATATTCTATATTAGTAGTAGTAGTAGTAGTAGTACCAAGGATCGGGATGGGGTGGTACGTGTAGGTAAAAGGGGGCTATGGGTGGGTTAAAGGGGCATTGGTAGGCATAACGGGGATACGGGTTATATATAAGGGGGTATGGTGATGGTCGATTCCTTTCATCCATACCTGCGAAACGATCAACGGGGAAGTATCAAGGAGGGTACAGGTAGGTTACAAGGGTGGTACGGAAGGTATCAAGGGGGTATGGGGAGGTACCAAGTGGGTTCGGGGAGGTATCAAGGGGGTATGGTGAGCCATCATGGGGGGGGGGGACGGGGAGATATCAGGGGGGGTATGGAGAGGTATTAAGGGGAATATGGGGAGGTATCATGGTCCAAATGAAACTCGCAGACAACACTTGTCTCTCTGTCTACATTTTAAACAGCAACCTGTGTACCCTGGCTTGCCAGGGTACAAAACCACTAGTATATTATAATAAGGGTTCATTTATGTACAATAAATTGAGTTTGTGAATCTTCTTGAAGTAGTGCTTCGTAATTAGACCTGTGTTGAAGATAGGACAAATAATCTAAGCATAAAGTATTGACTATTTATTAAATACATTTCTTCAAAGTTTTGCTTTGTTTACATACGCCATTAGTAGTATTTTTTTTTTGCATTTTGATTATATTGTTGCATCTTGATTGTATTAGCATCTGTGTACAGTGTCAGGGGTTAGGGATTAGTCAAGGAAGGTAATCGTTTATTAATTGTTGGGGTTGTAGGTCCAGAAAAAGGGTTGAGGTTTGGTTAGATTCCCCATTGTCCTCTGTGTGTGTGTATGTGTGTATGGGTGTGTGTGGGTGTGTGTGTGTGAGTATGTGTGTGTGTGTGTGACAGTTGAATAAAAGTTTATAAGTGTTCATCTGGCATTTGTGTTAGTTTTTTTAGTTTGAGTGTGTATCCCTCCACTCGCTGTTTTGAGCTGAAGTCACTAGCCCATTCGGGTGACGTGACAAACAGAATGTACTGTACTGTATACTTGTTGAAACGTTTACAATGACTCGGGGATCATCCTCCTCATTTACCTGGTCAGCAGATCAGGTGGTAACAGGTTTTACACTCTCCAAGAACTGCTGGCGTGTTTATGCATGAAGTTTAGTCATCAGGGTCATGTTGTAGTGTGTTTTTTTTAAAGTATTTTAATAATTGTTTTAATCCAGGTCGTCCACCGGTTGTTTTGCATTTAAGTTTACCACCGAGCAAAGTGTGTCTCAGGGTCATGTTAGTATTTTTTTTTAATAACGTGCATAGAAATGTGAGTCAGTGTACTCACCCGCACCACCCCGCACCCACCCCCGTTCCCCTACGCCCTACCCTTCACATTTTATTTTTAACCCAGACTTTTGCAAATCTATGCGATGTCAGTCCAAAAATGACATTTAAAAATGATCCCAGTTCCATAGTGAGCACGTGAGGCAAATGTTCCTTTTTTATTCTTTCTTTTTAATACTTTTTCAGTTCTCCAGCCCGTCTTGGTTTTTGTTTTTGTTTTAATTCTTTCTGGGCACTCATTTGTATGTTAAATAGTAAAAGTTGCATACCTTTTTAAGGCCGTCAAGGGACCCCTGCCTGTACGAGTTGCAAATGTTATCGTTTAACATTCGTTGTTCTTGCTGTTGTGTACACCACTGAGCCAACTGCGAGCCTCGTACAAACTGTAACGCCTGTAGAGGGCGTGCTAGCTGCTAGCCGTGACGTGTTATTCAAACGCTGCATGGCTAGCGGGTCAGGGACTTCCATTCAACGCAAAAATAGTTGGGTTGATTAGGTTACGGGGCTTTTCATCTTCTTCTCGTACAGAAAACCTCGACTACATAGCATACGAAGCAAGATGGCAAGCCATTCAAATGTATTTCCAGGCACTTACACATACAGCTGAAAAAGAAACAAACATGGAATAAAAGATCACTATCCGACCTATCTGCTTGCGATATGCCCGCTCACCCCTCTCCCCTCCCCCCTCCAAAAGAAAATTCTGGAATCGAGTTTTTAGATACAGCGGACAACGTGTTTAAAAATGGTGAAGCACAATGACCTCGACCTTTGAAAAAGTGCAAATTCGATTTAACATGAATAGAAATAGTTAAAATATCCGGAATTGGTAACCATTCTAATATTTTGGGTTCATTTGAGATACGACAAAAAGTATGTTTTTAACACAAAAAATGTGAAATTCTGCACGATGGACTGACCGACTGACCAACAACTAATTTGCAACTAAAGGATGGCCCGTGGTTTGAATATACCAAAACTCAACAAAATCGCTTAAGCCGTTTTTATATCTTGAACAAAATGTGTTTAGCAACAACATGACCAGTGACATTGACATTTGTGACAGAGCCAATATGAGACCCCTGTATGCAGGCCATTAACATAGAGTTCATAATATATGTGGTCAAAATCCGTTTGGTAGTTCTTCAAATTTGGCGTCCAACAGAACGACTGAACGAACAAACGACCGACACTTAACAAATTTTGATTCACCCCGACTAATTTAAAGTATTTCCAGAAATGTCTGGAAATTAAAGAAGCGGATAGCACTGCATACTAAATGTATATACACTTTGGCTAATTCATATTAAGGAGCCATTCGCAGTAGAGTGGACATTTCAAGGCATTGATGTGTTTCCAAGTAGTAGTTGTGCTAAATCTGTATCGAGTATTCTGTAAATTACTTCCATCTCCAACCATGAATGCTTTTGTAGCACTTTTGATGTTTTCTTTGTGCGCTTTGGTTTCTGCAGACGACCGTAAGCAATGCCAGAAGAGTTTAATCTAATACTGATTTAGTAAAGATATTTGGCAAATTAGTTAGCGTTGATAAATATATATTCCTCTTTTTAAGAAGATTGACATGCGTATTCCACAAGGCTCTATATTTGTTTCAATTTTATTTTCTATTTTTATGTATGATCGTCTAAAGTTATGACAACACATACTAATGTTGTACCCGGAGATTTCTGTATAAATAGCATCCCCACTTTGTGGAAATTTAGTCACAGCGCGCGTTTATCGAACTTTTAGATCGGCCTGCCATTAGGCTTTTATGATTATAATTGATATAAAAAAATTACCTATGGTCCCAGCATGACTTTTGCCATCTCTGTAATTTAATTGAAAAGTGTTCCAGTGCCATATTGTGATGCTAACACTATGTATATATATCGAATTTCAATTCTTGGCCTGTTTCAGGCCATTTATAATTTGTGACCTGATATTTTAAAGATTACTCATGGTTTTAACGTAAGCAATATAATTTGAATTTTCCTTTGGTATGTAATATTATGGAAGCGGGGCAGTGGACATATGCCGGTGCCCCATCCTTCCTTTCTATAACTGTAAGTTGTTGGGTGTTACACTCGATGTTGGTTTTGTATTTATCAGAAGTTGATTCAGACCCAATGCTTGAATCCTCCTGATAAATGTAACTCGGATTCGTTTATCCACGCAACCTGTTCACTCAGCAACAAGGCACGGAGTCGTCGTATGTAGTTTTCCAACTTTATTCAACGAACATTAACAACTGCATATAATCGTTTTTTCCACTTTCAACTTTTCACAACTTTCCACTTTACAATTCTCTCTACTTTCAACACAAATTTCAACACCTCTTGAAACAGTGCGGCACTATATATATATATATATATATATATATATATATATATATATATATATATATATATATATATATATATATATATATATATATATATATATATATATATATATATATATATATATATATAGCCTCTCTACACTCCAGAAAGGGTGAGAATACCCCAGCATGACACACCACAACAATCAGAACAGGCTTCGTCATCACTTTCTCACGTCGTACAACCTTATTTGGGATGGAAGCTTCTTTAATTACCACTAGAATTATCTATCCATACGCTTCAATCGATAGTAAACAACCAACTCTAGAAAATTCTCAAATAATATCGTCTATTGTTGGAAATTGTTTGGATTATTTTTTAATACGATATATATGCACTCACAGGTACAACGCTATTACTAAAAGAAACAAAAGTGTGAAATGTGGTTTAAATAAACACTCACAAAAACAATTTTTGCTCTTTTCTCTAGCTTTTCATTTTGTTTGTTTGTTGTTGTTGTTGCAAGTTTCTTGGTTCCGGAAGTCTTGAAGACGTCCTGCATTGTATTTTTAACTGTGAACTCATTTTACACAGTTCCTGTGATTTAAAAAACAAAAATTGAAAACTATCATTTGGCACAGTTTTTGTCGCAACAATTGAATGTCGTTGTTTCCTGAATGATATCAATACATTAACCAGACCAAACAAGGCGATAAGCTGTACGTTCTTTGATGTGTGACTGGCAAGCTCTAGTAGCAGTCGACCACCATTGCACCGTGTGTTAATTCAAGAAAGATGTTCATAGAATCCTTAAGTTTAATAACGGCATGCTAACTTCTAGAATCAGCCGTCGTCACCCTGTTAGAAATGTTAACTGAGGTGGCCTGTCAAGAGACCTTTATTCACACATTTGGCGGAAGAGGTGGCAGAGGCTATGACGTCACCTGTCCGCCACTAGACTCGGCAGACGAGGTGGCAGAGGCTATGACGTCACCTGTCCGCTACTAAACTCGGCCACCTCTGCTACGCAGTTTGTTTTTTTGCGCATTGCGGCAAATGCTGGAAACACATTGCGTAGTTGGGACTACGTAGGTCTCTCCAGTAGTTAGAAGTTGCGTACTCTGCAAGTCTCAGCTTTGCTGTGTGTATTGGAGACTGGTGTGCATCATAAGGTTTACCTGGTAATCATCTTCCAAACCTTTGACCAAAGTGAGCAGTTCTCAGACGTCTGTAAACAAAGCGTGTAAGGTGTGGACTTATTCTTGTTCTAGTTATAAACGTCTGCACATTACATTCCGCATGTGGTCGATCAGCCGAGTGTTCTGTGTCTGGCCAGCCTCATTGGAGACTCCCCAAAACAGAAACAGCTGTCTGGCCAGTTTGCTAAGAAATACTTCGGAAATCCATTCTTAAAACCATAATATATTACACACTAATAACAGAGTGGTACCGTGAAAGTTATGGTGTTCAATGGTGGTGTGCTACAGCAAGACATCATCTTTACACTACAGTGGCTCTGTCCCAAAACTGTATCAAAGATTGGGGTCAATCGTAGGACATTTAAACCTCAGTTGTTTTCCTGTCACACTTGTTGCTACACTCAGCATTTGATGTAGGCCTACGTGTTGATGTATTTTGTACATTTTAAAGCCACTGTGTGTGGACGCTACGAAGTGATTTCTCTTTTGAGGTCCTAAAGTGTAAGTTGGTATTGGTATGAAATACGTCCGTGTGGTGTAATACAGCTGTTGTTGTATCCTGCTTTACGGCATGGTTTAGAGCTTTGCATGCTTTTGTTTCCGCTTTTGCCGCCTCGCCAGAACCAGTTTAAGAGGAAGTAATTGAAGCCGCCGTAGTTCCGGCTAGCGCTAGAGTCACGGGAGACAAAGGTAACCCCCAGCACAGCAAAGCGCTGGACACTGCAGGTATTTATAGCCACAGCTGAGGTTTACTGTCTCTTTAACCACTTCGTGTCTCTTTTAACTGTCCGGTATAAGAGTACTAGACCAGGGTGAGTCTCACGAAAATTGCTCCAGAGGTTGTGGAGGGGTCATTTCATTAACTGATGAAAATGCAACCGAGAACGGTGTGAGATTATTATGAAACTGTATGAACTGTGACAGCAATGAGAAAGATGAGGCGTTGTTGTTCGCGTTCAGACCTTATGTGTGTCTAGTTTATTCGTTTATGACACAGACACACACACACACACATAGATATATATACACACATAGATATATATACACACACATTAGTATATACATATCTTCTAAAATATAAGAAAAATTATCAACCTTCTTACCTATACCTTGCAATACGAAGGTTCAGAATTTTTCTTGTCCAAAGCATTCCCCCTTGGGGTCATGAGCAATCTTGTCACTGTAGATTGTTCTAACCTATAAAGGGAACAGTGAAAGCCCCAGTTGAAAACCTGTCTTGCCTTTGTAGGCATGACTAATTCACTGTGGCAACAGTTCCCCCCGTTGGAGTGCCGGGGGTTTCAGTATAAATAGTATCCCCACTTTCTGGAAATTTAGTGCTTTAAATTCCCACTGTCGCTGTCTTCATCATTTGCTCTTTCCCATTCCTGATCTGTCCTATCACTCTGCTATACTTTCTTCTTCTTCGCTAGATCACTGACCTACCTTTTTTCTTGAAAACTCTTCCTGGACAAGACTCCTTGTTTGTGTATGAGGTCTGTTGGATCAGCTTGGGAGTGTTGGACGCTTTCTGCCGGGTGGTCACTAGGGCTTCCTATGATTGTATTATTTCGCACTATAGGCATTTTATATGTATGTGTTTATTTGATGATTTATAATGATGGTTGTATTCTATTTTGTTTTTGTAACCGGGGTGTTCGCGTAGTTGAGGTCAACCCTCAGCCGTCCCCCGCGTGGGATGTCTTTATTGTAAAGTGACTGGCCGGTGGAAGGCATTCAATTTTCCCACTAGGGTTGTTTCGGCAGATCTTTTATGCGGATCGGGGGTTGTCCGGTCCTGATTTGGCTCGGAAGAGTCCGCTGGACCTAAAGCAACAATAAATCAAATCAATCAATCAATCAATCAGTCCAAAGCATTTTTGTAGAATAATTCAACCAAGGGTAAATTCATTAATACCAAGTTTTCAAAACATGTAGTTTGTACCTGTTTACAGTCATCTAAATCTGTTCAACATATTTTACATGAATGTCCAATTTTGGTTCCACTATATACAGAAATGAACATAAATATTGAAGGAACCATTGACATTTTATTCTATAGTACTAAAATAGCAGATAACAGTGGTGAAGAAACGGAAGCTCCGATGGTATGGCCACGTCACCAGATCATCAGGCCTTGCAAAGACTATTCTGCAAGGCACAGTGCAAGGAGGTAGAAGAAGAGGGAGACCGAAAAAGAGGTGGGAGGACAACATTCATGAATGGACTGGTTTGACACTGAGCGAAGCCATCAGGGCTGCTGAGGCCAGAGAAAGATGGAGTATGCTGGTTAAACGATCATCTGTGGTGCCCCTACGACCTTCGGGTTACGGGACAGGATAGGATAGGATAGAAAATAGCAGATATTGGCAGTGTAATTTATGTGTCCTCAGTTGGTTCAGTTTTTAAAGTTTTATTACTTTTTATGTTATAGTTCAACTTTAAATTGTTAGATATGCATTTATGTTTGTATGTCCATTCCTAAGAAATAGTATATGGTCTAAAATCACACGTACGCGAACAGACGTTAACATAAATGATTGAATTGAATTGAACAGCAAATTAGATGGCTGCCAAATCTTCGAGATGCTTAAGGCGGCGGCTTAATGGAAAGAACAATAAACAAATAATGGAATTAATAATTAAATTAAAAAAATGTGCTTGGAAACAATGGGTTGAACCGCATAAGGAAGCTGGACCTAACAGTAGTGGCGCTAATTTCTTGCTCCATATTTCCTCTCACCATTCGTTTAGAGTAGCTATGCGTTCAAAGTGTGTGAGATAAGTATCAATGTTCTCTTTGCCTTCAAAAGGTGCCATTTTAATGTTTGAGGAACTATTTTCACATCACCAACGACGAAGTCCGACAGGCCATCACACAAGCCATTGGACAACACGATGACCTGCTCACAGTGGTGAAAAAACGAAAACTCCAATGGTATGGCCACGTCACCAGATCATCGGGCCTTGCAAAGACTATTCTGCAAGGCACAGTGCAAGGAGGTAGAAGAAGAGGGAGACCGAAAAAGAGGTGGTAGGACAACGTTCGAGAATGGACTGGTTTGACACTGAGCGAAGCCATCAGGGCTGCTGAGGACAGAGAAAGATGGAGTATGCTGGTAAAACGATCATCTGTGGTGCCCCTACGACCTCGGGGTTACAGGACAGGATAGGATAGGGTAGGATTCTCCCTTAGCATTTTAAATTCCTCCCTCCTCAAATCTCTCTCTTCTCTGTCTCTATCGTTTCTGTTCTCCCTTTCCCTAGCTTCCAGTTCATATCTATCTTGTTTTTCTTGCGCATCTCTCTTCTTTTTGAGCTCTCTCTTCTTTCTCTTGTGCTCTGCGCTCTCTCTCTCTCTCTCTCTCTCTCTCTCTCTCTCTCTCTCTGCTTCTACTTGAATTTTCGGTTTTTGAAGTTCTACCTCTTCTTTTCGAATATTTTCTTGTCTTTCTGGTTCCCTTTCCTTTTTTTCCCTCCTCTCTTTCTTTCCGTTCTAGGTCTTCTTTTCTAATTCTTTCTTTTCTGTCTTCATCTTCTTTCCTAATTCTGTCTTTCCTCTTCTTTTCGCTCTTTCGCTTCTTTCTCTTCATCTGCTTGCGCGCCTTGTGCTACAGACATCGCGGCTGAAGATCCCGTTAACCCGTATTCTGACGCTAATCTTTGCCACTTTGCTGCTATGGAATCTGGATAACTAGGAACAACCTTCGAATCTTTTCTGCTTACACCCCTTCCCGCTCCTCTAATAGGTGCATCCGCTGTTAACGCCCCTGATGTTATTCCTGATGGTGTTGTCGTCGTCCTACTACCTCCTGTGCTAGTAATTGACCATCCTCATACTGCACCTGTACCCGTGCTAGGAACACTCGTCATTACTGGTGATGACACTGTCACGCTGGTAGATTCGGTGATTACCCTTCCCGTATCACCTAATCCCGTACCTGACCGTAAATTATGCGGATGAGCCATCTTTGCTCACTATCTCTCTCGCACTGTCAATTTACTCAAGTATTTCCTCGCACTTTGTTCGGACCTATTCCTCCCTCCTATCCCCTGGAGATGTTTTGTATGTTCGGAGCTGTCGATGCTAATGGTTGGTTATCGCGAATAACCGTGAACCGAAATTCGACCACTGTATCCTGTCCCTTGCGATCCTACAATGAGAACCCCCACAAAGGATTGACACACCCTTCCCGCACTACAAACCCCTTTACAGACACGCCCCTGCTACAAACATGATAACAACATCTAAAAATATATCCCTAACAAAAAATGTCGCCCTACGTCCCTATGCTTCTACCCTCTTTCCCCTGAACGCTCACGACACACTCTGGTGTTTCCCTTTAAGTACCTGTGAAGGTGGGTCTATTGTTGCTGGGCTCTGCACAATGGAATGCTATTACCCACTCGTCTTTCGTCGATGAGGATCGCTAGTAAATCTCCCGGTGACTCAACTTAATACATTTATAAGTTTAGCTCGGTCTGTGTTAGGCTGGGGATACAGAAATAGAAAGAAAATTGTAAAAGATCACTGTCACACTAGCTCTCACACGGCTATGTAACAGTAAATATCACACATTTATTTCCTCTACTCAATACAAGATGTACTAATCACGATACTAACATAAAAGTTCAAATATCACTTCGAATGGTTCGCTCCTTGATAATTTTGTGAAGCTACTGTTTCATCATCGGGCTACTTGTGCGTTCTGCCCAACGGGTCAGTCTTCTAGAATGGTCGACTAGTGATGTCCTTTGCTAACAGGTTTGGTGCACTGGTGCAAGTAACTTAGCTCTAGATTCGATGATCTGTGTTGTGTTGGATTCTTCTCATTGTTGACAGACTGGTGGGCTCTCGTCGCTCAGTGCATGCGGGAGGCTCCAATGCAGGCCGAATGTCAGTGAAGACTTTTTCTTGTCTTTCTTCTGCTCGGGCCCTCGATGCCTGCTCGTCTGTAACATATGAGACGAATTTCTGCAACACCCTGTATACGAGGTGTGTGCAGAGCGTCTCACTGAAGGCAGAAATAGCCCTCAGTGATTAGCTCCATATATATATACATATATATATATATATATATATATATATATATATATATATATATATATATATATAAGCGACAAACATTCTGCTAAGTCCGTGGTCCACTGGAATCTCTACTCTAATTCCTATACATATATAAATCATGGCTAACTACACACATCGAGAAATAATTAATATTATACACATTCTCCGGTACAGCCACTGGCCTGTAAGAATACATATAGGCTAAACAAAAGAGGGTCCCTAGGGACTACGTCATGGCATCGCAACCGGTCGTGTTCGCCACGTGTTCACGCAAAGCTTGACTAACAATCACAATTCTAAACATGGCAAACTTCACAAACATAATACAGCAATAATATCAATACATCGTGATGAAACAAAAGATAGTTCATTTACCTTTTTGACAATGTCAGGCTGTGGTTAACTAGGTTGACTAGAATTTCACCAGTTCCTGCTTTTAGTCTTCAAGTAGAGAGATCACTTAGATCCGAACTCTTTACCCTATGCAAGTCGAACGCAGTATGACCCTCTACCCTTGTGGTCAGCAGGAAGCCCGGGAAAATCTAAAACTACCAGAGGCTCCATCTAGCGTTGATCGCGGTACTACTGCTATATGTAAGCTGGATTGTGTCATTACCTACTGAGCCAGCGTCAGCATACAAATGTGTAGCTCACAGTAGACTTCTGTCATCTGCTGCAGAGTAACATTACTTTACTAAAGTTACAGCCAACTAAGTAAGGCGAGAAGCTATAGTGCTGTGTAAATCTGGCCTCTTATCACAGTACCCTGGTATTATATTTGTGTACCTTGACACCCCCGCAGCCCGTTTACGTTACCCTGCAGCTCGTTTTCGTTACTCTGCAGGTCCACCACTTTTGTCAGGCCTATTTTTTTCCTTATGGTATTTAAATAATGTGACTGTTTCCTTCATACAAGGAGTGAAGGGGTTTTCGGGCGGGTAGTGCGTGCGCGAGCGTCCTTTCTCCCACTAACCTAAACTAAAAACTCAACTAGTGAAATAAGGTGTTAAAATACATATTCACATTTATTCGACAAAACATATAATTATTCCCCAATCAAGAAACAAAAGAATGAAACCAAAGAAAACATAAAATGAATTAAAACATAAATGAATCTAACACATATAAAAGCAATACATCGGCATAAATGTATAAAAATCACTCTCTCACCTTTGTAATTCCTCTAATTTAACACACACATATTATACACACAAGTAATATATCTGGATATATTTATAATTACATCAGAACCTTTCTTAAAGGTCGTAAAATGAGTGTGAAGGTTGGAAATTCATATTCTACTCATCGCACTATAGATATGTGAATTCGACAAGGTTCAGTAATTTCACCGCTTCTTTTTAATATCTTATTATATGATTTACCAAGAGTTATAAGCAAACAAATATCGATTGTTCAATACCCTGATGATATTGCCCTTTGGATGAATGTATCTTTGAGACGGAAAACGTCTCTTTATGAAATTAAACATGTTGCAAAATTATACCAACTAGAAATAAATAATATTACTTATTTTATGAATCAAAATGGATTGGAACTATCTAAAGAAAAAACTAGTATGATTTTATTTACTAATGGTCATGAACCTAGACAACTGCCTAAAATTTACATTGAACATGAGGAATTAAAATATGTAAAAGAAGTTAAATTCCTAGGTGTATATTTTACCCATAAATTACATTGGAAAAAACATATTGAATATTTAATTCAACAAGCTGTCAAAAGTTATAATTTATTAAAAATTATCATCAAACAACCTTGGGGACAGGACCCTAAATCTCTAGTACATTTAGCATGTTCGCTTATTAGATCTAAATTAACGTACGGCCAAGAGGCTTATTTTTCCGCCCCTATATGCTATATTAAAAAATACAGAGTTTAGACAGTAAGGCTATCAAATTGGCTCTTGGAGTTCCTGTACACACTAACACAATGCGAGCGTATGAAACACCTGGAGTTATGCCTTTGGACGATTGGAGAAAATTATCATGCGCTAAGTATGTTATAAGAGCAAATGCAGTAGATAATAGTACGCATGAGGAACTATATTTAAGATCAGATATATCTTATCCAAAACATTCACAAAAAATTAAATATTTTCAAACGATAGCAACTTATACATATGACATAATTCCAAAACATCTTGAAAAAACAGATTTTGTATGTAATAAGAACATAGTGTCACCAATACCTGTATGGGAACTTGAAAATGCTAACTTTGACATTCTTTTAACAAATGAAATTAAGTATAATAACCCAGGTTTAATGATAATTGATGTTCGTAATCATTTATATGAAAAGTATTCAACACAACTTAAGATATACACTGACAGATCGGTCTTAAAAAATGGTAATGCGGGAGCAGGTTTTGTTATTCCTGACTTTAAAATTACATAATCATTTTATTTAGGAAAAGGATATTCCATTTTCACTGCAGAATTGATAGCAATACTGATGTCTTTAAATAGAATTATAAATCTCCCATTACATTTTTCTAGTGTAGTCATCCGTGTTGATTCAAAATCAGTTTTAGAAGCTCTAAAATCTAATAACAGTAAAGAAAGAACAGAAATTATTTTTGAAATTAAAAACTTGATTCATAGTATTATAATTAATGGAACTGAAGTTAACTTTTGTTGGGTTCCATCTCATTGTGGTTTTCTCTTTAATGACTGGGCTGATAGAGCTGCAAAAACTGGTGCCGAAAATAATAATGCAGTAAAATTGAATATACCCCTGTCAGTTAAAGAGATGCATGTTTTAACTGAAAAGGAAGTTAAAACTAAATGTCATTTTAATCAACTCTTTGACCAACATATTGGCATTCCCAGAACTGTTGTGACGATGGCTTATAGAATATATCTAAATTCCATAAGAACTAAATATTGTACGAACGTCAAATGTATATGTAATGAAATGCGTTTTTTTTTAAACATGTTTTATTTGAATGCAATCAACTGCGTAATAGTTTGCCCAATAATGTTACGTCTTTGGGCAATATTAGTTTTAGTGTATACATTAGTTTAGCGAAGACGTTCATTGGTTCTTCAGTTAGTCAATATCTATGAGAATCGTTGATGTTATTTGATCATAATTAAGTGGGTTTTTTTTCCCCAATTTATTTTCTTTGTATTTATTTATTTATTTATTTATTTTTGTTTTCATTTGTTTTTGTTTTTGTCTTATCATTTCGGTGAAAAAGACATTAAAACAAACAAACAACAAACAAAACAAAACACAAGTAATAAAACACACATATGTCCCCCCTTTTGTCCCTGAAGGTCCTGTTATACAAAGCAAGTTATAACCAAAACACACACTATAATTTGTCACTGATTATAAAAGTCTTGATGCACTGTTCTTCCTTGTATTTCTGTAATTCGAAAACGTCTTTACCACAGTTTATTTAGCACAGTTTATAACTAAGAAAGTTGTTTAAAGTCACAGGATATTGAAATCCACACTGTTTCAAAATGCTAATACAAAAAAAACTAATCCTAAATAAAATGTTCTTTCTAAAGTTATATAAAGTTTCGTGGCTTCTTCTAAACTTAAATATGCACACTCGCAATCACATACTAGTTCCTCTTACTCTTCTTTTTCTCTCCTCTCTCCATTCTCTTTCGTCCCCTTTCGCGGCCTTGGTGACCCTTCCTCTTGTTATGAGATGGCCCATGATGCTTTCTCACAGCCGGAACACTCTGTCGGTGACGCAACGGTACACGTATCAACGACCCAAAACAGCGACACAAGACTGCAGCTGCCTATCCGGTTCGTTGCCTTCAGCGTTGGCTACAAGTCCATCCTGCAAATAATAATAATAATAATAATAATAATAATAATAATAATAATAATAATAATAATAATAATAATAATAACAATAATCTCTACTTTTCTAGCATTACTTTTATATATATCTATTTTCCATTAAAATAATTTGTCTGCCCTCCTCCTCTCCTGAAGAAAAATTTACATGGCTTTCATATTCACATTTTCCCCATTTTACAACACTCATACAAATATACAAAATGCAACCATCATACAATTTCACCAGTATTTAACACACATTTGGTTTTTTAAGTCGTTTTGTACAATTTACATCCCACCTCTCTCTCTCCGGTCTAGCTGACTGCTTAACTAAAATAAAATATTATTTACAACAATTATGCATTTTACAGAAAAATCTTCCAAATACAATATTAATAACAATATATTTTAATAAAGGTTTAAAAACATACAATTTACGTTACACATTCTCTTACATAACGTTTTTTTCTCTACACCCCCTCCATAAATAGTTTTTCTCCCCATTCTCTCTTTGACGATCGGTTAGGGACAAGAATACAAAGGGCCACATCTCACTTACCGACTTGTGATAAGAGATGTCTCCCTCGAAACACAACATAGGCTAGTCCGATGACCTCCTACATACAGGTGAGAGCATAACACAGCTTCCCCAAACCTGCAAGCTTCCCGTGAAGTCCCCACTTCAACAACATACGGTCCAACAGCTTAATGTTTGTTTTTGTTGTAAATAAGTCTTTTTTGGGGTTGGTAGTATGTGGGGGTGTACATAATCCTATCCTATCCTATCCTATCCCATAACGCGGAGGTCGTAGTGGCACAACAGATGATCGTTTAACCAGCGTAGTCCATCTGTCCCTGTCCTCAGCAATCCTGATTGTTTCGCTCAGTGTCAAACCAGTCCATTCTCGAATGTTGTCCTCCCACCTCTTTTCCGGTCTCCCTCTTCTTCTACCTCCTTGCACTGTGCCTTGCAGGATGGTCTTTGCAAGACCTGATGATCTGGTGACGTGGCCAAACCATCGGAGTTTCCGTTTTTTCACCACTGTGAGCAGGTCATCGTGTTGTCCAATGGCTTGTGTGATGGTTTGTCGGACTTCGTCGTTGGTTATGTGCTGGGTATAGGAAAGGCCCAGAAGTCTTCTGTAGCACCTCATCTCCATGCTTTGTATTCTTCGTTGGAGATGTGCTGTGAGGGTCCATGTTTTGCAAGCATATAGGAAGATTGAGATGACAAGGTAGCGCAGCAGCCTTACCTTGGAATGTAGACTGATAGTCCTGTCTTTCCAAATGGGCTTCAACCTCGCCAGGGCAGCAGTTTGTGCGATCCTGGAGAGGACTTCCTGTCGGGATCCATTGTCTGATACAATGGCTCCCAAATATTTGAAGCTATGCACTGTGTTGAGGGATTGGCCTTGGACTTTGATGTCCGTGTTGATGCCATTGGTGTTGTTGGTCATCATTTTGGTCTTCTCTGCACTTATTTCCATTCCAAACGCTCTGAAGGTGGTGTCAAGTCTCTGTACCAGCTGTTCAAGTTCTTGTTCTTCTCCAGCCAATCCATCAATGTCATTCACAAAACGAAGTTTGGAGATTGCTCTTCCCCCTATGCTGACTGTGCCTTCGTGGTGTGCAAGGGCATCTGGCATGATGCGCTTTAGGAAGATGTTGAAGAGTGTTGGAGAGAGTAGGCATCCATGACGCACACCGATTGTTGTTCTGAACCAGTTTCTGATGGCGCTGTTGTGGAGGACTGCACTGATAGCCTTGTCATACAGGCTTTTTATGACTTTAATCTTGTTAGGGCTGATGTTGTACACTCTCATGGTTGCCCACATAGCTGCATACCAGACTCGGTCAAACGCCGTTTTGAAGTCTACTAACACATGATATAGATGTTGTTGGTGCTGTAGGTATTT
This sequence comes from Oncomelania hupensis, assembly GCA_036898135.1. Taxonomy (NCBI): domain Eukaryota; kingdom Metazoa; phylum Mollusca; class Gastropoda; order Littorinimorpha; family Pomatiopsidae; genus Oncomelania; species Oncomelania hupensis. Next base: position 62,399,302 of record CM072515.1, read on the forward strand.
CTCGCAGATTATTCTGAGGTTGAAAATCTGTTCAGTGGTACTTCACCCTGCCCTAAATCCTGCTTGCCCTTCAGCTATGATTTGTTCAGCTTGGAGTTTCAACCTGTTGAGCATTATTTTCATGAAAATAAAAAAGGGTGTATGTTACGTTGGAGACGCGTGCGAATGTAGGCTTACGTGTGAAGCGCGAGCGATGGTAGTCTTGCGTGTGTGACGCGAGCGATAGATCAGATCGTTTTATTTTGCTAAGCATGCAGTAACAGAGTGTATTTATCTTTGATTTGATTTTGCGTTGTTATTAGAAGAAGCTTTGTATAACGTTGGTAATTTTAGTGTTCGATATTATTTGAGAATTTTCTAGAGTTGGTTGTTTACTATCGATCGAAGCGTATGGATAATTCTAGTGGTAACTATAGAAGCTTCCATCTCAAATAAGGTTGTATGACGTGAGACAGTGATGACAAGGTTTGTTCTGATTGGTTGTGGTGTGTCACGTTGGGGTTATTCTCGCCCTTTCTGGAGTGTGGAGAGACTATATATGTAAGTGCCGCACTGTTTCAAAATAAGAGAGAGTTGAAAGTAGAAAGAGCTGTTGTATTATAGTTGAGAAATTTGTAAAAAGTGGAAAGTTCATAGTTGAGAATTGTAGAGTGGGAAAAGCAATTGAGCGATTGTTGATGTGTGCTGAATAAAAGTGGAAAACTTCAAACGACGACTCCTGCCTTGTTGATGATTGAACGGGTTGCGTGGATAAACGAATCTGAGTTACACCTATCAGGATTTCAAGCATCGGGGCTGAATCAACTACTGATAGAGAAAAAACAACATTGAGTGTAACAGTGTACATAAGTACTTGATTAATCAATCGATAAAATATATAAGTATATAAATACCTAACACATTCCTTGGCATTTTTGACATAATGATGATCATCGTTGTCAAGGTGGCGACGTGGTGTATCTTCCTTAACGCTAACGCAATAGGACGTTAAGCTTCGTTATTTCATTGTCATCAAACCCGAAATCTTTGCAGCTTATTTTTCAGGCTAACGATAAATGCATGGCACCATATTTTCCAATTATACTTTGGATATATTCTTTGGCAGCATGTGTATCAACGAACAAAAAAACAAAATAAACTGTTGCATTTTTTATATTTCCACAATCGCTTATTTTTTGGGGCGAAGTGTGTGAGTGTCTTGAAATACATTTGAATGTCTTGCTATCTTGTTTTCTGACTTTAGTAATTTTTTTTGGTTATAGCACCTTCCTGCTTCAAACTTTGCTTCAAAGAGTATCACCCAGTGTGTGGCACTGACAGCAAAACCTACCCGAATAAATGTATTATGGATGTCATGGCTTGCGTGTGAGTCTTCTTCTTCTTCTTCTTCTTCTTCTTCTTCTTCTTCTTCTTCTTCTTCTTCACGTCGTGGTCGTCGTCATCAAAAGCCATCGTTCTCATGGTTTTTGATGTAATGTATTTTAGTTGTTCTTATATAGCGCATTCCAGCTCAAAAGCTGCTCAATGCTCGAGCTCAAGCTGCCCGAGGCGCCCACTTGCAACCTTTAGACGCATAGTCTGATACCCAGACGATTGAGACCAATCCTTTACGACCGGGAATGGAAGAGAAGGGACTTAGTGCTTTCTGGCAGTATTTGTGTAACCTGCAATCACCCGTCCGTGCTATGGAATGCGTGCGTTAACAGACTCAACCTTGGCTTATACCCTCATCGGAAGGAGTAGGGGCGCAGTGCTGGAGGGTCCTTGCTTTTACTGCAGGCCGTCAACGGGTTTGGAATCACTCCTATACTGCCTGTACAGGCTGCAATGTTATCGGTTGACATTCAATTTGAAGCTATGCTCTGTGTTGAGGGATTGGCCTTGGACTTTGATGTCCGTGTTGATGTCATTGGTGTTGTTGGTCATCATTTTGGTCTTCTCTGCACTTATTGTCATCCCATAGGCTCTGGAGGTGGTGTCAAGCCTCTGTACTAGCTGTTCAAGTTCTTGTGTTCCTATCCAGCCAATCCATGAATGTCATCCGCAAAAAAAAAGGTTGAAGATTGCTCTACCCCCTATGCTGACTGTGCCTTGGTGATCTGCAAGGGCATCTGACATGATGCGCTCTAGAAAGATGCTGAAGAGTGTTGGAGAGAGTAGGCATCCTTGACGCACACCGATTGTTGTTCTGAACCAGTTCCCGATGACGCTGTTATGGAGGACTGCACTGGTAGCCTTGTCACACAGGCTTTTGATAGCTTCAATAATTATAGGGCTGATGTTGTACACTCTCATGGTTGCCCACAGAGCTGCATGCCAGACTCGGCCAAACGCCTTCTTGAAGTCCACGAACACATGATATAGTTGTTGTTGACATTCAATGCTTCAATTAATTTGCCACTGCGTACACCATTAAGCTAATGGCTGTCTATTGTCGTCATCATTGTCATCAGTATCATTGTAATTTTTGACAGGATCATCTTCATCATCATCATCATCATCATCGTCGTCGTAGTAGTAGTAGTAGTAGTAGTAGTAGTAGTAGTAGTAGTAGTAGTAGTAGTAGTAGTAGTCATCACCATCATCGTCATAATCAGTTTGGTGGTCATTTCAGGTCATAGATGATTGTGAACAAATTGTTGTAATTCATAAATTATTTGAAGTTTTGGATAAAACTTTTTTTCTTTCTTCATTTCTTGTATTAATGTCACTGCTCTAGGGATGCTGTGCTTTTTCTGAAAAAGCAATCAAAACTCGATATATTTTTAATAATAATTTGTTAATAAATAAATAAATAATTTAATAACTTTTGTTTGTGTTTCAGCAATGGAGCAGTTATTAATGTTCTTCACAAAGGAAAGTGCACAACCAAAAAACGAGAATTCGAATCTGAACCTTATAATAATGGAGACGACTCAGAAAAAGACAAATGAATTTAGCCTGGGCCTATCGCGTTTTTGCATGGTTCAATGAAAATAAATTCATTTTTAAAATGCTACACATTGTGTGACCTGCTTTATGTTGTCTTTTAATCATAAATGAGACATTAATGTGAACGTCTGTATGCGGTGTGCTTTGTTCAGGGTTGTTATAGACATTTTTTAAGCAAGGGAGATTACTGTGTTATTCACGGTTTTCTACTTAGTCAACAAATCTTTGTTACTCCTGTGACGGTGGGTTCTATTCTGCCGTGAACTGACAAAACCGAGCAAGTCCACAAAACCTACTATCGAGAAAATCGACGTTTTGTGTTGCGCTATATTACGCGATCGTTTCTGGAAGTTTAAGGGCATATTATAATGCAATTCCTCGATTTAAGAGTGCATACCTTGAATGTTAAAGAAATGTTTGATAGATTTGATGTTTTAAGACTAGTTGTGGGCTTGCTTTGTTTTGTCAGATTATTCTTGAGATAGGTCTTTGTTGAGAACATGACAAAAACAAGCGTTTTGTGTGTGTGTGTGTGTGTGTGTGTGTGTGTGTGTGTGTGCGTGAGCGCGCAATCGTATTTTAAGATGGAGATTAAAAGGGAGCGCAGCATCCTTACCTTGGAGTGTAGACTGATGGTCATGTCTTTCCAAATGGGCTTCAATCTTGTCAGAGCAGCAGTTGTGTGTGTGTGTGATCCTGGAGAGGACTTCTTGTCGGGACCCATTGTCTGATACAATGGCTCCTAAATATTTGAAACTATGCACTGTGTTGAGGGATTGGCCTTGGTCTTTGATGACTGTGATGGGAGCCATTGGTGTTGTTGGTCATTATTTTGGTTGTCTGCACTTATTTCCATTCCGAACGCTCTCTAGGAAGATGTTTAAGAGTATTAGAGAGAGTAGGCATCATTTTGACGCACGCCGATTGTTGTTACGTACCAGTTCCCGATGGCGCTGTTAGTGAGAACTTTGGTGAAGAGTGTCTACTGGCGGTGCTTTTCTGAGCGGCACCAACGACACGTTTGACATCGTCGACAGACGGAGGATTGCACGCCACTTCAGTGAGGTGTTGCGAGATCATACTACTGTAGGTCGTCATTCGGAACGGGATACGGTAGTGTAAACTTTATTGTTATTGTTCTGGCTTAGGAACGCCAAGACCCTACCCGTAACGATTGAACATTTATGTATTGAATCTCGGCAAGGCCTGGTTTCACAGTGCTGATAGGTCTATGAGTAGGCACATGAAACAAAAGCTATTTTCATGTAAATAGTGTAACACGCTTTGAAATCTTAATAACTTTGATTGTTTAGTATACATTTGTGAGTGAATGTGAACTGATATTTCATCGGTATTGACTTGCTTACATTCATTCATTCCGGTATATCACTTCTTTTTCTGTCTTGTAAATAACTTTATTCATGTATATGCCTTTAAAAATAAATATAATATTGAGGTTGACTTTCTGTCATATCAAGGGTGCTTAAACGCAGTTAAGGAATTTATTTAAAAAAAATGGTTGCATTTCATTAAAAAATGCAACAGCAAAATTTGAAAATAGTAAAGCACAACGAACGCTTTGCACTGTTAAAGGATCTAACATTTATTATGACATTTTGATAAAAGACAGGGTACATCCAAAGAGCTTATTACGGAAAGAGGGGAATCTTCCATTATGTCATATACAAAAAATGCGAGACGCTCTCACGGATTATTTCTCTTTGCTCGGGCTGGCTATATTTCATCATCTGCTATATGAATGATCTGTGCGTGGTAACTTATTGAGCCTATGCCATTGCAAAAGAACATTTTTATGGCAACGTTTGCAAAAACCAAACTTTTAACCATCATTATTATTAACATTCCGCTACTGCTGTCTTTTTTATGTTTACTTATTGACATTTATTAGGTGCTTTTATGCTGCTTATGTGTGTATGTCATAGTTTCGTTTTCTGCCCTGGAATTTATTATTTTTTAATCAACGACAGATATTTTAAAATTAAAATATGCATGACAGACTGTTTCATTTATCCGAATCTGTGTAAATCCGTAATCATGAGAGAGAGAGAGAGAGAGAGAGAGAGAGAGAGAGAGAGAGAGAGAGAGAGAGAGAGAGAGAGAATACGAATACGAATACGAATCTTTTATTCCAAAAAATTCAGGGCATCGCCCCTTTGGAAGGGTGTGTACATGAAAAAACAACAACAAACATTGAATATATAATAACTTACATATAAATACAAAACAGGTTACGATACTGCTAGTCCCCGAAGTCTCATGGCTTTATATAAATAAATACATAGTTTTCTAATAGTCTCTTCGTTGTCAGAGGCTAACAGTAGAATGTGACGTGTTGCACAAGGCATTCTATAATATTTTGGGGCTATAAACTGTTTCCTTCAATCAATCAATCTTTATTTCAATGTCTGTTCACACATTTAAGTGATATTAGACATTGAAAATGTAACTTTTAAAACACTTTAACTATTTAAAAACATAATTTCAAAACAATCTATAAAAGTCTACCAACAGGAGATTTAGCAATAACTTTCACAATGTCTGTAACATTTGGATGATATAAAACCATGTCTACAGAATGTCCATAGTCAGTTATGCTATGTCCATTTATTTTAAATACATCTCTTAAAACTGAGCATACAAAGAGAAGGTGATGTACTGATAGACTTGTATTACATATACATTTAACATCAGCTGAGTATTTAGTGCTCCATGCATTCATTCTTAATTTATATATTAATTTAGAAAGTGGTCTTGAACAATTCAGTATAGATATATTTTTAATATTATTTTCATGATACACTGCCTTTTCTAGTAAAGAAAACATTTCATGATTACACATATTCAAATTTGTTATAGTTATAGAATCTGATGACCTTTGTGCTCCTTCCTTAGCTAATCTGTCACATACCTCATTCCAATGAATTCCGCAATGTGATGGAACCCAACAGAAATCAATATTTATTCCTCTAGAAATCACACAGTGTATCATATGTTTAATTTCATAGATAAGCTCCCGTCTATCTTTACAGTTCCATTGTTTTAATGCATACAGAACCGCTTTTGAATCAACACAAACTAATATACCAAATAATTCTAAAGGTGACGTCATGATGAATTTTAAAGCCATTAAAATAGCATAAAGCTCAGCTGTAAATATAGAAAATCCCTTTCCTAAATAATATGACCTTCTGATATTTATTTCAGGAATAATATATGCTGATCCACTATCCGAAGAATCTAAAACTGATCCATCAGTAAAAATCTTCATATGGTTTTTGTAATTACTTTCAATATGCTTTTTTACATCAATAACTAACATATTAGGATTATCCTCTTTTTTAGTTTGGCTATAGTCAATATCAATATGTGCACATGTATGCTCCCATGGTGGAATCAATGGTGTTAATGGAAGAACTGAAACTGATGTGATATCAATGTTGCACTTTTCAAAAAGGTCTTTTGTATAGTTTCTAATTGGCTGCAAGTACTTCATAGTTTTTGTTCTTTTTGGATAATCTTGTTGAGCGTCAATATATATTTCATCATACACCGAATTTGGAACAGATAAACATCTTAACACATATTTGGAAGTAGCCAGTTGACGTTGTTGATTTAATGATAATATTCCAGCTTCTTGGTATATTCGTAGAGTGTTAGCATGAACTGGAACTCCTAATGCAATTTTAATAGCCCTACTGTCAATACTTTGTAATTTATTTAGTAATGAATTATTTGCTGAAAAGTATGCTTCTTGACCATAAATAAGCTTTGATCGAATTAGTGATATGGCTAAATGTAATAGGGATTTAGTGTTTTGACCCCATATTTGCATATTAATAATTTTTAATAAATTCAAGGTTTTTCTTGCTTTGGTTATTAAATGTTCAATATGTAACTTCCAGTTCAGCTTAGGTGTTAGGTAAACTCCGAGAAATTTTACCTGCTGCTTGTAAGCAAGAACTTCATAATTTAATTTCAAAACAGGTAATAATTAGGATTATTTCCATTATTGAAAAGCATCAAATAAGTTTTCTTTGTAGACAGTTCAAGACCGTTAATTTTCAAAAATATAAAAAGATTATTCAGTTCTTCTTGGAAAAGTTTCTGTACATACAGTACTACTCTCTGTTTAGTATGCTTTCTGAGAGACGTATTAATCCACATAGCAATGTCATCCGCATACTGAACTACATTTGCTGATTTAGAAATAACTGTGGGAAGATCATGAATGAGGATTGAAAACAATAAAGGGGCAAGAATAGACCCCTGAGGGATTCCCATATCGATGTTATAAAAAGATGAATAAGCATTCCCCACTCTTGTGCATATAGATCTGCCACTTAAATAATTGTGTATGTAATGATACATATGACCACTTATTCCAATATGTTTTAATTTATAAAGAAGTCTAGCATGCCAAACACTGTCATATGCCTTTTTGATATCAAAGAAAGCGGCAAGAGTACTTTTTCTATGAGCAAACTGTTTCTTAACATGACTGGTTAATTTGACAAGATGGTCAGTTGTACACCGACCCTTTCTAAACCCTGCTTGATTTTTAGGGATTATATTATTTTTTTCCCAAAATTGAGTTAACCTGTTTAAAATTATTTTTTCTAATAATTTTCCAACTTGAGACGTCAATGCAATTGGTCTATAATTATTTACTGATGCACGAGACTTACCTTGCTTATATACTGGAGTAACTACAGACTTCTTCCAGATAGTAGGGAGAATTCCACTTTGCCAACATCTTTGGCATAATGAATGTAGTAATTTTTTCCATGTAGCTGGCAAGTGATTCAGAAATTGATAAGAGATACCATCTAGACCAACAGCAGTTTTGTTTGATGAAAAAGATTGTAAGGTTTCTAAAAACTCTTCATAATTAATAGGAGCATTTAAATAATGCAAATTATCTGGTATAGGATCTGCATATTCTGCTTTGATTTCTTCTTCTTTTCTAAACATTTGTGTATGTAAATCAAGACTATTGGACAATGAATTTACTGAGAAATGTTTTGCAAATGCCTCTGCTTTATCCTCAGATGAGGGGAAAATATTGTCTTGCAATTTAACAGGATAAGACTGTAGATTAAATCCATTTTTCATCTCTTTAACTTTTCTCCAAACCTTATACATATCTTTCGAATCGGTTATTTCTGACATGCAAAATTCTGACCAATAATGTTTCTTAGCACTTGCAATAATTCTGTTACAATGTATTTTAGCCTGTTTCATGATTGTAAAATTGTCAACTGTTTTATTCCTAATCCAATTTTTATATGTGAACTTTTTATTGTTAACTGCTTTTTCGCAATCATTGTTCCACCACACATTTCCTGAATGAGATATTCGCTTCTTTTGTTTGCATCTTGGAATACTTTTTTCTGCTGCTTTCAATATAGCATCTCTAAATTTTGAGTAAAAATTTTCTACATCTTCATCATGAACGTTATTAATATCAGTATTTTCTAGACATGTTTTAAAGAAGTCCCAATTTGCATATTTATATTTGAATTTAGGTATTTTATCTTCTTTTTGTCCCAATTCTGTTTCTCGTTCATTCAAAGTTATAATAAATGGAAGATGATCACTCCCTAAACAATCATCAAGAGGGCACCAAACAGAATTTAAGGCAATATCTGGAGTGGCAAGGGAAAGATCAATAGATGTAGACCTATGGTAAGAAACGTCAGGAATTCTAGTAAATTGACCGTCATTTAATAAACACAATTTAGAATCTAATAAATTATCAACAAAACGATTACTTGTTGTAATTTGACATCCCTGCTCCCACCAAGGAGAATGAGCATTGAAATCCCCCAAAATAATCCACTTCTCATCAGACTTAACTATAGTTTTTACCCAGTCAGAGTTGTCTTCTTTTGGACCATCTGGCATATAAACGGATATTATATTGAAAATGGTGTGCTTATTTATTTTAATCATTGCAACACTTCCAAATGTATTTTTTAGTGTTTTTGGTATTGGTGATGGAATTGAACAATACTCTAAATCACATCTTATGTACAGGGCTGTTTTGAACTTTTTGTGTGTCGTTACTAGTTTGGAATAAGGGAGGAAAGTAATAATTTTTTAGTTTTGGTAATTTGTTATTATTGAGATTCAGTGACTGTAACGCTAATACAGCATAATTTTCCTGTGATATATGTTGTTGAAAAGCCAGTAAATTTGTGCCTAGTGATCGACTATTCCATTGAAATAATTTGACATTTTGTTCATTCATTTTACAGTTTAAATTATATATTTATACACTTGCATAATAATGCTTCTTAAATATATATATATATATATATATATATATATATATATATATATATATATATATATATATATATATATATATATATATATATATATATATATAGATATATAGATAGATATATAGATATTTTAAATACATGTGCTCATTTATAATTGCAATATTCATGTTTGTGTTTGCAGTGAGTAACGTTCTTGCTTACTGATTGTGGACCAGCAGCTATCCCTTTTTCACAGCCACTTTCACTTTGACTTCCGTTGCTAAAGAAGCGGAAGCAGGCATTACATTACATTACATTACATAATTGTTGCTTTAGGTCCAGCGGACTCTTCCGAGCCAAATCAGGACCGGACAACCCCCAATCCGCATAAAAGATCTGCTGAAACAACCCTAGTGGGAAAACTGAATGCCCTCCACCAGCCAGTCACTTTACAATAAAGACATCCCACGCAGGGGACGGCTGAGGCTTCACCCCAACTTATCGAACCCCCATTTACAAAACCAAATAGAATACAAACATCAATATAAATTATCAACAAAACACATACATATAAAATGTCTACATTGCTAAATAATAACATTATAGGAAGCCCTAGTGACCACCTGGCAGAAAGCGTCCAATATTCCCAAGCTGATCCAACAGACCTCATACACAAACAAGGAGTCTTGTCCCGGAAGAATTTTCAAGAAAAAAGGTAGGAGACTGGTCTAGCGAAGAAGACGATAGTATAGCAGATTGATAGAACAGAGCAGGAATGAGAAAGAGCAAATGAGAAAGACAGCGACAGTGGGAATTTAAAGCACTAAATTTCCAGAAAGTGGGGATACTATTTATACTGAAACCCCCGGCACCCCAACGGGGGTTGCGGAAGCAGGCGTTGACAGTCTTGTGGTATAGCAGGACAATGAACTGCAACATTTTCCCAGTGCTTGGAAGGTTTAGATGAAAATCCATTGATCATTTAAGTGTTCTTAAAAATTATTTTTGAAAACCTCTTGTCCAGTAAGAAAATAAAAGTCTCCAGTCATTCAGCTCGTGGTGAGGTTTGCTGAAAGACGGCCATGTTGACCGGAAGTTCAACTGTTTCCTTAAGTTCCTTAGGAATGGACAACACAATACAAAATGTAATTCGTTTTCTTCAGCCGCTTTTCACATAGGACAAATAGTATCATTAACAGCATGCACTCTGTATCTATAAAAGTGAACAAATAATTCTGAAACACCAAACCTAAATTTTGTCATCACAAACTTTAAATGCTTATCAATATTTAATTGCAAATATTTAGGCAGACTGTTGTGTTCAGAGTTACAAAACATATTATACATTTGAAAACGTTCACTGTTATTTACATGCTCACTCCACACTTGCCATCTACAATCAATCAATCTTTGTTTAAATTCTCTTAAAAACACTTTCACACTACCAACCCCTTGATTCATCCATACATGACCAAATCCATTCCTGCATAAACACATACGAACGTTCGTAACCCAATTCTTCTTTCCCATAGAATCCAAATTATACAGCATAGAATAAGCTTTCTTAGGCAACCTATCACCATCCATTTGCTGAGTTTTTATTCAGTAACGAATACAGTTTACAGCAGAATTTATAATAATCGGATATCTATTCAACTCATTATAAACAAAATCATTAGGTGTGCGCATATTAATGGACAAAAATTTCTTAAGACCATACAAATGAACTTTTTCACATTGTTGCGCAGCTTCTTCTAGACCCCAGATTTTTTATCCATATTGCATAATAGACTGCACTTGAGCATCAAAAAGTCTAAAAACGATATCTACAGAAAAATTGTAATAAACACGAAGTTTATGCATGATAGACAAAAGTGCTTTCTTCGCTTTGTTTGCAAGGTCTGTGCATGCTGCAGTGAAACTCAATTTAGTAGAAAAATAAATACCAAGGTACTTATAGGCATTCACAACAGGCATAGTCTTTCCATCATACATCCACATCTCTCTAGCACCCAAATATCCACCTTTTCTGAAAACAACAATGTTACTTTTATCATAATTAACTTTAAGACAAAGCGAAGTAGCTGCTTTATATAAACTATTCAGCTGTGTCGGAAGCCCAACAACAGTTTCAGAAATTAAGGCAACATCATCAGCTAACAACAAAATAAATAATTCGAAAGCATCCAATGAAAATGTAGCACCATGTCGTCCGTTATTGATAACTTCCAATGCAAGTTCGTTAATAAACAATGAAAAAAGTACAGGACTGCATATGTCTCCTTGTTTCACACCGGAGGTACAAAACACACATTCTGAGAGTCTGTCACCACATCTAATACGCGCCTTCACACCCACATACATACTTTTGATACATTTATACAACTTTCCTTTCAAACCATTCTTCAACAAAATAGGCCAAAGTAAATTTCTGTTTATATTATCAAAGCATTTTAAAAGTCTATAAAAGCAACATACAACTTACGATTAAGACTAAACTGCTTTTGCACACAAGCCATTAAAGTAAATAAGTGATCTACAGTAGAGTATCCACTCTTAAAACCAGCCTGATATTCGTTAGTAATATTATTCTCCTCAACCCAAGTCTGCAAACACTTTGCTGCTAGTATCACACAGACTAATACCACGGTAATTGCCAGGATTATTTACATCACCTTTTTATACAATGGCAAAATGATGGATTCAGACCAGCTCTCGGGGTATATACCTTTCTCAAACAAAATATTAAAGAATTTCATGAAAAAAGGAACGCAAACATCATAAGCGTTCTTTAGAATCTCGCCAATCATACCATCAGGGCCTGCTGCCTTTTTAGACTTCAGCTTACGTAACTAGCTGTACTTCTTCTTCAGAAATAGGCCTATTGAAAAAGTTACTATCATTATCATCTGTATCATCTTCAACTTGTACATCATTAACATTAGCTTCTTCTTCCTTTTTCTAATAACTGTTTGAAATGCTGGAACCATTCATCAACTGTAATTTGATTTCGAACACCTTTTCTATTAGGCAACATGTTGCGTACATTATTCCAAAAATCATGCTGTGAATTTATAGATGCAACTAGTTTATCAATCATCAACTTATTGAATTGCTTTTTCTTATATTCCAATAAATGCTTATGCTCTCTTCTGGCGTTACTGTATTCTGTTCTATCATCTTTATACAAAGTGCGTCTAAATCGTTTCAACATCCTTCTCACTTTTCTTCTATGTTCATTACACTCCCAATTAAACCAGTTTTTATGTTTCTTTCTACCACTAACACAAACACGCTTTTTCATACAAGTTGCAATATCTTTCACACAATCACTGAACATATTTAAAGCTAAATTAACATCCACATCAATCATTTCAATTGCATTGTGCATAACACGCTGTATGGGTTAAAAAATCATGGCATTCTTAAACAACTGTATATAATCATAATTCCAAACAAACTTCTCAACAAAACATTCTTTTTCAGCACGCATAATATCAACAACATTTCCCTCAGGAAACACAACCGAGAGAACAACAGGCATATGATCAGATTCAGAGCGATCCAAAACATTCAAAACACATTTATCCCATACAGTAGCCAACAAATCACTAGACATTAGAAAATAATCCACCACACTGTTGCCAGAATCCGAAATAAATGTGTAGCGACCCTCACGGTCACCAGAACACACTCCATTTAGAATACACATATTCAAAGCAGTGCACATGTGAAGTACTGACTTCCCATAACCATTCAAAACATTGTCTTGTGAATTTCTATTTACACTTGCAGGACTACTTACATACAAGTCATCAAAAGTATCATTTTCAATAGAGATTGGCTGCGAAACATTAGATGTTCTACCCTTAAGATCACCTGATAGAATAATAAAACAATCATTATCCAAAAATGCTTTATTAACAATACAATTTTCTAACATTGAAATACCATCACCATCAGTGTTCATAACTGTGTAATACCTAGAACCTTCAGGTGGACAATAAGCACAAACATACAATATATCCTTTGTCATGCCAAAGAGGCTTTTATCAAAAAGAAACACCAAAAAGTTACCATCTGTAACATTAATTTGCTTTACAAGAGGCAAAAATTCATTTTTAATAAAACATACAACTCCCCCTGAAGGCCTACCAATAGCAGACAATTTCTTTGACGACTGACAAAATGCTTTATAACCACCAATGATATCAGTGTTCAAAGTATCAACAAAGGTCTCAACCAAGCAAACAAAATGGAATGAAGTAATAAAAGAGATAAATTTATCATCAAAAAGTTTAGGAATCAATCCATTTACGTTCCAATGCATAAATAAGAAGGCATTATTGCTAACATTATTTACATATACATAATTATTCATCAAGACTGTTAACAGAATTATCTGACAGAACACTATCATCCCTATGATCATCAGAGGTTGGGGCCCCGAACGTCGATTCCATAAAAGGGTATTAAACAAAACTTGACCCGGCCTTGACCTCTGAACTATCACCAGTATGCGAGCATAATGTAGTATATTGTGTGTAAGTGTGTGAAAGTACTCTGTCTGGCCTATCCTTGACCTCGTTTGAATTCATAAATGAATGCGATGTAAACAAATAATTAGTTTTACTACAGCCGATACTACGAGAGAGAGAGAGAGAGAGAGAGAGAGAGAGAGAGAGAGAGAGAGAGAGTTTGGGGGAAGAGAGAGCTCTGTCATTCAATCAATTAATCACAATAAAGCACAATTACAAAATGTTTCACTAATAGTGTGAATTTAATTTATATCAGGTGTCCCCCTACCCGCCAACTCTCTCACCTCCCACATCACTGGCTTAATAACATCAGTCACTTCATGGAAAATAATTAATTAATCAGACAGAACAATCAGAACCTAGACTACAACATCTCACGCAATATATATCTAATGCGCAGAAATTCACAGATCAGAACAAGGACTGAATTTCTACATTACATTTTTTTTCCGGTTTACACTCAAACGAAAAGGGATTACAACAGATCAAGGACCAATTTTGTGTTGTGTGTATCTGTGCGTCACAGGCCGGGAAACTGAAGGTGATTTGATGCCCAGTATTCTAGTTCCTTAGTGGCTATGCACTCCGAACATGCGTACGTGAATAAATGATGATGAATGAGGGGGAAAGGGTTATATTTCGATAAATAGTATTTTATATGATTTTCTTGATGAAGATGCTAATTGGAATAATGTTGTTGATGTTGTTGCCAAAATGAGGTCATGTGTGGCGATGCTATAGGGGAGATAAAATATGAGAGAGAGAGAGAGAGAGAGAGAGAGAGAGAGAGAGAGGAAGAGAGAGAGGAAGACGTTGTATTACAGTATGCCAGAGGGGTGATGGAAGTGAGGGGAGTGATAGGAATGAGGTCAAGGGTGACGTTGTGTATATATTATGACATGTTAGGGGGGGGGGTGTGATGATTATGAGAGGAAGGATGAGTCAAGATTATTGATTAGAAATTAAATTATAAAATGCTTGTATTTGTGTAAATAATCATGTTCATGAGATGTTAATATAAATTATAGAAGATTTATGAAATGTTATGATGCATAAATAAACAGGTCAAGATGGCGGACGGCGGAAGGAGTTATTTCCCATGTATTGTTTACATGTTGAGACAGTTTTTCAAAGACAGTGTTATTTGTTGACCAGATTGGGCCTTCGTTTTCTACTTTGCTATCTACTACGTCTTTGATTTCTGCTTCGATACCTTCTAGGACATCGACTATGTTTGCGATTCCTACCACATCTTGATTTCCTCTTCTTTGTCTACTACATTTCCGACTTCGTACCTCGTTCTTTGGACTTCATTCTACGCACTGCGTGCCACTTACTCCGACCCACCTCTCCGTCCACCTGCAGGAGGAGGCAAGACGACTTGCTTGGTGTTACACTCGTTTGATGTTAGTGTTTTTCTCTATCAGTAGTTGATTCAGCCCCAATGCGTGAATTCTCCTGATGAGTTTAAGTTCGGATTCGATTATCAACGCTGTGACTTGACGTATGAAGTTTTCCACTTTTATTCAGCACCCATCAACAACTGCATACAAACGCCTTTTCACACTTTTACAACAACACTCTCCTCTTTTGAAACAGTGCGGCACTTATATAGTCTCTACATACTCAAGAACAAACGAGAATATCCTACATGAAACACCACAACCAATCAAAATTAATTTCATCATCACTGTCTCGCGTCATACAACCCTATTTGGGATGGAAGCTTCCATGGTAACCACGAGAACTCTCCATACGCTTCGATCGATAGTAAACAACCAATTCTCGAAAATTCCCAAATAATACCGACCAACTAAAAACACCAACGTTACACAAAGCTTCTTCTAATAACAACGCAAAATCAAATCAAAGATAAATACACTCTATTACTGCATGCGTTGCAAAATAAAACGAACAGATCTATCGCGCGCGCTTCACACATAATTATAATATCGTGCGCATTTCACACGCACCATCATGCGCGTTTCAACGTAACACTCGGGGACCACTTCTTCTTAAGTTTGGTCGCAACGTGCAGGGCTTTACATTACACCATCAATCATACGTAGTACTACATACACGCACATAAACATATATAAACAGAGACTTTCTACAGTCTGCATTGAGTTGATTGAGTTTGTGAATTTTCTTGAAGTAGTGCTTCGTAATTAGACCTGTGTTGAAGATCGGACATATAATCTAAGCATAAAGTATTGACTATTTATTAAATACATTTCTTCAAATTTTTGCTTTGAATACATTAGCCATTAGTAGTATTTTTTTGCATTTTGTTTTTTTTTAATTGCATCTTGATTGTATTAGCATCTGTGTACAGTGTCAGGGGTTAGGGATTAGTCAAGGGAGGTAATCGTTTGTTAATTGTTGGGGTTGTGGTTTGTTTAGATTCCCCATCGTCCTGTGTGTGTGTGACTGTTAAATAAAAGTGTATAAGTGTACATGTGGCATTTGTGTTCGTTTTTTTAGTTTGAGTGTGTATCCCTCCACTCGCTGTTTTGAGCTGAAGTCACTTGCCCATTCGGGTGACGTGACAAACAGAATGTACTGTACTGTATACTTGTTGAAACGTTTACAATGACTCGGGGATCATTCTCCTCATTTACCTGGTCAGCAGATCAGGTGGTAACAGGTTTTACACTCTCCAAGAACTGCTGGCGTGTTTATGCATGAAGTTTAGTCATCAGGGTCATGTTGTAGTGTTTGTTTTTTTTAAAGTATTTTAATAATTGTTTTAATCCAGGTCGTCCACCGGTTGTTTTGCATTTAAGTTTACCACCGAGCAAAGTGTGTCTCAGGGTCATGTTAGTATTTTTTTTAAAATAACGTGCATAGAAATGTGAGTCAATGTTCTCACCGCACCACTTCGCCCCCACCCCCGAACACCTACTACCTACCCCTTACAGTTTTTTTTAACCCAGACTTTTGCAAATCTATGCGATGTCAGTCCAAAAATGACATTTAAAAATGATCCAAGTTCCATAGTGAGCACGTGAGGCAAATTTTCCTTTTTTATTCTTTCTTTTTTATACTTTTTCAGTTCTCCAGCCCGTCTTGGTTTTTGTTTTTGTTTTAATTCTTTCTGGGCACTCATTTGTATGTTAAATATTAAAAGTTGCATACCTTTTTAAGGCCGTCAAGGGACCCCTGCCTGTACGAGTTGCAATGCTATCTGTTTAATATTCGTTGTTCTTGCTGTTGCGTAAACCACTGAGCCAACTGCGAGCCTCGTGCAAACAATAACGCCTGTAGAGGGCGTGCTGCTAGTCGTGACGTGTTATTCATACGCTGCATAGCTAGCGTGTCAGTGACTTCCAGTTCAACGCAAAAATAGTTTGGTTGATGAGGTTACGGGGCTTTTCATCTTCTTCTCGTAAAGAAAACCTCGACTATAGCATACGAAGCAAGATGGCAAGCCATTCAGATTTATTTCCAGGCACTCACACTATCCTATCCTATCCTGTCCCGTAACCCGGAGGTCGTAGGGGCACGACAGATGATCGTTTAACCGTTTAACCAGCACACTCCATCTTTCTCTGTCCTCAGCAGCCCTGATGACTTCGCTCAGTGCCAAACCAGTCCATTCTCGAATGTTGTCCTCCCACCTCTTTTTCGGTCTCCCTCTTCTTCTACCTCCTTGCAATGTGCCTTGCAGAATGGTCTTTGCAAGGCCTGATGATCTGGTGACGTGGCCATACCATCGGAGTTTCCGTTTCTTCACCACTGTGAGCAGGTCATCGTGTTGTCCAATGGCTTGTGTGATGGTCTGTCGTCGTTGGTGATGTGTTGGGTATAGGAAATGCCCAGAAGTCTTCTGTAGCACCTCATCTCCATGCTTTGTATTCTTCGTTGTAGATCTGCTGTGAGGGTCCATGCTTCGCAAGCATATAGGAAGATTTTTTTTTGTGCCCAAGACACACTCACACATATAGCCGAAAAAGAAACAAACATGGAATAAAAGATCGCTATCCGACCTATCTGCTTGCGATATGCCCGCTCATCCCTTTCCCCTCCCCCCTCCAAAAGAAAATTATGGAATCGACTTTTTAGATGCAGCGCACAACATGTTTACACATGGTGAAGCACAATGACCTCGACCTTCGAGAAAGTGCAAATTCGATTTAACATGAATAGAAATAGTTAAAATATCCGGAATGGTAACAATTCTAATATTTTGGGGTCGTTTGAGATACGGCAAAAAGTATGTTTTTAACACACACAAATGTGAAATTCTGCACGATGGACTGACCGACTGATCAACAACCTATTTGCAACTGAAGGATGGCCCGTGATTTGATTATACCAAAACTCAACAAAATCGCTTAAGCCGTTTTTAGATCTTGAACAAAATGTGTTTAGCAACAACATGACCAGTGACATTGACATTTGTGACAGAGCCAATATGAGGGCCCCTGTATGCAGGCCATTAACATAATGTTCATAATGAATTTGGTCAAAATCCGTTTGGTAGTTCTTGTCCAACAGAACGACTGAACGAACGAACGACCGACACTTGAAAAATGTTGATTCACCCCGACTAATTTAAAGTATTTCCATAAATGTCTTGAAATAAAAGAAGCGGATAGCACTGTACACTAAATGTATATAAACTTTGGCTAATTCATATTAAGGAGCCATTTGCAGTAGCGTGGACATTTCAAGGCATTGACGTGTTTCCAAGTAGTAGTTGTGCTAAATCTGTATCGAGTATTCTGTAAATTACTTCCATCTCCAACCATGAATGCTTTTGTAGCAGTTTTGATGTTTTCTTTGTGTGCTTTGGTTTCTGCACTCACCTGTAAGCAATGCCAGAAGAGTGTAATCTAATACTGATTTAGTAAAGATCTTTGGCAAATTAGTTAGCGTTGATTAATATATATTCCTCTTTTTAAGAAGATTGACATGCGTATTCCACAAGGCTCTATATTTGTTTCAATTTTATTTTCTATTTGTATGTATGATCTTCTATGCAACACATACTAATGTTGTACCCGGAGATTTCTGTATAAATAACATCCCCACTTTGTGGAAATTTAGTCACAGCGCGCGTTTTTCGAACTTTTACATCGGCCTGTCATTAGGCTTTTATGATTATATTTGATAGCGTTTTTAAAAAAAAAGAAAAGAAAGATTACCTATGGTCCCAGCATGACTTTTGCCATCTCTGTAATTTAATTGAAAAGTGTTCCAGTGCCATATTTGGATGCTAACACTATGTATATATATCGAATTTCTATTCTTGGCCTGTATCAGGCCTTTTATAATTTTTGACCTGATATTATAAAGATTACTTGTTTTAACGTAAGCAATATAATTTGAATTTTCCTTGGTATGTAATATTATGGAAGCGGGGCAGTGGACATATGCCGGTGCTATCCTGCCCCTTCCTTCCTTTCTATAACTGTAAGTTGTTATGTGTAACACTCGATGTTGGTTTTGTATTTATTAGTAGTTGATTCAGCCCCAATGCTTGAATCCTCCTGATAAGTGTAACTCGGAATCGTTTATCCACGCAACCCGTTCACTCAGCAACAAGGCACGGAGTCGTCGTATGTAGTTTTCCAACATTATTCAGCAAACGTCAACAACTGCATACAATCGGTTTTTTTTCCACTTTCAACTTTTCACAACTTTCCACTTTACAATTCTCTCTACTTTCAACACAACTTTCAACATCTTGAATACAAAATGGACACTTATGGCCGACAGCAAATGTATGTATATTTATTTATTTATTTATTTATCTATTTTTTATTGTTTATTTTTTTAAGAATAGTGTGCTGCTGTGCATGCTCAGTGGTGTAAATATGGTTAGTGACGTTTTGTTTTTGCTGAAGTTGGGTGTAGCCCGAAATATTCAGATGGTGTTACTGGTTATTTTTTCTTATCGATTTACCAAAGTTTTCAGATGATTTATACGCGTTTCTCATTAAAATACCTATAACAAATTTACTGTATCAGTTAAAAAGAACAATATTAGTTAAATATATAATTGCTTTGGCGCTTGCAATAAAAATGTCCCTGTTTTTTGTGCAATCTTGCTTTGCTATGTTGTGTTGAAGGGACATCACCGTGTCCATCGCTCTTTGAATTTTCGTCATGGTTTTATTGTTTATATATATGTGAAATATCGTTGTATGTGTGCATTATGTGTTATGTATTATTTGTACTCTTTATTACTAATTCCTATCCTATCCTGTCCCGTAAACCGGAGGTCGTAGGGGCACCACAGATGATCGTTTCACCAGCATACTCCATCTTTCTCTGTCCTCAGCAGCCCTAATGGCTTCGCTCAGTGTCAAACCAGTCCAATTCTCGAATGTTGTCCTCCCACCTCTTTTTCGGTCTCCCTCTTCTTCTACCTCCTTGCACTGTGCTATGCAGAATGGTCTTTGCAAGGCCTGATGATCTGGTGAAGTGGCCATACCATCGGAGTTTCCGTTTCTTCACCACTGTGAGCAGGTCATCGTGTTGTCCAATGGCTTGTGTGATGGTCTGTCGGACTTCGTCGTTGGTGATATGCTGAGTATAGGAAATGCCCAGAAGTCTTCTGTAGCACCTCATCTCCATGCTTTGTATTCTTCGTTGGAGATCTGCTGTGAGGATCCATGCTTCGCAAGCATATAGGAAGATGGAGATGACAAGGGAGCGCAGCAGTCTTATTTTGGAATGTAGACTGATGGTCCTGTCTTTCCAAATGGGCTTCAACCTTGTCAGGGCAGCAGTTGTTTGTGCGATCCTGGAGAGGACTTCCTGTCGGGACCCATTCTCTGACACAATGGCTCCCAAATATTTGAAGCTATGCACTGTGTTGAGGGATTGGCCTTGGACTTTGATGTCCGTGTGAACGAAGATTTGAGATTGCTCTACCCCCTATGCTGACTATGCCTTCGTGATATGCAAGAGCATCTGACATGATGCGCTCTAGGAAGATGTTGAAGAGTGTTGGAGAGAGTAGGCATCCTTGACGCACACCGATTGTTGTTCTGAACCAGTTCCCGATGACGCTGTTATGGAGGACTGCACTGGTAGCCTTGTCATACAGGCTTTTGATGACTGCAATAATTTTAGTGCCGATGTTGTACACTTTCATTGTTGCCCATAGAGCTGCATGCCAGACTCGGTCAAACGCCTTCTTGAAGTCTATGAACACATGATATAGATGTTGTTGGTGCTGTAGGTATTTCTCACAGATTATTCTGAGGTTAAAACTCTGTTCAGTGGTACTTCGCCCTGCCCTGAATCCTGCTTGCCCTTCAGCTATGATTTGTTCAGCTTGGGGTTTCAACCAGTTAAGCATTATTTTCAGGGGGATCTTGCTGGGATGGCTGATGAGGCTGATGGTGCGGTAATTTACACACTCCTGAAGGTTACTTTTTTTGGGAAAAGCGTCATTCTTATATATTTTGTTCTTTCTGGTTCCTAATCTGCTCTATCAATCTATTATCTTCTTCGCTAGACCAGTCACCTACCTTTTTTCCTGAAAACTCTACAAACTCCTCATATGTGTATGCGGTCTGTACGCTTTCTGCCAAATGGTCATTAGGGCTTTCTATGGTATTACTATTGAGCAATGTAAGCCTTTTATATGCATGTGTTTTGTTAATATTTTATAATGATGTTTATATTTTATTTTGTTTTTGTAAATGGGGATTCGATAAACTAGAGTACAGCTTCCTCGTCCCCTGCATGGGATGCCTTTATTGTGAAGTGACCGGTTGGTGGAGTGCCTTCTGTGTTACCGTTAGGAAGCGAAGTGGAGCTTTACGTCCTAGTTAAAATATTTGATAAGGACAATTAAAGAATTAGGGTGGTTTCAGCAGAACTTTTATACAGATCAGAGGTGAGCCCTCTTTCAACCAAGTCGTAGTCCTGATTCGGCTCTTTGCAGTCCGCCGGAGCCTATAAACAATGACTAATTAACTAACTAACTACTAATGTTGTGCAACACGCAGATGATGTAACTTTATTAAGGAAAAATAGGTGCAAGAGGGTTGTAAACTACGTGGAAATAAATAACATTTATTTATGTTATAAAATTGTCTTCAGTTATCTGAAGAAGAAAACAACAACTGTCTAATGTTATTCAATAAGGATGCAAATTCAAAGTGTTTGCCTAAATTAGAACTAAATGTGAAAATGTTAATTATATGCAAAATGTAAAGTTTTGGGGTGTAAATCTTCCTCCAAGTTTAAAATGGGACTATCATATTCAATACTTAATATGAAAAAATAGTTAAAGATTAAATTGTTAAAACTACTTTGTGTATAATCATGGAGTCAAGACACAAATACATTACTTCATTTGGCAACATTTTAATGAGGTTGGTATTTAGGATAAACAGTATATTTTTCAGCATCAATTTCATTGGTAAATAAGCTGCACAGCATTTAGTAAAGCAGTGAAAATAGCATTAGCTGTTCCTGTACATTAAAAACGTAAAGATGCTTGAATGTTATCTTTTCTTGAACAACAAAAATTATTAGTTGCAAAAAAATATATTGTCAGAAGTTAATCAGACCCAAATCCTGTTTTAGAGGAAATTCTTATTGCATGCGATAATGCTGATTTCCCCAAACGAGCCAGAAATGTGTCGTATTCTTCAACCAATACGAAATTAAACAAGTGATAATTGTTTTAACAAATTGTAAACCTGACATTTCATATATTCCTGGTTTAGTTATTATTGGGGGGTCGGATAGCGCAGTGGTTGGAGCACTCGCTACTGTGTCGCAAGTTAAGCACCGTCCAGTGCGGTTATCACTTGGATGGGTGACCGCAAACCGTGAAGCAACAAATAACAACGCCCCCAGTTGACTCAACTGTGACTGAGCACCTACTCTCTTAAGGGTGGGGAAGGTAAAGCAGCGAGGGAGAGAGATGGGCATCACCCTGGCCCAAGATAAGTGTGATCTCCAACATCACGCTCCCCTACGACCACAAGGCTATGGGACCACCTGTACCTTTTTTACCTTAGTTATTATTATCTCGGATCCAGCAATGGGAGCATAAAAATGCAAAATTTTATATTGATTATTCGCTTTCAAAAAAAAAAAAGAAAACGTGCAGTTAGTTGTTACTAAGACAAGGGAGCATTTAGAAAAACAATATGCTAACTATTTAAAAATCTATAACGAGGGCTCAGTTTTAGAATTATCAGATACTGGGGCTGGAATTGCAATTCCTGACTAAAAATTATAAAATATCGTATTATATTGGAAAGAATATCTCAACATTTACAGCAGAATTGTATGCTATACTTCTGGCTTTAAATATCGTTTGTAATTCCCCAATTACTTTCTTTAACATCCTTATATGCATCGATTCAAAATCTGTTTTGTATTCTTTGCAAAATTGGTCTTGTTAAACAAGACAAGAACATATATTTTATGCGAAATTATAAAGTCTAATACATTATATAATATCTACAGGTTTGGAGTCGCCTTTTTCGCTGAATTCCTTCTCATTCAGGCATTTACTGGAATGATGTAGTTTATAAATTGGCCAAACAAGGAGCAACGAAAGCCTAACATAATAACACGTATAACGATATAAAGCATTCCATATTTGATTTATTGTCCTTATTTCAAGAAATATATTTAGTTAAAATAAAGTCAACATTTCTGTAGTTAAAGAGAAAAAAGCACAAGACCCTTGCTGTATATTTTTCTTACCTTTAACTTTTCAAATGTTCGCAATAAGCTTCTTCAGGAAGAAATCATGAATGTCAAAAGGAACACACACACACACGCACACACACATACACACACACCCACATACATATATACACACACATTAGTATATACATATATATCTTCTAAAATATAAGAAAAATTAACAACCTTCTTACCTATACCTTGCAATACGAAGGTTCAGAATTTTTCTTGTCCAAGGCATTTTTGTAGAATAATTCAACCAAGGGTAAATTCATTAATACCAAGTTTTAAAAACATGTAGTTTGTACCTGTTTACATCTAAATCTGTGTAACGTGGGGTTTAGTTGTTTACTGGGCTCTGCACAATGGAATGCTGTAACCCTCACGCTTTATTCTATGGGGACCGCTAGTGAGTCACCCTGTGAATTACTTTAATACATTTATTTATTTAGCTCGGTCTGTGTTAAGACTGGGGTACAGAGATAGATAGAAAAATGGTAAAAGATTACTGTCACACTAGCTTTCACACGGCTATAAATCATATGTAGTCCAGCCACTTGATAACAGTTAAAATCACACATTTATTTCTTCTACTCTATACAAGATCTTCGATGTACTAATCTACCTTAAAAAGTCAAGAGTCAATGCAAATGATTCGATCGCTGATAGTCTAGGCAGCTGTTATTTCTTCATAGGGCACTGGCTACTAGAGTTCATGAAGATTGGACTACTGTGGTCCGTTTTACAGTTTTCTGAAGAGTGGACTACTGTGGTCCTTTTGCTATCAGTTTTAGTGCACGGATTCCTCTGCACTTAACTTCAGTGTAGTGAGTTTGAAGCCCTTCGTTGAGGTAGCTTCTGGTACACGCTGGGTCGTCGTGTAGTTTGGTTCCTCGACACGCTGTGCTGTCTTGGAGAGTGTTTTCCAGGTTTGCTCTCTCAGTCCTGTGCTGTAGAGGCTAAACAGCCAACTCGTCTTTTCTGTTGAGTTGGGCGCACGGTATATCTCGCCTGTTCGTCTGTAACATAAGAGACGAAATTCTGCACAACCCTGAATAAAAGGTCTGTGCAGAGCGTCTCACTGACAGCCAAAGTAGCCCTCAGTGATAGCTCCACATCTCTATACATAAGCGACGAACATTCCGCTACGTCCGTGGTCCACTGGAATCTCAACTCTAATTTCCTATACATACATAAATATAAATCGTGGCTAATTATACACATACAGAATTAATAATATTATAAACATTCACTGGTACAGCCACTGGTCTGCAAACATACATATAGGTTAAACAACAGTGGTTCCATCAGGTATACAACATGGCGTCCAAACCGGTTGTGCTTAACACGTGTTCGGCTTTTCCATGTGGTAAGGCAAATTCGGATTACAATTCAAATCTAAGCATAACAAATTCCACAAACATAATTTCAACAATAATATAATTATATCACGATGAAACAGAAGTATGTTCATTTACCTGTTTGACAAAGTCAGGCCCGTGGCTACTTCATTGAATTCTAAGATTCTCAAGTCCTGCTTCCTGGTCTATTCAGGAGAGATCTTACTGCTAACTGTGTAGCTGGTTTCTGCTCCTCGTTTCCAACACGACTGCCGTTCTATCTCTCTATTTGAATCAGCCAGACCTGGTTGATTCCATTCTACTGTGTTCCCATTGGCGGGTAATCGACTCGCCTAACGTAGCTACGATGATGTCATTGCCTTCGCTCTTACCGTCAGCTACCACTGTGTGTAAACGGCAGTGTATCGTTGCTACGCTTGATTACTTCCATCGTCTGCTGCAGCCTACATCGTGTTGTCCAATGGCTTGTGTGATGGTCTGTCTGACTTCGTCGTTGGTGATGTGGTGGGTATAGGAAATGCCCAGAAGTCTTCTGTAGCACCTCATCTCCATGCTTTGTATTCTTCGTTGTAGATCTGCTGTGAGGGTCCATGCTTCGCAAGCATATAGGAAGATGGAGATGACAAATGAGCGCAGCAGTCTTCCTTTGGAATGTAGACTGATGGTCCTATCTTTCCAAATGGGCTTCAACCTTGTCAGGGCAGCAGTTGTGTGTGCGATCCTGGAGAGGACTTCCTGTCGGGACCCATTGTCTGATACAATGGCTCCTAAATATTTGAAGCTATGCACTGTGTTGAGGGATTGGCCTTGGACTTTGATGTCCGTGTTGATGCCATTGGTGTTATTGGTCATCATTTTGGTCTTCTCTGCACTTATTTCCATTCCATAAGCTCTGGAGGTGGTGTCAAGCCTCTGTACCAGCTGTTCAAGTTCTTGTTCCTATCCAGTGTTGGAGAGAGTAGGCATCCTTGACGCACACCAATTGTTGTTCTGAACCAGTTCCCGATGACGCTGTTATGGAGGACTGCACTGGTAGCCTTGTCATACAGGCTTTTGATAACTTCGATAATTTTAGGGCTGATGTTGAACACTCTCATTGTTGCCCATAAAGCTGCATACCAGACTCTGTCAAACGCCTTCTTGAAGTCTATGAACACATGATGTAGATGTTGTTGGTGCTGTAGGTATTTCTCACAGATTATAATCTGTTCAGTGGTACTTCGCCCTGCCCTGAATAATGTTTGTTCTTCAGCTATGATTTGTTCAGCTTGGGG
This sequence comes from Oncomelania hupensis, assembly GCA_036898135.1. Classification (NCBI taxonomy): domain Eukaryota; kingdom Metazoa; phylum Mollusca; class Gastropoda; order Littorinimorpha; family Pomatiopsidae; genus Oncomelania; species Oncomelania hupensis. The sequence goes on from CM072515.1 coordinate 62,425,365, forward strand.
TTTCAACCAGTTGAGTATTATTTTCAGGAGGATCTTGCTGGGATGGCTGATGAGGCTGATGGTGCGGTAATTTTCACACTCCTGAAGGTTACCTTTTTTGGGAAGAGTGATGACAAGCGACTGGGTTCATGGTGTAGGCCACTACATTACATTACATTACATAATTGTTGCTTTAGGTCCAGCGGACTCTTCCGAGCCAAATCAGGACCGGACAACCCCCAATCCGCATAAAAGATCTGCTGAAACAACCCTAGTGGGAAAACTGAATGCCCTCCACCAGGCAGTCACTTTACAATAAAGACATCCCACGCAGGGGACGGCTGAGGCTTTACCCCAACTAATCGAACCCCCGTTTACAAAAACAAAAAAGAATACAAACATCATTATAAATTATCAACAAAACACATACATATAAAATGCCTACATTGCTAAATAATAACATCATAGGAAGCCCTAGTGGCCACCTGGCAGAAAGCGTCCAACATTCCCAAGGTGATCCAACAGACCTCATACACGAACAAGGAGTCTTGTCCCGGAAGAGTTTTCAAGAAAAAAGGTTGATGACTGGAATAGCGAAGAAGACGATAGTATAGCAGATTGATAGAACAGAGCAGGAATGAGAACAAGCAAATGAGAAAGACAGCGACAGTGGGAATTTAAAGCACTAAATTTCCAGAAAGTGGGGATACTATTTATACTGAAACCCCCGGCACCCCAACGGGGGTACTGTTGCCGCAGTGAATCGGTCATGCCTACAAAGTCAAGACAGGTTTTCAACTGGGGCTTTCACTTTTCACTTTATAGGTTAGAACAATCTACAGTGGCAAGATTGCTCATGACCCCAAGGGGTGTGTAGGCCACTCCCCACTCTGCCAGATCTTGTTACAGATAATGGTGAGGGCATCAATCATCGCTTCTCCTCCTGCTTGTAGCAGTTCCGCGTGTATGTTGTCCACTCCCGCTGACTTCCCTTTCTTTAGCGATTGCACTGCTGCCTCAACTTCTTCCAGGAGAATTGGGAGGATTTCTTCTTCTTCTCTGTTCTCGGGACATGCTAGAACTGATGGGTCTCCATTTGGTGTATGGTTGTAAAGGTCAGAGCAGTACTCTGTCCATCTGTCCAAGACTTCTTTTTCTTCTGTAAAGCATAAGCCAGACTTGCTTTGGATCGTGGAGACTTTGGGCTGTTTAGCACTTGTCAGCTGCTTCACAGTCTGGTAAGCCTTTTTGCTGTTGTTCTTGTTCAGACTGTTCTCTATTTCCTGGCATTGATCTTCAATCCATTTCTCATTTGCTGTGTGTCACAGGGTGGTCTGTGACGAAACCGGCTAGACTGTGTGTGTGGAGAGTTAATGAGTTAGGGGTAGTAACTGCGTGTTGTCGTATGCGTGGTTATGCGTGCAAATCGTGATAAACAGCATAGGGTCGGTTAGCCAGTGAAGAAGTTTACTCACTGTAAGTCAGAACAGGTTGTGACAGAGCTACGGGTTAGACGTGGTTGTCTTGTGCTCTGGTTTTTGTGGTGTGTGTTCTGTGAATATAGGGTAGGACGGTTGATGACGGATGATATTAACTGGTCCAGGCATGCTAGTTGGAATATTGCTTTTTCTACAGTTTACGCTCAGTACGGAGTGTAGGAAGAATAGAAAAGTGGTGTTAGTGTGGTTAGCTTAGCATTGAGGAAGTGTCTGCTAAAGGAAGCTACGCACTACAAGGATTACCCTATAGGAGTACTTTCGTAGGAAGCAGTTGGAGAAGGGCTACGGAGTACGTGTACAATCGAACCGTGTGGGTTAGTGCAATGGTGTTTTTCCTCACTGTGCTCAGTAACCGAGGGCCGGCTGTTTGGGGTGTTGTACGATAGTTGTGTGTGAGGCAGAAGGAAGGAAGAGTGCGACTGAGGAAGGAGAGAATGAGGGAGGAAGATGATGGTAGGGTGGAAGAGGTTGCTGTTGTTGTTGTGGTGGTTGCTTGAGATGGATAACGTGTTGATGTTTACATGTATTCATTTGCAGCATTGCCCATTTCATGCATTCATAATTTCATTGAGTTTCATGAATTATGTGTTTGTTTACCAGTGACAATAACAGTAGCTAAAGAGGATAAGTGAGTGAATCAAGGAAGGGAAGCGGACAGCAGTGGTGTCCCTTCAGGCATCTAAGCTAGATGAGTGTAAGAGGGGGGGAGAGTGTGATTGGAGGGGAGGGGGACAGAATCAGGTGGACATGATATCAACGATGCGACAAGCATGTTGCAGGTTCGAAAGTTCGAATTCGTCAGTTCGTCAGTTCAACTGGTTAACGTGGATCAACGTTGACCAACGTCGTGCGACGACGACGACGACGGCACTTGGTCGGTGGACTGAACATCATCATCACCATCCGTAACGTCTTCGTCCGCATCATTGTCTGCACGTCCTCACCATTGACTTCATCATCATCATTCCACAACCCCCACCCTTCCTGTGGTGGTTGTGACGTGGGAGGACGGGACCTGGCCTCGACGTCGCAGTTTAGCTGACCGGAGGAGTCCAGCTGTGAGACGTCGACGGTGGCAGGGCTGCCGCGACTACTGCGTCACTATCATCATTTGATCACCATCGTCAGCGGCGAGTGGGGGCGGCGACGCCACCACGTTTGGACATCGTCAGCGCCGGTCCTATAACAGCTACGAGAGGGGAGTGGATACCTTTACGGGGACTTCGACAGGGACTTCATTCCGCCAGGTTGGCTCTTTCCTTGTTGTCCCTCTCCTAACACTTAACCCCCCCCCCTCGTGTTCGTTTATGTGCAACGGACATTTGCAATGCACAGTCGATACATAGACGTGGTTGAATAGCAACCCCCGATCATCCTGACATACCATTCCATTGTTTATTGAACCATTGAGTGTTTCATCACCATTTTCTTCGTTTCATGTGTAAATGTTGTATGTGTATGAGTGTGTGGCTTGAATGAATAAATAATTTGAAAGTTGTATATATATTTGTTGTGTTTTCATCACTTCCGTCTGCGGGAAATCGCCATTCTGTCTGGGTTGTCTGCATGTGGAAGTTGTTTGTTTGTGGCGTCTGCCCAGAGGGAGTCGTGACGGTGACACTGTGCGCATGCCTTTTCGGATGTCATTGTTGATTTTTCGGTAGACATCAGCTCCCTGTGAGGTGTTCTTTTTATTTTTTTATCTCTCTTCGTTTATCACACAGATCCAAAAGTTCAGGTGTGATCCACGGCTTCTTCTTTGGTCGGTGCTTGCCAAGGATCTCAGTGGCGGCATCTGTCACAGCTGAGTTGAAGGTGGTGGTCATGGGGTTGACATCTACTTCACCAGCCCCCAAAATGAGCAGTGGTGCAAATTTCCCTCCAATTGTGGCTTGAAACAGTTCTGCCACGTCTGGGTCTTGCAGTTTGTCCAGGTCGAACTTCAGTCTAGTGCACTTTGCTGTATTTACTCTCTTCAAGTGGAGCCGAAAAGACATGAGCACGAGATCGTGGTCACTTCCGATGTCTGCTCCTGGAAAAGTGCGTGTCCTGCCAATGTTGATGCTTGATCTATAGCGTTTCCTGACCATGATGTAGTCGATCTGGTTGTGATGCTCCCCGCCGGGACTGTGCCATGTCCATCGTCTGGAGTTGTCACGTTGTCACGTCACCCGAGCGGGTTCCGCGACGTCAGCTCAGCAACGAGTGGGGAGACAGAAACTCAAACGAAAATAAAATAACACAAAATGCCAGAATAACAGTCAGACTCTTTTATTCAACAATTAAACACGCATACACAGGACAATGGGGTACTAAACCACCCTCCACCCTATCAAGACCCCCACCCCAGTATTTACTAACAATTACCTCCCTTGTTTACCTGAAAAAACAGAACTAAACATCAACAGGTTTCCCACAATAATGTACAGCAAAATAGCAATAAACAATCAATTCTAATAAATACAATTTTCAGCTGAAGGAACGGAGCTGCAAATCTTATAGATTCAAACTATCATCCAAGCTAGCTTGCAGGTCAGAAGCACTGTTCAGAAACTGTCAGTTATTAAGAGCTCAGTAGGAGCTAAAGCAGTTATTCACTCAAATGATGAAATGATTTACACTAAATAAATAAAGTATGTTTTTAGGTGCGTGTCGTGCAAATCTGTGTGTGTGTGGGTGTGGTGCGTGTAGTTCCTGTGGTAAACGGAGGCTCCAATGGTGGCTTCCACAATCTCGCAGAAAGACGTGGCGGTGGTGGCGAGAAGACCCGTCAACGTCTACACTTCACGGCCGCAAAAGCAGGGGTTCCAGAGCGGATGCACACACGTCCCAAAGGTACAGCAAAGGCGCGTAAAAGCGTAGAAGTGTGCAGAAGTAGTTGAAGAATAAACTACACCAGCATAACACAGCAAAATAGTAGAACGAACAGTACAACAGTATAACAGCCCAAACCTGTAGACAAATATATAGTCTTAACAGTTTGCCTACAAAACTCAAATACTACATTCACATAATACGCCTTCCGCCGTCCGCCATCTTGACCTGGTTATATATAATAACAATGATAATAATACAGGATGCTATACATACATCTCAATAATATAATGCAACTCTTGATGCTAATAATCCATATCTCTTCCATAAACACAGTTGTTTATATAAATATACATAATCATTATGACTACACTTCAGTCACACAGTCCCAATTCATTCCATCCTCATCTCCATCCTCATCATCCCTCTCAACTGTTATAATACATTATGATTATCTCCCTTCATCCATATTATCTTACTAAAATATAAACATGCTCCCCTCATATCCACCACTTCCTTCACCCTCTCTAGCACAGTACAATTATCTCTTTACCTTCCCATACATCACCTCTCTCTCTCTCTCTCTCTCTCTCTAGCATGCATTCTTCATCGTCACCTTTGACCCACTTTAGCAACAACAGCAACGACATTTTCCGTTTATGTATATAATAAGAAAATGATATGAAAATCATACAAAATCAATAAATTACTATTTATCAAAACACATCCCTTTCCCCCTCATTCACCATCATTCATTCGCGTACGCAGTCTCGAAGTGCTCGCCACTGAGGAAATGAATTACAGGGTTTTTACTCACCTTTTAAGTCTCGGCCTGTGACACACCTCCCCAACACAGTACAACACAGCACAGTACAGTACACACTGGTTAGTTAGTCTGAGAGTTAATTCGTTATTTGGCTAATTGCTAGCGATGCATAAGGACATCTCAATCCTGATAAAGAAATTGAGCCTTGGCAGGTGCCCAATCGAGGATTACACAACCTTAGGAAAGAATCCTACATTTATTTCCAATAAATGGCGATTACGTTCCTCCTACTACAGTCTTTAGACATTCTTACCCCGATGAGGGCGTAAGACCTTGGGTGGTTCGAAACACAAAGAACACTGCACCCTTCCAGGGAAAAAAACCTAATTCTCGTCTGTCACACAGTCACAAGGTTACTTCCTGGCTAAAGCTGACCTCTCGCAAAAAAGCGCCACATCGACTCTGCCCTACTAAACACACGCCAGGCCACAGGTAACCGGTCGAGCTCGAATTCAGTACCCCACTTTTTTAATTCAGCATATCCCTCTTTCCTGTGTTACGCACGTGGACTTAGAGATACTGCATCTTTCATACGCAATAAAGAAAACTGCCGAGCTATCTATATACACTACATAGTAGAGAGGTGCAACTTCGCACAAAATATAGCTCTCTCTGATATGTGCTGAAACTCGTGTCGTCACACACGTCACCCGAGCGCGTTCCGCGACGACAGCTCAAAACAACGAGTGGGAGGATAGAAACTTAAACAAAAAAACTAACACAAAATGCCAGATGAACAGTCACACACTTTTATTCAACAATATCACACACACTCACAGGATAGGGGATACTAAACCACTCTCAACCCCTATCAAGACCCCCAACCCTGTACTTACTAAACGGTTACCTCCCTTGTCTAACTGAAAACCCCAGAACTATACACACCAGAATATCCACAACAATATGCAACAATGGTGACAATCAATTAGATTATAGTAAATAAATACAATTCAAAGTTGAATTCACAATCAGAAAAGAATCTTGGAATTCGGCCGTATAGAATTAGCTAGCTTATAGTTCAAAATCAGTGTTCGAAACCAAATGAGCTTGGAGTAATACTTCAGTTAATTACTCACGTAAAGAAGATAATTTACACTGAATATGTTTTTAGGTGTATGAATGCGAATCTGTATGTGCGTTGGTGTGATGCGTATGGGATCCTGAGATCCTGGTGGAAACTGCTGGACGTTGTAAGTAGCAGGCATGTCCCAGCGAGGACGGGTAACCACACCCAGCAATGGCGCCGACCGCAATACAATGACGTGGCAGTCGTGGTGGTGGCCTGGTAACGTTCCACACCCACGATGGCAACGGCGGAATTAGCAACAGTAAGGAATGCATCAACAGAAACAGAATAAGGTGCAAAACGAAGCCCAGATCTCTGTGGACAAATAAAGAGTCTTACTAGCTTGTCCACCAAAAACCTACACATTTCATAACAGAATACGCCTTTCGCCGTCCGCCATCTTGACCTGTTTATATATGCATCTCAAACACAATGCATTTCTTAATTCTATAATTCTATCTCTTAATTCATGATACATGGATGTCTATACAAATATATATAATTATTACAACCGCACTTCCATTCACAATTATTTTTATCACACTATAATACAAACACGCTTCCCTCATATCCATCATCTTCATCACCCCTCTCCAACGCAGTACATTATCTCCCTTCCATCACATCCATCACTCCTTTCTCTCTCTCTCTCTCTAGCATGCATTGCCCTTTAACCCACTTGGCAACAACAGCAACGACATTATTTATACACACATTAAACCAAGAAAATCATATAAAAATCATATAAAAACGATAAACAACTATTTACCAAAATACATCCCTTTCCCCCTCATTCACCATCATTCATTTACGTACGCAGACTCGGAGTGCAAATGCCACTAAGGAAATGAATTACAGGTTTCAACTCACCTTAGGTCCTCGACTTGTGATACACAGAACAGTACACTGCACAACACAATACTTTAACAGCACAGCTCTGGTTAGTCTGAGAGTTCAAATCCGTTTATGGCTAATGCTAGCTATGGCTGGGGCATCTCAATACTGACAAAGTACTTGAGCATTAGCAGGTGCCCAATAGAGGGCCACACAGCTTTAGAAATAGGACTCTACACCTATATTACAGAATAGATGGCAGTCACAGTCCTCCCACTACAGACTTTTTAACATTCTTGTCCCGACAAGGGCAACAAGACCTTGGGTGGTTCGAAACACTTTGAATAAAGACCCTTACAGAATACGTAGTCTAACCTGACACACAGTCACAACATTACTCTGTCAAAAAGCTGTCTGCTTGCATACGCAGCCAAAGTGACTCTGCTAGCTACATCACATACCAGCACACAGGAAAACGATCGAGTCGAGTTCAACCCCTTTAACCTCGTTTATGCATAAGCTCCTTCTACGTTTAACACGAGAAATAAGCTTTCTAACCTTTCATGCGCAATAAAAGAAAACTGCCGATCTATCTATATACACTGCATAGTAGAGATGTGCAACTCTGCACGAAATTTAACTATCTCTAATATGTGCTGAAAACTCGTGTCGTCACAGGAGTTTTGTGGAGACCAAGCGTGTTTGCCAGTACCAGATTGTTGTATCTGGCAAACTCCAAGAGTCTCAGACCCCTGTCATTTGTCTCGTTGTTGCAGTGGGGTCCACATGTGTCTCCCCAGTTGTGGTGCGCATCTTGGCCAACCTTGGCATTCCAGCCGCCTTGCACTATGAATATGTCCTTCTTCGGCACTTGGTCAAGGACCACCTGTAGATTTTCATAAAAATCCTCCACTTCCCTGTCGTCATAGTCTGATGTTGGGGCATAGGCCTGGATGATGGTGATGTGGAAAGGGTCTGCTCTCAGACGGATGGTAATGAGTCTACTGGAGACTGGGCGGCAACCCATGACAGTGGTTAGAATGTTCTTGTGGACCAAGAATCCAATGCCGTGTTCGTGCCTGTTTTCTCTACCGCTGAAATAGAGCTTGTGGCCTTTGTCGGTCGTTGTTTCACCTAGGCCTTTCCAGCGCAGTTTGCTGATACCTAAAACGTTCCATCGATATTGGTCCAGCTCGTGGGCCAGTTCTTCTCTTTTTCCTTCCGCAGTTAGGGTCCTGACATTCCAGGTTCCTATGACGATGTTGTTTCTCGTGCGGATCTTGCTAATTTGTCCATCAGTAGCATACTTATCACCTCCGTCCTGGTGGCCAACGGAAGGCGCGGTCCTTGAGCCGGGCGACGACCGATCCGGTATGGAATTAGTGGATAGTTTCATCATGTAGTGTGTCTTGGGCAAAAAAGACCTGGCGGTGCCCAATCCACTCCAGGCTGTTGGCCACAGCCGAAATCCACGAATATAGTGTGGCTCGCCCTGGCCCTGAGCACGTGGTCGTTGAACCTGTAGTAACGTGAGGTTCCTCTGCCCTGGCCGGTGACTTCTGTGTAGAAGACTTTCGCCCAGTGATGCCGTGCTGACATCAACCCTGTTAGTCGCCTCTTACGACACGCCGGGAAACGTTGGGTCTATTCTATTTAGTGCCCGAACCCACAGCGTAATCAAGTGAAATAAGGTGTTAAAATACAAATTTGTATTTATTCGACAAAACATCTAATTATTCCCCAATCAAGAAACAAAAGAATGAAACCAAAGAAAAAATGAATTAAAACATAAATTAATCTAACACATATAAAAGCAAAACATCGGCATAAATGTATAAAAATCACTCTCTCACCTTTGTAATTCCTCTAATTTAGCACACACACACATATTATAATACACACAAGTAATAAAACACACATATGTCCCCCCTTTTGTCCCTGAAGGTCCTGTTATACAAAGCAAGTTATAACCAAAACACACACTATAATTTGTCACTGATTATAAAAGTCTTGATGCGCTGTTCTTCCTTGTATTTCTGTAATTCGAAAACGTCTTTACCAGTTTATTTAGCACAGTTTATAACTAAGAAAGTTGTTTAAAGTCACAGGATAAATCATAAATAAAATGTTCTTTCTAAAGTTTTATAAAGTTTTGTGGCTTCTTCTAAACTTAAATATGCACACTCGCAATCACATACTAGTTCCTCTTACTCTTCTTTTTCTCTCCTCTCTCCCTTCTCTTTCGTCCCCTTTCGCGGCCTCGGTGACCCTTCCTCTTGTTATGAGATGGCCCATGATGCTTTCTCACAGCCGGAACACTCTGTCGGTGACGCAACGGTACACCTATCAACGACCCAAACAGCGACACAAGACTGCAGCTGCCTATCCGGTTCGTTGCTTTCAGCGTTGGCTACAAGTCCATCCTGGAATTAATAATAATAATGGCTACTTTTCTAGCATAACTTATCTCTCTCTCTCTCTCTCTCTCTCTCTCTCTCTCTCTCTCTCTCTCTCTCTCTCTCTCTCTATGTATATATATATATATATATATATATATATATATATATATATATATATATATATATATATATATATATATATATATATATATATATATATATATATATATTTTTTTTTTCCATTAAAATAATTTGTCTGCTCTCCTCTCCTGAAGAAAAAATTACATGGCTTTCATATTTATATTTTTTCCATTTTACAACACTAATACAAATATACAAAATGCAACCATCATACAATTTGACAATATTTAACACACATTTGGTTCTTTTCCGTCGTTTTGTACAATTTACATCCCACCTCTCTCTCTCTCTCTCTCTCTCTCTCTCTCTCTCTCTCTCTCTCTCTCTCTCTCTCTCTCTCCGGTCTAGTGACTGCTTAACTAAAATAATATTATTTACAACAATTATGCTGTTACGTTGAAACGCGTGCGATAGTATAGTAGGCTTGCGTGTGTGACGCGCGCGATAGATGCGATTTTGCTAAGCATGCAGTAATAGAGTGTATTTATCTTTGATTTGATTTTGCGTTGTTATTAGAAGAAGATTTGTATAATGTTGTTAGTTTTAGTTGGGAGAATTCGAGAATGGACTGGTTTGACACTGAGCGAAGCCATCAGGGCTGCTGAGGACAGAGAAAGATGGAGTATTCTGGTTAAACGATCATCTGTGGTGCCCCTACGACCTTCGGGTTACGGGACAGGATAGGATAGGATAGGATAGTTTTAGTTGGTCGATATTATTTGAGAATTTTGTGGAGTCGGTTGTTTACTATCGATCGAAGTGTATGGATAATTCTAGTGGTAACCATAGAAGCTTCCATTCCAAATAAGGTTGTATGACGTGAGACAGTGATGATGAAATTACATTTGATTGGTTGTGGTGTTTCATGTGGGGTATTCTCGCTTGTTCTGGAGTATGTAGAGACTATATAAGTGCCGCACTGTTTCAAAATAGAAGAGATTTTAAACTAAAGAGAGCTGTTGCAGTTGAAGATTGATAAATAATAATAATAACGGATTTTTATATAGCGGGTACTCCAGCCTATGACCAGACTCACCACGCTTTACATAGTCATTACATATACATACTTGCACTCGATAAGACATCACTTTTGCTACAATACACCAAAAGACGGAACAGTAAAGGTACAGACTATTTACAACTATGTACATACATTACCAAAAAGGACAAAAATAGACTATTTACAACTATGTACACAAATGACAAAAAAGACAGAAATAGAATAGCAAAAACCTATTCACCTATTAACTATTAATGATAGTTGAGTATTGTAAAGTGGAAAGGAGAGAGTGAAAGTGATTGAGTGATTGAATGCAGTTGTTGATGTACGCTGAATAAAGTTTGAAAACTTCATACGACGATTTCGTGTCTTGTTGCTTATTGAACGGGCTGCGTGGATAAACGAATCCGAGTTGCACTTCATCAGGACTTCAGCATTGGGGCTGAATCAACTACTGATAAAACACCAACATCAATCGAGTGTAACATATGCATTTTGCAGAAAAATCTTCCAAATACAATATTAATAACAACATTTTTTAATAAAGGTTTAAAAACTTACAATTTACGTTTCACATTCTCTTACATAACGTTTTTTCCTTACACCCCCTCCCTAAATAGTTTTTCTCCCCATTCTCTCTTTGACGATCGTTTAGGGGCAAGAATACAGTGGCCACATCTTACTTACTGACTTGTGATAAGAGATGTCTCCCTCGAAACACAACATAGGCTAGTCCGATGACCTCTTACATACAGGTGAGAGCATAACACAGCTTCCCCAAACCTGCAAGCTTCCCGTGAAGTCCCACTTCAACAACATACGGTCCAACAGCTTAATGTTTCCCGATCTGGCTTCCTCCCGTCTCCTCCAACGATCCGTTCACTCCAAGGTCTAGACTATATTTTTCCCAACCTGAGCTCCTGATTGGTCAACTATGCTGGTAAACAGTCTTCCACTGTGGGCGCACGTACCCTTCATTACTCAATTTCTTTGCCCTAATACCCTGACGAGTGACCAGTCTGTCCCGTGACTGAAAAACAAGGTGCCCCAGACTCCTCTCCCACAGTTTTGCCATGACAATAAGTACAGAGATTTCTTGTAAATAAGTCTTTTTTGATGGGGGTGGGGGGTTGGCTGTATGTGGAGGAGAACATAAACCTATCCTATCCTATCCTATCCCATAACTCGGAGGTCGTAGGGGCACCACAGATGATCGTTTAACCAGCGTACTCCATCTTTCCCTGTCCTCAGCAACCCTGATTGTTTCGCTCAGTGTCAAACCAGTCCATTCTCGAATGTTGTCCTCCCACCTCTTTTTCGGTCTCTCTCTTCTTCTACCTCCTTGCACTGTGCTTTGCAGGATTGTCTTTGCAAGACCTGATGATCAGGTGACGTGGCCACACCATCGAAGTTTCCGTTTTTTCACCACTGTGAGCAGATCATCGTGTTGTCCACTGGCTTGTGAGATGGTCTGTCAGATTTCGTCGTTGGGGATGTGCTGGTTATAGGAAATGCCCAGAAGTCTTCTGTAGCACCTCATCTCCATGCTTTGTATTATTCGTTGTAGATCTGCTGTGAGTGTCCATGTTTTGCAAGCATATAGGAAGATGGAGATGACAAGGTAGCGCAGCAACCTTACCTTGGAATGTAGACTGATGGTCCTGTCTTTCCAAATTAGCTTCAACCTCACCAGGGCAGCAGTTGTTTGTGCGATCCTGGAGAGGACTTCCTGTCGGGACCCATTGTCTGATACAATGGCTCCTAAATATTTGAAGCTATGCATTGTGTTGAGGGATTGGCCTTGGACTTTGATGTCCGTGTTGATGCCATTGGTGTTGTTGGTCATAATTTTGGTCTTCTCTGCACTTATTTCCATTCCACACGCTCTGGAGGTGGTGTCAAGCCTCTGTACCAGCTGTTCAAGTTCTTGTTCATCTCCAGCCAATCAATCAATGTCATCCGCAAAACGAAGTTTGGAGATTGCTCTTCCCACTATGCTGACTGTGCCTTCGTAGTCTGCAAAGGCATCTGACATGATGCGCTTTAGGAAGATGTTGAAGAGTGTTGGAGAGAGTAGGCATCCCTGACGCACACCGATTTGTTGTTCTGAACCAGTTTCTGATGGCGCTGTTGTGGAGGACTGCACTGGTAGCCTTGTCATACAGGTTTTTGATGACTTCAATAATTTTAGGTCTGATGTTGTACACTCTAATGGTTGCCCACAGAGCTGCATACCATACTCAGTCAAACGCCGTTTTGAAGTCTACGAACACATGATATAGATGTTGTTGGTCCTGTAGGTATTTCTCGCAGATTATTCTGAGGTTGAAAATCTGTTCAGTGGTACTTCACCCTGCCCTAAATCCTGCTTGCTCTTCAGCTATGATTTGTTCAGCTTGGGGTTTCATGAAAATAAAAAAGGTGTACATAAGTACTTGATAAATCAGTCAATAAAATATATAAGTATATAAATACCTAACACATTCCTTGGCATTTTTATATGATGATGATCATCGTTGTCAAGGTGGCGACGTGGTGAATCTTCCTTAACGCTAACGCAATAGGACGTTAAGCTTCGTTATTCCATTGGCATCAAACCAAATTTTATGTAATTCGAAATCTTTGCAGCTTATTTTTCAGGCTAACGATAAATGCAGGCACCCTATTTTCCAATTATACTTTGGATATATTCTTTGGCAGCATGTGTATCAACGAACAATAAAACAAAATAAACTGTTGCATTTTTTATATTTCCACAATCGCTTTTTTGGGGGGGCGAAGTGTGTGAGTGTTTTGAAATACATTTGAATGTCTTGCTACCAAAGGTGCTGGGAAGGCGACGTTGACCATGTGTGTACCACTGACGGCTCTACCTACACGAATAGATGTTTTTTGGAGGTCTATGCTTGCCGGTGAGTGTGATATTTGAAATAAAATACCTGATTCATTCTATAAAAAACAGAGGAATACATATAAATATGTGCTGGATACCTTAATTCACTTTGTGGCATCTTACATAATGATTTAGCAGACAGAGCAGCAAAACGGGGAGCAACTAATGTCAATGCCATAAAAATTGATATCGGATTGTCAATTAAATTAATGTACTGTATAATTATAAAAAATCTTAAGGAAAGACAAACAAAATCATGTTTGACTAGCATGTTAGGGGTCTTTAGACAGATTTATAGTTTAGCATATAGATTATATTTAAATTCCTGGAAAACAAAATTTAGCAAAAACATAACTTGCATTTGTAATGAAAATTTAACATTTCAACATTTGCTAGTATAATGCAATGACCTAAAAAGATACTTACCAAACAAATACATTGCTTTGAGCAACACCCAAGATTTAGACTTAAAATCATTCGTAGAAATATCTAAAGCGTTATTATATTCTCCAGTAGGTCATTTATTATAAGAAACTTAAAAAAAAACAAAAACAACAATAACAACAACAACAAATTTATAACGACATAAGCATGCGCGTGTATCCTCAAAAGGCTCCGGTGCATGACATCCTTTAAATTATTTTGTTAAATTCTTTATATTATTAGGAAGACTTTTTTTTTTTTTGGGGGGGGGGGGGTTGTTTTGAAGTTTTACTTCTTTTTCCATGATAATAATAATAATAATAATAATAACAATAATAATAATCATAATCATAATTATAATAATCATAATAATTACAATAACAACAACAGCAATTATATTGATAACTTGATCATGACCTCATATCACAGCAAATTATGACTCATTGTATGAAGTCAAATATGCAAAATAGACCTTTTCTATTTTTTTTAATGTTGTCTGTGTGGGTGTGTGTGTGAGTGTGGGTGTGTGGGTGTGTGTTAATTTTTTTTAAAACATTATTAATGTTATTATTTAAAAATAATAATCATCATATGTTTTGTTAAATGCATTTTGTTTATAGTTCAATATGTTGTCTAATATCACAAATGTGAATAGACTTTAAATTAAATAAATTAATAAATTACGTGTGAGTCTTCTTCTTCTTCTTCTTCTTCTTCTTCTTCTTCTTCTTCTTCTTCTTCTTCTTCTTCTTCTTCTTCTTCTTCTTCTTTTTCTTCTTCTTCTTCTTTTTCTTCTGCTTCTTCTTGTTTTTCTTGTTTTTCTTCTTCTTCTTCTTCTTCTTCTTCTTCTTCTTCTTCTTCTTCTTCTTCTTCTTCTTCTTCTTCTTCTTCTTCTTCTTCTTCTTCTTTTTCTTCTGCTTCTTCTTGTGTTTCTTGTTCTTGTTCTTGTTCTTCTTGTTCTTCTTCTTCTTCTTCTTCTTCTTCTTCTTCTTCTTCTTCTTCTTCTTCTTCTTCTTCTTCTTCTTCTTCTTCTTCTTCTTCTTCTTCTTCTTTACCGTCGTGGTCGTCAGCATCAAAAGCCATCGTTCTCATGGTTATTGATGTAATGTATTTTAGTTGTTCTTATATAGCGCTTTCCAGCTTAAAAGCTGCTCAAGGCTCGAGCTCAAGCTGCCCGAGGCGCCCACTTGCAACCTTTGGACGCATAGTCTGATACCCAGACGACTGAGCACAATCCTTTACCACCGGGAATGGAGGAGAAGGGACTTAGTTCTTTCTGGCAGTAATTGTGTAACCGGCAATCACCCGTCCGTGCTATGGAATGCGTGCGTTAACATACTCAACCTTGGCTTATACCCTCATCGGAAGGAGTAGGGGCGCAGTGCTGGAGGGTCCTTGCTTTTACTGCAGGCCGTCAACAGGCTTGGAATCACTCCTATACTGCCTGTACAGGCTGCAATGTTATCGCTTGACATTCAATTTGAAGCTATGCTCTGTGTTGAGGGATTGGCCTTGGACTTTGATGTCCGTGTTGATGCCATTGGTGTTGTTGGTCATCATTTTGGTCTTCTCTGCACTTATTTTCATCCCATAGGCAGGGATGTCGTTTGGGTCGGATCTTCGGCTTTTAGCCGATTTTTTTTTTAAAGCCGATAAACTGTCCGTCATTTCGGCTCCCCGAGCCGAAGTTTTCACGGGTGAATCGGCTCAGTTTTGTCCATTTTTGCGATATTCCTGTGCTGTACCCTTACAGTTTAGGTGAGGATTCGATAATTACTAAGGTTAAACCCAGAAACTCTGACAGTATTGTGGTCTGTCAAGGGACAGTCTAATCTTTTTATTGTTTTTGTGTGTATAAAAATTTAAGAAAATAAAATTTCTTGTCAACGTTCTTATTCTACTCTTAAAATCATGTTTTATTACAAAGATATGCATCCACAGAACACCTTTAATATATGGAGGTGGAGGGTGCACGTTAACGTAGTGAATCTAGTCAAAAACTTACTTGTGAGACTGCTTTGGAAGAGAGAGCCGAAACTTTCTGTAAAAAGCCGAAAGTTTCACGGCTGTTTCGGCCAAATCGCCGAAGAAAAAATTTCCTAGCAACATCCCTGCATAGGCTATGGAGGTGGTGTCAAGCCTCTGTACTAGCTGTTCAAGTTCTTGTTCCTATCCAGCCAATCCATCAATGTCATCCGCAAAAAAAAGGTTGGAGATTGCTCTACCCCCTATGCTGACTGTGCCTTCGTGATCTGCAAGGGCATCTGACATGATGCGCTCTAGAAAGATGTTGAAAAGTGTTAGAGAGAGTAGGCATCCTTGACGCACACCGATTTGTTGTTCTGAACCAGTTCCCGATGACGCTGTTATGGAGGACTGCACTGGTAGCCTTGTCATACAGGCTTTTGATAGCTTCAATAATTTTAGGGCTGATGTTGTACACTCTCATGGTTACCCACAGAGCTGCATGCCAGACTCGGCCAAACGCCTTCTTGAAGTCCACGAACACATGATAAAGATGTTGTTGACATTCAATGCTTCAATTAATTTGCCACTGCGTACACCATTAAGCTAACTGCTGTCTATTGTCGTCATCATTGTCATCAGTATCATTGCAATTTTTGACAGGATCCTCTTCATCTTCATCATCATCATCATCATCATCATCATCATCGTCGTCGTCGTCGTCGTCGTCGTCGTCGTCGTCGTCGTAGTAGTAGTAGTAGTAGTAGTAGTAGTAGTAGTAGTAGTAGTAGTAGTAGTAGTAGTAGTAGTAGTAGTAGTAGTCGTCATCATCATCGTGATAATCAGTTTGGTGGTCGTTTCGGGTCATAGATGATTGTAAACAAATTGTTGTAATTCATAAATTATTTGAAGTTTTGCATTAAAAAAAATTCTTTATTTCTTGTATTACTGTCACTGCTCTAGGGATGCTGCGCTTTTGCTGAAAAAGTAATCAAAACTCGATATATTTTTAATAATAATTTGTTAATAAATAAATAAATAATTTAATAACTTTTGTTTGTGTTTCAGAAGTGGAAATGCTTTTAAATTTCTTCACAGAGGTTCGTGCAAACAAAAAAAACGAGAATTCGAATCTAAACCTTATAATAATGGAGACGATTCAGAGAAAGACAAATGAATTTAGCCTGGGCCTATCGCGGTTTTGCATGGTTCAATGAAAATAAATTCATTTTTAAAATGCTACACATTGTGTGACCTGCTTTATATTGCCTTTTAATCAGAAATGAGACATTAATGTGAACGTCTGTATACGGTGTGCTTTGTTCAGGGTTGTTATAGACATTTGTTTTAAGCAAGGGAGATTACTGTGTTATTCACGGTTTTCTACTTAGTCAACAAATCTATGTTACTCCTGTGACGGTGGGTTCTATTGTTGCTGGTCTCTGGACAATGGCATGCTATCACCCACTCGTCGTTCGTCGGCGGAGATCGGCTAGTTAGATCGCCCTATGACTAATCTTAATACATTTATATTTTTGGTCAGTCTGTGTGAGGATAGGGTTACAGAGATAGGGAGAAAAGTGTAAAAGATTCACTGACACACTAGCTCTCGGAGCTCGGCTCTCTGATTTCTGTGGCCTAGCATTATGGATTCTCAAGAGTTTGAGAGACTTCATGGTATTTGTTAGAAATAAAGCAACGGTGTTAGGGTTATTGGAAAGAGAAACAAAGTGACATGTTTTGGACAGAATGAAAGAGGAGAGAGAGTCACAGTTAGAAAGAGAAAAGATACCTGGTGAGCGGGAAGAATCTGAAAGGAAGATAGAGATTGAGGCAAGAAGAATAGAACAGATGTTGTTGATAAAAGAGCAGACTGCGAAGGCAAGATGAGTTTAGAGAGAGAGAGAGATCGCGCATGCCAAGTTGGAGCAAGACTTGCAATTTTTGCAGTCGCGATTGGGAGATGGAGATCAATCAAGGTCCATGTCTTTCGGTCAAGGTCATTCTACTCGCAGGGTAGGCATGGTCCTACAAGCACCCAAAACCACTACCGTTCGATGATAAACAGGAATCGGTGGATGCATACTTGTTTCGATTTGAGCGGTATTGCGAGGCAGCCGGTTGGCCTAAGGACCAATGGATAGTCGCCTTGATGTCAGGACTGAAAAGAAAAGCGTTGCCCGTTTATTATGAGATAGCCAGAGACCATGATGTTTCATACGAGGAAGTAAAACTGCACCTTTTGAAACATTTTCTGTGCACCGAAGATGGGTATCATGCAAAATTCAGATCTTTGAGACCGGATTCGGAAGAAACGATGGATGCGTTTTATAGTCGCATGCGATTACTATTTAGATCTACCCGTTGGCTGGAGTTAGGAGGAGTGAACAAGATTGACCCAGAGAAGCTCATTGACTTGTTCTTACGGGAACAATTTCTAGCGTCGTGTTGTAGCCCGCTTGTTGTGTTCTTGAAGGAACGACAACTGGACACTATTAAGGACTATGTTGCTATAGCAGAACGGTACCGACTTGCGCACATAGGTCAAAGCATGTTGGCGAAAGTAGGCGACAACACGGTGTGGTTTGCAGTGGTAGGATTGCACAAATCGGATATTCGCGACCGCACATATCCACCTAGAGGTCAAGGTCCTAAAGCGGCAGCAACCACACGCAGTCAGAACGAACTCGCGACACCACGACCGTACTCAGTCACATACCATTGGTGGTAGCAATCAGTCTGAAAATAAAACAGATCAAAGACAGACACACTTGTTAATGTTCAGACCTAGGGTGATAACTTGCTATGGTTGTGGGGGGGAAGCGACATATGAAGAAAAACAGAGTGTATGTATTGCAGTACCAGTCTCAGCAAGATATAACACTAGTCTGTCACAGTTGAGTTGAAGTGGTGGTCATGGCGTTGACATCTACTTCACTGTCTCACAAAATGAGCAGTGGTGCAAATTTCCCTCCAATTTTGGCCTGAAATATTTCTGCCACCTCCGCGTCTTGCAGTTTGTCCAGGTCGAGCTTCAGTCTAGTGCACTTTGATGGGTTTACTCTCTTCAAGTGGAGCCGTAAAAATATCATCACGTCCAAGGGAAGCAAATACGCCACAAACTGGTAATGTGTGGCTATTACCTCCCTTATTTAGATCGGCAGTGAGAGCGTCTGTAGCTTTACTGTTGTTGCAGTTGTTGCTACTGTTGTTGTTGATAATAATAATAATTATTATAATAATGATGATGATATCTACTTATCCTGCGAATAATAAAAATGCTGCCGATATTGACGACAACAGCAACGATGACTATTGTGATGATGACCATGTTGTAAAAGAAACAACAACTTGTAATTTAATTAATTGTAGATGGTTAATTGTTAAAACAAAAATAACATAAATAAGCACATAAAAGAAAATTCCAATAAATAAAGCAAACTACTAAAAAAAGAGTTTACAACAAATGTAAAGAAAATGAATGAAAAATAAATGTAAATAAAAATAGTATACTGTACTAAAAAAGGACACATAAAATACATAAAATAAAACCAAATAATAAATAAATAAATAAATGCAACCAAACTAACACGTTGCGGGCAGCATGAGTTTAGGACTTTTGCTTGTACGACCACAACTGCAAACTGAAAATAAAAATAATTTAATAAATTTGCATGAAATAAATTCATTATAAATTAATAATATGTCGAGGCCTTGCAAAGACCATTCTGCAAGGCACAGTGCAAGGAGGTAGAAGAAGGGGGAGACCGGAAAAGAGGTGGGATGACAACATTCAAGAATGGACTGGTTTGACACTGAGCGAAGCCATCAGGGCTGCTGAGGACAGAGAAAGATGGAGTGTGCTGGTTACACGATCATCTGTGGTGCCCCTACGACCTCCGGGTTACGGGACAGGATAGGATAGGATAGGAATGTGTCGACTCTAAGTGCGGGAACACAACCCTTCAAGTAGGCCTATTTGTGACGGTGGTGGTAATTGCGAAAATGAAAATAGTGGTGCGTGTCTGTTCGTGCGTGCTTTGAGTGAACCCTTTGCAACTGGTGTTGTCATTAGAAGTGTTGATTTTAATTGTGTATGTCTGTGTGTGTGTGTGTGTGTGTGTGTGTGTGTGTGTGTGTGTGCGGGCGCGCGCAAACGTATTTTAAGATGGAGATTAAAAGGGAGCGCAGCAGCCTTACCTTGGAGTGTAGACTGATGGTCCTGTCTTTCCAAATGGGCTTCAATCTTGTCAGAGCAGCAGTTGTGTGTGTGTGTGATCCTGGAGAGGACTTCTTGTCGGGACCCATTATCTGATACAATGGCTCCTAAAATATTTGAAACTATGCACTGTGTTGAGGGATTGGCCTTGGTCTTTGATGTCTGTGATGATGCCATTGGTGTTGTTGGTCATTATTTTGGTTGTCTGCACTTATTTCCATTCCAAACGCTCTCTAGGAAGATGTTTAAGAGTATTAGAGAGAGTAGGCATCATTTTGACGCACGCCGATTGTTGTTACGTACCAGTTCCCGATGGCGCTGTTAGAGAGAACTTTGGTGAAGAGTGTCTACTGGCGGTGCTTTTCTGAGCGGCACCAACGACACGTTTGACATCGTCGACAGAATGATTGTACGCCACTTCAGTGAGGTGTTGCGAGATCATACGGAACGGGATACGGTAGTGTAAACTTTATTGTTATTGTTCTGGCTTAGGAACGCCAAGACCCTACCCGTAACGATTGAACATTTATGTTTTGAATCTCGGCAAGGCCTGGTTTCACAGTGCTGATAGGTCTATGAGTAGCACATGAAACAAAAGCTATTTTCATGTAAATAGTGTAACACGCTTTGAAATCTTAATAACTTTGATTGTTTAGTATACATGTGTGAGTGAATGTGAACTGATATTTCATCTGTATTGACTTGCTTACATTCATTCATTCCGATATATTACTTCTTTTTCTGTCTTGTAAATAACTTTATTCATGTATATGCCTTTAAAAATAAATATAATATTGAGGTTGACTTTCTGTCAACTCAAGGGTGCTTAAACGCAGTTAAGGAATTTATAAAAAAAAAATAATGGTTGCATTTCATTAAAAAATGCAACAGCAAAATTTGAAAATAGTAAAGCACAACGAACGTTTTGCACTGTTAAAGGATCTAACATTTATTATGACATTTTGATAAAAGACAGGGTACATCCAAAGAGCTTATTACGGAAAGAGGGGGATCTTCCATTATGTCATATATAAAAATGCGAGACGCTCTCACGGATTATTTCCCTTTGCTCGGGCTGGCTATATTTCATCATCTGCTATATGAATGATCTGTGCGTGGTAACTTATTGAGCCTATGCCATTGCAAAAGAACATTTTTATGGCAACGTATGCAAAAACCAAACTTTTAACCATCATTATTATTAACATTCCGCTACTGCTGTCTTTTTTATGTTTACTTATTGACATTTATTAGGTGCTTTTATGCTGCTTATGTGTGTATGTCATAGATTCGTTTTCTGCCCTGGAATTTATTATTTTTTAATCAATGACAGATATTTTAAAATTAAAATATGCATGACAGACTGTTTCATTTATCCGAAACTGTGTAAATCCGTAATCGTGAGAGAGAGAGAGAGAGAGAGAGAGAGAGAGAGAGAGAGAGAGAGAGAGAGAGAGAATACGAATACGAATCTTTTATTCCAAAAAATTCAGGGCATCGCCCCTTTGGAAGGGTGTGTACATGAAAAAACAACAACAAACATTGAATATATAATAACTTACATATAAATACAAAACAGGTTACGATACTGCTAGTCCCCGAAGTCTCATGGCTTTATATAAATAAATACATAGTTTTGTAACAGTCTCTTCGTTGTCAGAGGCTAACAGTAGAATGAGACGTGTTGCACAAGGCATTCTATAATATTTTGGGGCTATAAACTGTTTCCTTAAGTTCCTTAGGAATGGACAACACAATACAAAATGTAATTCGTTGTCTTCAGCCGCTTTACACATAGGACAAATAGTATCATTAACAGCATGCACTCTGTATCTATAAAAGTGAACAAATAATTCTGAAACACCAAACCTAAATTTTGCCATCACAAACTTTAAATGCTTATCAATATTTAATTGCAAATATTTAGGCAGACTGTTGTGTTCAGAGTTACAAAACATATTATACATTTGAAAACGTTCACTGTTATTTACATGCTCACTCCATACTTGCCATCAACAATCAATCAATCTTTGTTTAAATTCTCTTAAAAACCCTTTCACACTACCAACTCCTTGATTCATCCATACATGACCAAATCCATTCCTGCATAAACACATACGAACGTTCGTAACCCAATTCTTCTTTCCCCTAGAATCCAAATTATACAGCATAGAATAAGCTTTCTTAGGCAACCTATCACCATCCATTTGCTGAGTTTTTATCCAGTAACGAATACAGTTTACAGCAGAATTTATAATAATCGGATATCTATTCAACTCATCACTCTTCCCAAAAAAGGTAACCTTCAGGAGTGTGAAAATTACCGCACCATCAGCCTCATCAGCCATCCCAGCAAGGTCCTCCTGAAAATAATACTCAACAGGTTGAAACCACAAGCTGAACAAATCATAGCTGAAGAACAAGCAGGATTCATGGCAGGGCGAAGTACCACTGAACAGATTTTCAACCTCAGAATAATCTGTGAGAAATACCTACAGCACCAACAACATCTATATCATGTGTTCATAGACTTCAAGAAGGCATTTGACCGAGTCTGGCATGCAGCTCTATGGGCAACCATGAAAGTGTACAACATCAGCCCTAAAATTATAGAAGTCATCAAAAGCCTGTATGACAAGGCTACCAGTGCAGTCCTCCATAACAGCGTCATCGGGAACTGGTTCAGAACAACAATCGGTGTGCGTCAAGGATGCCTACTCTCTCCAACACTCTTCAACATCTTCCTAGAGCGCATCATGTCAGATGCTCTTGCAGATCACGAAGGCACAGTCAGCATAGGGGGCAGAGCAATCTCCAATCTTCGTTTTGCGGATGATATTGATGGATTGGCTGGAGAGGAACAAGAACTTGAACAGCTTGTACAGAGGCTTGACACCACCTCCAGAGCTTATGGAATGGAAATAAGTGCAGAGAAGACCAAAATGATGACCAACAACACCAATGGCATCAACACGGACATCAAAGTACAAGGCCAATCCCTCAACACAGTGCACAGCTTCAAATATTTAGGAGCCATTGTGTCAGACAATGGGTCTCGACAGGAAGTCCTCTCCAGGATCGCACAAACAACTGCTGCCCTGACAAGGTTGAAGCCCATTTGGAAAGACAGAACCATCAGTCTACATTCCAAAGTAAGACTGCTGCGCTCTCTGGTCATCTCCATCTTCCTATATGCTTGCGAAGCATGGACCCTCACAGCAGATCTCCAACGAAGAATACAAAGCATGGAGATGAGGTGCTACAGAAGACTTCTGTGCATTTCCTATACCCAACACATCACCAACGTTGAAGTCCGACAGACCATCACACAAGCCATTGGACAACACGATGACCTGCTCACAGTGGTGAAGAAACGGAAACTCCGATGGTATGGCCACGTCACCAGATCATCAGGCCTTGCAAAGACCATTCTGCAAGGCACAGTGCAAGGAGGTAGAAGAAGGGGGAGACCGAAAAAGAGGTGGGAGGACAACATTCGAGAATGGACTGGTTTGACACTGAGCGAAGCCATGAGGGCTGCTGAGGACAGAGAAAGATGGAGTATGCTGGTTAAGCGATCATCTGTGGTGCCCCTACGACCTTCGGGTTATGGGACAGGATAGGATAGGATAGGATATTCAACTCATTATAAACAAAATCATTAGGTGTGCGCATATTAATGGACAAAAATTTCTTAAGACCATACAAATGAAAATTTTCACCTTGTTGTGCAATTCTTCTAGACCCCAGATTTCCGATCCATATTGCATAATAGACTGCACTTGAGCATCAAAAAGTCTAAAAAAGATATCTACAGAAAAATTGTCATAAACACGAAGTTTATGCATGATAGACAAAAGTGCTTTCTTCGCTTTGTTTGCAAGGTCTGTGCATGCTGCAGTGAAACTCAATTTAGTAGAAAAATAAATACCAAGGTACTTCACAACAGGCATAGTCTTTCCATCATACATCCACATCTCTCTAGCACCCAAATATCCACCTTTTCTAAAAACAACAATGTTACTTTTATCATAATTAACTTTAAGACAAAGCGAAGTAGCTGCTTTATATAAACTACTCAGCTGTGTCTGAAGCCCAACAACAGTTTCAGAAATTAAGGCAACATCATCAGCTAACAACAAAATAAGTAATTCGAAAGCATCCAATGAAAATGTAGCACCATGTCGTCCGTTATTGATAACCTCCAATGCAAGTTCGTTAATAAACAATGAAAAAAGTACAGGACTGCATATATCTCCCTGTTTCACACCGGAGGTACAAAACACACATTCTGAAAGTCTGTCACCACATCTAATACGCGCCTTCACACCCACATACATACTTTTGATACATATATACAACTTTCCTTTCAAACCATTATTCAACAAAATAGGCCAAAGTAAATTTCTGTTTATATTACCAAAGCATTTTTCAAAGTCTATAAAAGCAACATACAACTTACGATTAAGACTAAACTGCTTTTCCACACAAGCCATTAAAGTAAATAAGTGATCTACAGTAGAGTATCCTCTCTTAAAACCAGCCTGATATTCGTTAGTAATATTATTCTCCTCAACCCAAGTCTGCAAACGCATGTTAAGGATAGTACCATACACTTTGCTGCTAGTATCACACAGACTAATACCACGGTAATTGCCAGGATTATTTACATCACCTTTTTTTATACAATGGCAAAATGATGGATTCAGACCAGCTCTCGGGGTATATACCTTTCTCAAACAAAATATTAAAGAATTTCATGAAAAAAGGAACGCAAACATCATAAGCGTTCTTTAGAATCTCGCCAATCACACCATCAGGGCCTGCTGCCTTTTTAGACTTCAGCTTACGTAAAGCTAGCTGTACTTCTTCTTCAGAAATAGGCCTATTGAAAATGTTACTATCATTATCATCTGTATCATCTTCAACTTGTACATCATTAACATTAGCTTCTTCTTCCTTTTCTAATAACTGTTTGAAATGCTGGAACCATTCATCAACTGTAATTTGATTTCGAACACCTTTTCTATTAGGCAACATGTTGCGTACATTATTCCAAAAATCATGCTGTGAATTTATAGATGCAACTAGTTTATCAATCATCAACTTATTGAATTGCTTTTTCTTATATTCCAATAAATGCTTATACTCTCTTCTGGCTTTACTGTATTCTGTTCTATCATCTTTATACAAAGTGCGTCTAAATCTTCTCACTTTTCTTCTATGTTCATTACACTCCCAATCAAACCAGTTTTTATGTTTCTTTCTACCACTAACACAAACACGCTTTTTCATACAAGTTGCAATATCTTTCACACAATCACTGAACATATTTAAAGCTAAATTAACATCCACATCAATCATTTCAATTGCATTGTGCATAACACGCTGTATGGGTTCAAAAATCATGGCATCCTTAAACAACTGTATATAATCATAATTCCAAACAAACTTCTCAACAAAACATTTTTTTTCAGCACGCATAGTATCAACAACATTTCCCTCAGGAAACACAACCGAGAGAACAACAGGCATATGATCAGATTCAGAGCGATCCAAAACATTCAAAACACATTTATCCCATACAGTAGCCAACAAATCACTAGATATTAGAAAATAATCCACCACACTGTTGCCAAAATCCGAAATAAATGTGTAGCGACCCTCACGGTCACCAGAACACACTCCATTTAGAATACACATATTCAAAGCAGTGCACATGTGAAGTACTGACTTCCCATAACCATTCAAAACATTGTCTTGTGAATTTCTATTTACACTTGCAGGACTACTTACATACAAGTCATTAAAAGTATCATTTTCAATAGAGATTGGCTGCGAGACATTAGATGTTCGACCATTAAGATCACCTGATAGAATAATAAAACAATCATTATCCAAAAATGCTTTATTAACAATACAATTTTCTAACATTGAAATACCATCACCATCAGTTTTCATAACTGTGTAATACCTAGAACCTTCAGGTGGACAATAAGCACAAACATACAATATATCCTTTGTCATGCCAAAGAGGCTTTTATCAAAAAGAAACAACAAAAAGTTACCATCTGTAACATTAATTTGCTTTACAAGAGGCAAAAACTCATTTTTAATAAAACATACTACTCCCCCTGAAGGCCTACCAATAGCAGACAATTTCTTTGACGACTGACAAAATGCTTTATAACCACCAATGATATCAGGGTTCAAAGTATCAACAAAGGTCTCAACAAAGCAAACAAAATGGAATGAAGTAATAAAAGAGATAAATTTATCATCAAACAGTTTAGGCATCAATCCATTTAAGTTCCAATGCATAAATAAGAAGGCATTATTGCTAACATTATTTACATATACATATTCATCAAGACTGTTAACAGAATTATCCGACAGAACACTATCATCCCTATCATCATCAGAGGTTGGGGCCCCGAACGTTGATTCCATAAAAGGATAGTAAACAAAACTTGACCCGGCCTTGACCTCTGAACTATCACCAGTATGCGAGCATAATGTAGTATATTGTGTGTTAGTGTGTGAAAGTACTCTGTCTGGCCTATCCTTGACCTCGTTTGAATTCATAAATGAATGCGATGTACACAAATAATTAGTTTTACTACAGCCGATACTACAAGAGAGAGAGAGAGAGAGGGGGGGTTGGGGGAAGAGAGAGCTCTGTCATTCAATCAATTAATCACAATAAAGCACAATTACAAAATGTTTCACTAATAGTGTGAATTTAATTTATATCAGGTGTCCCCCTACCCGCCAACTCTCTCACCTCCCACATCACTGGCTTAATAACATCAGTCACTTCATGGAAAATAATTAATTAATCAGACAGAACAATCAGAACCTAGACTACAACATTCCACGCAATATATATCTAATGCGCAGAAATTCACATATCAGAACAAGGACTGAATTTCTACATTACATTTTTTTTCCCGTTTACACTCAAACGAAAAGGGATTACAACAGATCAAGGATTAATTTTGTGTTGTGTGTATCTGTGCGTCACAGGCCGGGAAACTGAAGGTGATTTGATGCCCAGTATTCTAGTTCCTTAGTGGCTATGCACTCCGAACATGCGTACGTGAATGGATGATGATGAATGAGGGGGAAAGGGTTATATTTCAATAAATAGTATTTTATATGATTTTCTTGATGAAGATGCTAATGGGAATAATGTTGTTGATGTTGCCAAAATGAGGTCATGTGTGACGATGCTATAGGGGAGATAAAATATGAGAGAGAGAGAGAGAGAGAGAGAGAGAGAGAGAGAGAGAGAGAGAGAGAGAGAGAGAGAGAGAGAGGAAGACGTTGTATTATAGTATGCCAGAGGGGTGATGGAAGTGAGGGGAGTGATAGGAATGAGGTCAAGGGTGACGTTGTGTATATATTATGACATGTTAGGGGGGGGGGGGGGGTGTGATGATTATGAGAGGAAGGATGAGTCAAGATTATTGATTAGAAATTAAATTATAAAATGCTTGTATTTGTGTAAATAATCATGTTCATGAGATGTTAATATAAATTATAGAAGATTTATTAAATGTTATGATGCATAAATAAACAGGTCAAGATGGCGGACGGCGGAAGGAGTTATTTCCCATGTATTGTTTACATGTTGAGACAGTTTTTCAAAGACAGTGTTATTTGTTGACCAGATTGGGCCTTCGTTTTCTACTTTGCTATCTACTACGTCTTTGATTTCTGCTTCGATACCTTCTAGGACATCGACTATGTTTGCGATTCCTACCACATCTTGATTTCCTCTTCTTTGTCTACTACATTTCCGACTTCGTACCTCGTTCTTTGGACTTCATTCTACGCACTGCGTGCCACTTACTCCGACCCACCTCTCCGTCCACCTGCAGGAGGAGGCAAGACGACTTGCTTGGTGTTACACTCGTTTGATGTTAGTGTTTTTCTCTATCAGTAGTTGATTCAGCCCCAATGCGTGAATTCTCCTGATGAGTTTAAGTTCGGATTCGATTATCCACGTTGTGACTTGACGTATGAAGTTTTCCACTTTTATTGAGCACCCATCAACAACTGCATACAAACGCCTTTTCACACTTTTACAACAACACTCTCCTCTTTTGAAACAGTGCGGCACTTATATAGTCTCTACATACTCAAGAACAAACGAGAATATCCTACATGAAACACCACAACCAATCAAAATTAATTTCATCATCACTGTTTCGCGTCATACAACCCTATTTGGGATGGAAGCTTCCATGGTAACCACGAGAACTCTCCATACGCTTCGATCGATAGTAAACAACCAATTCTCGAAAATTCTCAAATAATACCGACCAACTAAAAACACCAACGTTACACAAAGCTTCTTCTAATAACAACGCAAAATCAAATCAAAGATAAATACACTCTATTACTGCATGCGTTGCAAAATAAAACGAACAGATCTATCGCGCGCGCTTCACACATAATTATAATATCGTGCGCATTTCACACGCACCATCATGCGCATTTCAACGTAACACTCGGGGACCACTTCTTCTTAAGTTTGGTCGCAACGTGCAGGGCTTTACATTACACCATCAATCATACGTAGTACTACATACACGCACATAAACATATATAAACAGTGACTTTCTACAGTGTGCATTGAGTTGATTGAGTTTGTGGATCTTCTTGAAGTAGTGCTTCGTAATTAGACCTGTGTTGAAGATCGGACATATAATCTAAGCATAAAGTATTGACTATTTATTAAATACATTTCTTCAAATTTTTGCTTTGATTACATTAGCCATTAGTAGTATTTTTTTGCATTTTGTTTTTTGCATCTTGATTGTATTAGCATCTGTGTACAGTGTCAGGGTTTAGGGATTAGACAAAGGGAGGTAATCGTTTGTTAATTGTTGGGGTTGTGGGTCCGGATAAAGGGTTGAGGTTTGGTTAGATTCCCCATCGTCCTGTGTGTGTGTGACTGTTGAATAAAAGTGTATAAGTGTTCATCTGGCATTTGTGTTAGTTTTTTTTAGTTTGAGTGTGTATCCCTCCACTCGCTGTTTTGAGCTGAAGTCACTAGCCCATTCGGGTGACGTGACAAACAGAATGTACTGTACTGTATACTTGTTGAAACGTTTACAATGACTCGGGGATCATTCTCCTCATTTTCTTGGTCAGCAGATCAGGTGGTAACAGGTTTTACACTCTCCAAGAACTGCTGGCGTGTTTATGCATGAAGTTTAGTCATCAGGGTCATGTTGTAGTGGGTTTTTTTTTAAAGTATTTTAATAATTGTTTTAATCCAGGTCGTCCACCGGTTGTTTTGCATTTAAGTTTACCACCGAGCAAAGTGTGTCTCAGGGTAATGTTAGTATTTTTTTTTTAATAACGTGCATAGAAATGTGAGTCAGTGTACTCACCCGCACCACCCCCGCACCCACCCCCGTTCCCCTACGCCCTACCCCTCACATTTTATTTTTAACCCAGACTTTTGCAAATCTATGCGATGTCAGTCCAAAAATGACATTTAAAAATGATCCCAGTTCCATAGTGAGCACGTGAGGCAAATTTTCCTTTTTTATTCTTTCTTTTTAATACTTTTTCAGTTCTCCAGCCCGTCTTGGTTTTTGTTTTTGTTTTAATTCTTTCTGGGCACTCATTTGTATGTTAAATAGTAAAAGTTGCATACCTTTTTAAGGCCGTCAAGGGACCCCTGCCTGTACGAGTTGCAAATGTTATCGTTTAACATTCGTTGTTCTTGCTGTTGTGTACACCACTGAGCCAACTGCGAGCCTCGTACAAACAGTAACGCCTGTAGAGGGCGTGCTAGCTGCTAGCCGTGACGTGTTCTTCAAACGCTGCATGGCTAGCGGGTCAGGGACTTCCATTCAACGCAAAAATAGTTGGGTTGATTAGGTTACGGGGCTTTTCATCTTCTTCTCGTACAGAAAACCTCGACTACATAGCATACGAAGCAAGATGGCAAGCCATTCAAATGTATTTCCAGGCACTTACACATACAGCTGAAAAAGAAACAAACATGGAATAAAAGATCACTATCCGACCTATCTGCTTGCGATATGCCCGCTCACCCCTCTCCCCTCCCCCCTCCCCCCTACAAAAGAAAATTCTGGAATCGAGTTTTTAGATAGAGCGGACAACGTGTTTAAAAATGGTGAAGCACAATGACCTCGACCTTTGAAAAAGTGCAAATTCGATTTAACATGAATAGAAATAGTTAAAATATCCGGAATTGGTAACCATTCTAATATTTTGGGTTCATTTGAGATACGGCAAAAAGTATGTTTTTAACACACACAAATGTGAAATTCTGCACGATGGACTGACCGACTGATCAACAACCTATTTGCAACTGAAGGATGGCCCGTGATTTGAATATACCAAAACTCAACAAAATCGCTTAAGCCGTTTTTATATCTTGAACAAAATGTGTTTAGCAACAACATGACCAGTGACATTGACATTTGTGACAGAGCCAATATGAGGGCCCCTGTATGCAGGCCATTAACATAATGTTCATAATGAATTTGGTCAAAATCCGTTTGGTAGTTCTTGAGATATGGCGACCAACAGAACGACTGAACGAACGAACGACCGACACTTGACAAATTTTGATTCACCCCGACTAATTTAAAGTATTTCCATAAATGTCTGGAAATAAAAGAAGCGGATAGCACTGTATACTAAATGTATATAAACTTTGGCTAATTCATATTAAGGAGCCATTTGCAGTAGCGTGGACATTTCAAGGCATTGACGTGTTTCCAAGTAGTAGTTGTGCTAAATCTGTATCGAGTATTCTGTAAATTACTTTCATCTCCAACCATGAATGCTTTTGTAGCAGTTTTGATGTTTTCTTTGTGTGCTTTGATTTTTGCTGCAGTCAGCCGTAAGCAATGCCAGAAGAGTGTAATCTAATACTGATTTAGTAAAGATCTTTGGCAAATTAGTTAGCGTTGATAAATATATATTCCTCTTTTTAAGAAGATTGACATGCGTATTCCACAAGTCTCTATATTTGTTTCAATTTTATTTTCTATTTTTATGTATGATCTTCTAAAGTTATGACAACACATACTAATGTTGTACCCGGAGATTTCTGTATAAATAGCATCCCCACTTTGTGGAAATTTAGTCACAGCGCGCGTTTTTCAAACTTTTACATCGGCCTGTCATTAGGCTTTTGTGATTATATTTGATAGCGTTTTAAAAAAAAAAAGATTACCTATGGTCCCAGCATGACTTTTGCCATCTCTGTAATTTAATTGAAAAGTGTTCCAGTGCCATATTTGATTGCTAACACTATGTATATATATCTAATTTCTATTCTTGGCCTGTATCAGGCCTTTTATAATTTTTGACCTGATATTTTAAAGATTACTTGTTTTAACGTAAGCAATATAATTTGAATTTTCCTCGGTATGTAATATTATGGAAGCTGGGCAGTGGACATATGCCGGTGCTATCCTGCCCCTTCATTCCTTTCTATAACTGTAAGTTGTTATGTGTTACACACGATGTTGGTTTTGTATTTATTAGTAGTTGATTCAGCCCCAATGCTTGAATCCTCCTGATAAGTGTAACTCGGAATCGTTTATCCACGCAACCCGTTCACTCAGCAACAAGGCACGGAGTCGTCGTATGTAGTTTTCCTACTTTATTCAGCGAACGTCAACAACTGCATACAATCGTTTTTTTCCACTTTCAACTTTTCACAATTTTCCACTTTACAATTCTCTCTACTTTCAACACAACTTTCAACACCTATTGAAACAGTGCGGCACTATATATATATATATATATATATATATATATATATATATATATATATATATATATATATATATATATATATATATATATATATATATATATATATATATATATATATATATATATATATATATATATATATATATATATATATATATATAGCCTCTCTACACTCCAGAAATTGTGAGAATACCCCAGCATGACACACCACAACCAATCAGAACAGACTTCGTCATCACTGTCTCACGTCATACAACCTAATTTGTGATGGAAGATTCTTTAATTACCACTAGAATTATCCATACGTTTCGATCGATAGTAAACAACCAACTCTAGAAAATTTTCAAATAATATCGATCACCTAAAATTACCAACGTTATACAAAGCTTCTAATAACAAGTCAAAATCAAATCAAGGATAAATACACTCTGTTATCGCATGCTTAGCAACACAAAACGATCGCATCTATCGTGCGCGTCACACACGAACTGTCGTGCGCGTTTCAACGTAACATAACCCCCCACTCAAAGAGAAATTTTATTAATTTCTTTCAACAACGTTGAGACGCAATGCACAAACAAAGTCCAGAATTAAAACTTATTTTAGTCTGTCTGGATACTGTCAATGTTCTCAGTTCATTCACACACTCTGCCGAGAGAATCCGCACCAACATTGTCTGATCCTTTGATAGATCCTTCTCGCATGTTAAAGTTCTGCAAGTACATAGCCCATCTCATGACGCGACTGTTCACAAACTTGGCCGAGTTCATGTAGGTTAGCGGCTTATGATCAGTCTGCAGCACGAACTTCACTCCTTGAAGGTACAGTTCGAACTTCCGGATTCCCCATATGATGGCAAGGCACTCTTTCTCCATTGTCGAGTAATTTCTCTCAGCCCTGGACAGCTTCTTGCTGGCATAACTATCCGGAAATAGTTGCCCTTCGGGATCTTGCATTGATATGGCGCCGATACCTTCGTCCGCTGCGTCCGTTCTTAAGACGAAATCCTTGGAAGTGTCGGGTAAGTCGTAGCACCGGATCCTTCGAAAGGAGGTCGTGCACAGTCTGGTATGCCTTCTCCTGAGACGGTCCCCACTGCACTTGGTTCGGACAGCCTTTCCGCACCAGGTCCGACAAAGGTGCTGTGAAGGCTGAGTAGTTCGGTACGAACTCCCTATAATACCCAGCCAATCCCAGGAAAGACCGCACTTGCTTCTTTGTTTGGGGACGGGGAGCGCAGAGAATCTTGGTAACATTTTCTAGCAGAAGCTCCTTTTGTCCTTCTTTCAGCGAATGGCCGATGAAGTCGACGTTGTCAGTACCCAGAATGCACTTACTGGGTCTCACGGTCAGGTTAGCTTCTGTTAGACAGTGAAACAGCTCCCTCAAGGTCTGCAGATGCTCTTCCCAGGTGTGGGTGGCAAACTTGTTTTTTCCAACCTAGTTCCAGTCATTCGCCCAAAAAGGCAATCACCGAAGTCGAACGAAGCTCTCCGATGTGTTACGAAATGATGCTTGCATGACTACGACTAGCTGACATTAAGAATGATCGCTGTTGCTTCTAATTCTGTTCGATGTACACAGATTAGCATTTCGCAACGTATACTTTGTTATTATCGACCATATTTAATAGTTGCGTTCCTTGATTTGCATTTTGTTAGTTCTCAGCAGTTGGCTAATAATAACATTCCCCATTTCCTGCCTAGAACCAAGTAGACACTGTTATACAGTATACATAGGCTTAATCTACATTATAGAATTATTATAAGTCAATCTTCGCGCAGCGAAGAAGCTCACTAGCTGAATATAATTATTAGACCTGTATTGTTTGTTTTATACGTAAATAAATGTATAAACTATGTCTATTCTAATTAATAATATTTAGGTCTATACTTTATAATATTGAATCTTTAAATTTCCGGTGAAGAACGAGTAGGCTAAGCGAATTGTTTTTTTATAACTCGAGATCAGAGTTAAATTAATAGTTAGTTATTCATTGCTTACAGGGTCCAGCGGACTGCAAAGAGCCGAATCAGGACCACAAAATCAAGACAACTCGAGATCAGAGTTAAATTAATAGCTAATTAGTTATTCATTGCTTACAGGGTCCAGCGGACTGCAAAGAGCCGAATCAGGACCACAAAATCAAGACCACAACTTCGCTAGTAGTAGTAGTAGTAGTAGTAGTAGTAGTAGTAGTAGTAGTAGTAGTAGTAAGATAAGACAACTTTATTATCTTTTACAAGAAATTACAGTAGTAGTAGTAGTAGTAGTAGTATAGTTATTTTGTTAAATCTGTAATTTATTTATTTATTTATTATTATTATTATTATTATTATTATTATTATTATTATTATTATTATTATTATTATTATTATTATTATTATTATTATTATTATTATTCCTACTTTAAAAAAAAAAAAAAAAGGAATAGTGTGCTGCTGTGCGTGCTCAATGGTGTAAATATGGTCAGTGACGTTTTGTTTGTTTTTGCTGAAGTTGGGTGTAACCCGAAATATTCAGATGGTGTTACTGGTTATTTTTTCCTATAGATTTACCAAAGTTTTCAGATGATTTTTGGAAATTTCCGCCTGCCACGCAACATTTTTTTAATACGTGTTTCTCATTAAAATACATATCATTGAAATACATATAACAAATTTACTGTATCAGTTAAAAAGAATAATATTATATAAATAAATAATTGCTTTGGTGCTTGCAATACAAATGTGACGGTTTTTTGAGACCATTATAAACTTGCTTTGCCTTGTGCTGAAGGGACATCAACGTATCCATAGCGCTTTGAAGTTTTGTCATGGTTTTATTGTTGATATAGATGTGAAATCGTTGTATGTGTGCATTATGTGTTATGTATTACTTTTTCTCTTTATTACTAATTGTGTCAGTATATTAATCATCATCCATGTAAAATAATAATAATACTAACTGCTTCGAAATGCGAATATCGACTTGACTTAGAGCTTGAAGCTGTGCAGATCGAAATAGAATTAGATCTAGAAGCAACAGCGGCTATTTTTATGCACGGATGTTTCACCACAGGCTCTGAAGTCTTTTCTTTCGTCTTTGTAAACTCGTGGGCCTCCTACATACGTACGTAGTATAGTATGTAATTGAGGCCTACGAAAGACGAGACTTCCCAGCCTGTGGTTTCACGTAGTCCTGCCAGCATTCGTTCGTAAAACATGGGATAGCTTCTCTCGACTCGGAGAGCTTCGTTCGACTTCGGTAATTGCTTTTTTCGGCGAATGACTGGAACTAGGTTGGAAAAAACAAGTTTGCGGTGTGGGTGTGGACTAGCAGGTCGTCCCAGTAACACACGACGTTGTCCATCCTATTAAGCATCTTCTTCATTCCTCTCTTCAGGGTAGCGCCGCTGTTGACCATGCCAAATGGCATCCTTAGACACTCGTACGTCCCATCAGGAGTTATAAAAGCAGTCTTTTGGTATGTCCTGTTGACGCACGGGGACTTGCCAATAACCCTTGCTGAGGTCAATCTTCGATAATATTTTACTCCCCGATAATTGGCGGAAGAGGTCTGCTGCGGTAGGCATCGGCTCAGGGTCGAAGACGGTGATCTTGTTAACCTTCCTGTAGTCGATGCATACTCTGTTGCTTCCGTCCTTCTTCTTCACGACCACGACAGGGGATGCGTAGGGGGAACTGGACTCCCTGATGATGCCCATCTTCAGCATCTCGTCGATGTCTCTCTTCAAGGATTCACGGGCCTTAAAAGGGATCTGGAAGGGTTTGGATCGAACGGGAAAATTTGAAGTGAGGTGGACTTCATGTTCGACCAAAGTTGTAGAGCCAGGGACATCACTGAAGTTGTGGGGAAACTCGCCCATAAGGTCCTTGAGCTCAATCTTTTGACTTTCCGTCAAGCTTGGTCCTAGCTTAACATCATCGATGCCTTCTTTGCTGTGGAAGTCTCCAAGTTCCAACAGTTCCTCGCTGTCAAAGTTGTCGTCGATCTCAGCTGCTGTTGCTGCGTGTACAGAGGCCCACCTTGTAATCGTTGATTCCCAGCACGGTTTCCACTTGGTACGGGCCTTTCCACTGCATCAGCAACTTATTGTGATCAGTAGGTAGCAGCACCAGCACTTTGTTGCCAGGTTTAAACTTCCTGTTCACAGCCCTACGGTCGTAGTAGTGCTTTCCACAGTCCTGGGACTTCTTCAGATTTTCTCTGGCTATCTCGAGAGTCTGCTCCAGCTTCTCCCGCAGCTTTAACACGTACCGGTAGTTGTTCTTCACCTCTGGGGTCTCTACTTCTTTCGTCCACAGTTCTTTTAGGATGTGCATGGGCCCTCTAATAGTTTTTCCGTACAGCAGCTCGAACGGAGAAAAGCCGGTGGACTCCTGCGGCACTTCTCTGTAGGCGAAAAGTAAGGCGTTGATGAAGCGATGCCATTGTCTGGGCTGCTCGCTGCACAGTTTCTTCAGGGTGGACTTCAGCGTAGCATTGAACTATTCGACGAGCCCGTTGCACATTGGATGGTAGGGTGTCGTAGTCAAATGCCGGATGCTCAGCAGTCTGTTGACCTCCTTCATGCAGTCACAGACGATCTGTGTCCCGAGGTCTGTCAGGATCTCTCCAGGCACTCCAAGTCTACTGAACATGTCCACCAGTGCCTCTGCTACAGTTTCAGTGGCAATCTTCTTCAGGGGCACTGCTTCCGGGTACCGAGTCGCATAGTCCACTAAAGTCAGTACCCACCGATGACCTTCTTCACTCGGAAGTTTTATTTCGCCGATTAAATCTAAGGCCACCCTCTTGAAAGGTCGGTCGATCAAAGGCATCATCTGCATAGGCACTTTCGGGACCCTTCCTCGAGGTATTGTCTTCTGACAAATGTTACATGATCGGCAGAAACGGCTGACGTCCGCATTAAGTCCTGGCCAATAGAACACCGCCTGGATTCTATCCGACGTCTTCTTGATGCCTAGGTGACCTCCCATGATTGAGTCATGCGCTACTTCCATTAATTGGCGCCTTAGGGGTAACGGTACCAAGACTTTACATAGTGGTTTACCGCCGTTGACCCTCGGGTGCTGGTACAGGATCTTGGCCTTCACCTCGAAATGGACCGCGCCACTGCCTTTGTTCACGTGGTCTTGGCGGTTCCTGTACTTGTTTAAAGTGCTATCAGCTTTCTGGAGCTGGATGAGCTTATCTCTGTCCACGATGGCAGCTTTGGAGTTTTCGGCGACCTTTAGTGGCGTAGACGTCTTGTCTCTCTTGGCCTGGGCCCTGGTATTAACAGCACCGACGATCTCTGGTCGGCAGGGCTGAGCCGGAGTAGCCACATTGTCCCGTAGCAGCTCTGTAAGGTCTCCATCGGGAAATGGCAATATATGGATCCTCCTCCGCAACCTCGACGTGTTGAGTTGAGGTATGACTCCATTCTGAATCGGGGTCGTCGGGTCGTCTCGCGCCGTCAATATTCCCGATCATCAAATCATACAGCGGCTTCTTCAGGCAAACCGCTTTTACTTCACCTATGTAGAAAGGGGTGCCTACTTGAATCTTCGCAAATGCCGCTCTCACACATTTGCTGTCGGCCATAAGTGTCCATTTTGAATTCAAGATTCAAGATTCAAGATAATTTATTTCCAAGTAAATAATACACAAGGAATGCATTTGGTCAACGTTGCAGCACCACACAAAAGCACATATAAAACATAGAGAAAATGTGAACAAGCTAACAGCAAATCACAATAAAAGGATAAGAAGATAAGGTCATGAAACAGATGAACTGTACAAAAGGGCAAATATATATTTGCTAGTCAACGCGCGCACACACACACACACACACACACACACACACACACCAGTCACACACACACACACACCACACAAACGCTGCTGAATCCTAGCCATCCAGTTTACAATCTCCATCCATTCGACCTCGTGTTACTTTAAAATTAGCACGCCTATGTGCAGCGAATAGGCCTACTTGTACGAAACGAGCCCTGCGACAAAGTTACTGGCTCTCACAACAAAACATGGCGTCGGCATGTGCTTGAGGCAATGGGCAGAGAACTGGATATATAGGATAAATTTGATAAACTGTGGTTAGGAAGGAAAAGGACTACACTGTTGAGTGCACTTACACTGGATACACTGAAATTGGATACTGGGAAGAAAGACGGCTTAGCATAGGAGGTAAGAGAATAGTATGTTTGGCATGCAGAAATCCATGTTTAGCCTAGAGCAGAGGGAGTAGATCTAGCTGTCAGCAGAAAACACAGTCCCATTTGACACATGCTGCTGCATCCGTTACCCGCCGCAGCAACACACGCGGAGCATGCACACCAAAAAAATAATATGTCATAATCACAGCTTTAAAAACTACAGCTTCACAATAGCAGATATTGCCAAAAACCAAAGTACACAAATATCACAAATACAGACACATCAGTTTATCACGAACACTGCACCATCCGCATCAACAGGAGTAACAAAGTGTTCTTTATAAAAATATGCATAATAGATAACACCGATAAAATAACAAGAGACAACAATAAAACCTAATTCATTAGAAAAAAACTAAGGAAAAAATGTCTAACAACCCATCAAATGAAGTTCAATATTAGTGATGGCTCTAATATTAGCTGCCTAATCACCATTGTAAACAGGGTAGGGTTTTGCACAAAGGATTTCCAAGGGTGACACTAGTATACAAATCTTGTATTCCATGCTTAGCTGCAGATTACCCAACAGTGGACAGTGTATGGGGGGAGGGGGAAGGGAGGTGTAAAGGTAGAATAGAAGTTATATACACACCACACACACACACACACACACCCACACACACACACACCCTCATTCGTATTGTTTACATTGTGGGGTGTTTAAATATTAATGTATGTGTATACACACACACTCGCCTACATGCACCCCACCAACACACTGGGGCGATCAGTCCATCTCAAGATTAAGCAGTTTAACTGCTTGTGGGAAAAAAACTCTTGAGAGATCTTGATGTGGTGCACCGAGGCATTCTTAACCTATGCCCAGAGGGGAGCAGCTGGAAGAGCTGGTTGGCTGGGTGGAGTTTGTCTTTATATATATTCTGAGCTCTGCGGTTGGCTCGGAGCAGATACATTGATTCTATTGAAGGGAGAACGCTCCCAATGCCCAATGACTTTTGATGCCTGTCGCACAACACGCTCAAGTCTGTCCCTGTCCTGACTGCTCGCACTAGAGTGCCATACCACGACCAAGAAAGTGAGAATGCTCTCTACTATGGACCGGTAGAATAGTGACAGGATATTCTGACTGACTCTGAATGTTTTGAGCTGACGGAGAAAATACAACCTTTGGTGGGCTTTCTTAACGGCACCAGAGCTGGGTGCCTCCCACCGGAGGTCAGCTGAAATTGTAGTACCTAAAAACCTGAAACTTTCAACTTGTTCGATCACTTCTCCATTAATGAGGAGATGATGAATAGGAGTTTTCTTCTTCCGAAAGTCAACAATCATTTCTTTTGTTTTTGAGACATTCAACTCCAGATTATTATTGCTACACCAGCCCAAAGATCATCCACTGCATCACGATATGCTGTTTCATTGGCATCCGAGATCAAACCCTCAACAATGGTGTCGTCTGAGAATTTCAGGATGTGTACTGACTTATGCTTTGACACACAGTCATTTGTGAACAGAGTGAATAGCAGCGGGGACAGCACGCAACCTTAAGGCGCACCAGTATTGAGGATGATCTGACTGGAAAGTATGTCACCTACTCTGACTGACTGCGGATGCTCCAGCAGAAAGTCGAGGACCCAACGACAAACCGGCAACCCCAAACCCATGTCAACTAGCTAACTGTATAGCTTATGGGGGATAATAATATAGAAGGTGGATGAATAGTCTACAAACAGAATCCTAGCGTAAGTCTTGGGATGGTCAAGATGCTGAAGGATGTAGTGCAGTGCCAGTGCAACTGTGTCGTCAACAGACCTATTTCTGCGATACGCAAACTGGTGTGGATCCATCTGATCCTGAGTGACAGACTGCATATATTTTAGCACCAGGCGCTCCATCACCTTCATCACAACTGATGTGAGAGCGACTGGGCGAAAGTCATTCAACCCTGAGATGATAACTTTTTTAGGGACAGGGACAATGGTGGAAGTTTTAAAGCACCGTGGGACAGTGCATTGCTGAAGTGACCAATTAAAAATATCTGTAAACACAGGAGCTAATTGGTCTGCACATGTCTTGAGCACTGCAGGGGACACCCCATCCGGACCCGCCGCCTTCCTGATGTTTTGCTTTTTGAACAAGGCCCTAATTTCCGCTTCTTCAATTACAAAAGCAGCCTCCTCAGCAGGATCAAGTGGAGGCAGGACTGGCGGGGGCATCCCATTCTGCCTGTCAAAGCGCCCATAAAAGTGGTTCAGTTGATCAGGGAGGGTGGGATCAGGGGCAGGGTTAATAGACTTCATCTCCTTGTACTGAGTGGCCTTCTGAAGACCCTGCCAGACTTTTCTAGGATTATTGGAGGAAAATTCAACCTCAAGCTTACGCCCAAACTCAGCTTTCACCTTGCGAACAGTTTTCTTTAAATCATACTTGGCCGCCTTGAAACGGTTAGCATCCCCACTCCCAAAGGCAACCTGTTTGGCAAGCAACTTGCCCTTAATCTCCCTTGTAAACCATGGTTTATCGTTGGGATACACTTTGAATATTCTGGTAGGGATACAGTTGTCAGTGCAGAAACTTATATATGAGGTGACAGTGTCAGTATATTCATCAAGAGTTGGATAGGCACTTTTGAAAATGTTCCAGTCTGTGCAATCCAAACAGCCCTGCAGGGTAGTGGCTGAATCACAGGACCATTTCTTAACCCGTTTTACAATGGGCTTAGCAGTTTTAAGTTTTTGTTTATAGGTTGGTATGAGGAGAATAACTATGTGGTCTGACTCCCCTAGGTTAGGTCTGGCAACAGCTCGGTATGATTTTGGAAAGCAGTGTAACATTGATCCAGAATGTTATTAAGCCGAGTGGGAATGTCAACCTGTGGGTGATACCTAGTGTTACACTCGTTTGATGTTGGTGTTTTTATCAGCAGTTGATTCAGCCCCAATGCTGAAGTACTGACGAGTGTAGCTCAGATTCGTTTATCCACGCAACCCGTTCAATCACCATACAAGTCACAGAGTCGACGTATGAAGTTTTCCACTTTTATTCAGCACACATCAACAACTGCATACAATTGCCTTTCCACACTTTTACAACAACACTCTCCTTTTTACTTTCCAACTCACTATCAATCATCAACTCTCTCTAAAAAACCACCACCTGAAACAGTGCGGCACTATATATATATATATATATATATACTCTCTCTAAACTCCAGAAAGAGCGAGAATACCCCTCACGTGACACACCTCAACCAATCAGAAATAATTTCATCATCACTGTCTCACGTCATACAACCCTATTTGGAATGGAAGCTTCCATGGTAACCATGAAAACTATCCATATGCTTCGATCGATAGTAAACAACCAATTCTCGAAAATTCTCAAATAATATCGACCAACTAAAAATACCAACGTTACACAAAGCTTCTTCTAATAACAACGCAAAATCAAATCAAAGATAAATACACTCTATTACTACATGCGTTGCAAAATAAAACGAACAGATCTATCGCGCGCGCTTCACACATAATTATAATAGCGTGCGCATTTCACACGCACCATCATGCGCGTTTCAACGTAACATAACCCCCCACTCAAGAAGAAATTTACTTAATTTCTTTCAACAACGTTGATACGCAATGCACAAACAAAATCATAAATTAAAACTTATTTCAGTCTGTCTGGATACTGTCAATGAGTCCGTGTGTCTCTGGCTCGTCTGACTCCCCTGGATCTGGTTCCCATGGCTTGCAGTCTTCTGAAATGGCTTCGTCCCCTTGGGTGGCCCCAGCGTTTTTTCCGTGAGCGAGGAGATATCTTTCAGCAACCTCGGTCACATCATTAAGCGTCTGCAGCTTCTGTAATTCTAAGTGGGTCGCCAGGTCCTTGTGACAGGCATTGAGGAATTGCTCCTTCACGATCAGGTCATGGAGACTATCGTAAGACTTCCCTTTGCCTGATAGTTTTACCAACTTGTGTAAGTATGACGACAGGCGCTCCACAAATTGCTTTGGTGTCTCGTCTGACAAAGGCCGGCATTCACGGAAGCGTTTACGGTAGCCCTTCTCTGTGAAGCAGTAGCAATGCAATATGGCCTCTTTCAAGACGTCGTAGTTTTTGGCGTCATTGTTCGACAGTCTGGTGTAAACTTCGAGTGCTTGCCCCGTCAGAAGTGCACTCAGTCGAATTGCCCAGTCTTGAGGTTGCCAGTTAGAGCTTTCAGCGAACCTTTCGAATCTCGCCAGATAGCTGTCAATCTGGTCCTTCCCGTCGACGAAAGCTGGCAATTTTGGAGCCGTATGGTCGTTGGTGGCTTGTGGCGCATGCTGATTGTTTTGGATACGCGCCAACTCTAGCTGGTACTGACGCTCACCTTCAAGACGCTTCAGCTCGAACTCTCTTTCTTCATACCTGCGTTGTTCTTCTTTTTCTTGCCGCCTCTCTTCTAATTCTAGACGCTTCTGTTCTAATTCTATTTCTCTTTCTTCCCGGTGACGCTGTTCTTCCTTTTCTTCTCGGCGTCACTGCTCCTCCAATTCTCGTTCTTGTATTCTCTCCTGGGATTTGACGTACTCCGTCAGCTGTTTGCCTTTCAGATACAGTGCAATCCCTTTCTGCCAGAAGTCGGCCATCTTGATGCTTTTCTGGAAAGTTCTTTTCTGGAAAGTTCTTTTTCTGGAAAGATCTTTTCTGGAAAGTTCTTGACTGTGCTGTACCTTTCTAGACTGTTCTAGAACAGCACGCTTTCTGTAGTAGCGCTGATGCTTGCCACTAGTCGCCTTCGCTGACGCAGGCCCCGCTGTCCTCGTCGTATGCGACGCTGCACCACGCTGATGTTGATGTACACGCTCCTGTGCTGAAGTAGACGCGACGTCCGCTCGTCGCTCTCTGTAATACTGGCGATGTAGCTCCGAGACTGTCCCTCGACGTAGTCTTGCGGCAGCCACGTAGTTCCGATCTGTTGTTCACTCACGAAGCAACTCTTCAGCGACTACACGCCCTTGCAGTCAACCCGAAACTATCGGGGATGTAGTCCCAGTATGTTGGCCCCTCCCGACGCAACTTGTTGGCGACTATCCTTGAACCCTTGGCTATGACGTGGATCCCGTCTTGGCCCCCAAAATGTTACACTCGTTTGATGTTGGTGTTTTTATCAGCAGTTGATTCAGCCCCAATGCTGAAGTACTGATGAGTGTAGCTCAGATTCGTTTATCCACGCAACCCGTTCAATCAGCATACAAGTCACAGAGTCGACGTATGAAGTTTTCCACTTTTATTCAGCACACATCAACAACTGCATACAATCGCCTTTCCACACTTTTACAACAACACTCTCCTTTTTACTTTCCAACTAACTATCAATCATCAACTCACTCTAAAAAATCACCACCTGAAACAGTGCGGCACTATATATATACTCTCTCTAAACTCCAGAAAGAGCGAGAATACCCCTCACGTGACACACCTCAACCAATCAGAAATAATTTCATCATCACTGTCTCACGTCATACAACCCTATTTGGAATGGAAGCTTCCATGGTAACCACGAGAACTATCCATACGCTTCGATCGATAGTAAACAACCAATTCTCGAAAATTCTCAAATAATATCGACCAACTAAAAATACCAACGTTACACAAAGCTTCTTCTAATAACAACGCAAAATCAAATCAAAGATAAATACACTCCGTTACTGCATGCATTGCAAAATAAAATGAACAGATCTGTCGCGCGCGCTTCACACATAATTATAATATCGTGCGCATTTCACACGCACCATCATGCGCGTTTCAACGTAACACCTAGGGTGTGCTTTTCTCAGGTTGATATGATTGACATCACCGGAAATAATTATGGAACTGTTGGGGAAAGTGGTTTCGGCACTATGGACAACATCAGATAATTGATACAAAATATGTGATGGATTGGCCTTGGGGTCAACATACACAACAATTAAAACAACATAGGCAAATTGACGCGGGGAATAAAAA
This sequence comes from Oncomelania hupensis, assembly GCA_036898135.1. Classification (NCBI taxonomy): domain Eukaryota; kingdom Metazoa; phylum Mollusca; class Gastropoda; order Littorinimorpha; family Pomatiopsidae; genus Oncomelania; species Oncomelania hupensis. Next base: position 62,469,368 of record CM072515.1, read on the forward strand.
GGTTTACAATTAAGAATAAGAATCGCCAGTGAACTGTTCTTTGGAGATCAGATCTTCTCTGACGATGACACCACTACAGCCTGAGTCTCTAAGGACAGTCACTTCATGATTTCCGACGCATCCCTTGGAAACAGGCATGTTTTGGACGGTCATAGCTGCCCTGGCGACGACGGGGATGGATTTCCCGTTGGCAAGGAGAAGCTGGACGTCAGTTATGCACTCTTGCACGTCAGCAGGAGTAGCTGTGCGCGCAGTCTCACTCGGAAGAATGACGCTCCCGCCGTACACTTGATGCTCAGATCTACTTGTTTGCCGTTGATTGGAGAACCGCCGCTGCCGGTTGCCCGCCGCTGCATTGTCCGTATTGCACCTCTGTCCGCTATTTTTGTTTTGAGGACAGTTAGCCGCTCTGTGGTCTGTAGCGTTGCAAATGAAACAGCCTCTTGAATGCCCTTCCCTGGGGGTGTGGCGTGGAGTCCGTCTGTCTCTGGCTCGTCTGGCTTCCCTGGATCTGGTTCCCATGGTTTCCAGTCTTCTGAAATGGTTTCGTCGCCTTGGGTGGCCCCAGCGTCTTCCCGTGAGCGAGGAGATAATAATCTTTCAGCAACCTCGGTCACATCTTTAAGCGTCTGCAGCTTTTGTAATTCTAAGTGGGTCGCCAGGTCCTTGTGACAGGCATTGAGAGATTGTTCCTTAACGAACAGGTCATGGAGACTGTCGTAAGACTTCCTTTCGCCTGATAATTCCTCCCACTTGTGTAGATATGACGACAGGCGCTCCACAAACTGCTTTGGCGTCTCGTCTGACAAAGACCGGCTTTCACGGAAGCGTTTACGGTAGCCCTTCTCTGTGAAGCTGTAGCAATGCAATAGGGCCTCTTTCAAGACGTCATAGTTTTTGGCGTCATTGTTCGACAGTCTGGTGTAAACTTCGAGTGCTTGCCCCGTCAATCGCCCAGTCTCGGGGTTGCCAGTTCGAGCTTTCAACGAACCTTTCGAATCTCGCCAAATAACTGTCGATCTGGTCCTTCCCGTCGACGAACGCTGGCAATTTGTTAGCTTTGTTGTAACTGATAACATGTGGCGCGTTCTGCTGTTGCTGGATGCGCGCCATTTTTAGCTGGAACTCAAGACGCTTCAGCTCGAACTCTCTTTCTTCTTGACGTCGTTGCTCTTCTTTTCTTGCCGCTGCTGTTCAATTTCCAGACGCTTCTGTTCTAATTCTATTTCTTCTCGACGACGCTATTCTTCTAATTCTCTTTCTTCACGTCGTGTTGCTCTTCTAATTCTCGTTCTTGTATTCTCTCATGGGACTTGACGTACTCCGTCAACTGTTTGCCTTTTAGATTCAGTTCAATCCCTTTCTGCCAGAAGTCAGCCATCTTGATGCTTCTGGAAAGTTCTTGACTATGCTGCACCTTTCTAGACTGTTCTAGAATAGCACGCTTTTTGCAGTAGCACTGATGCTTGCCACTAGTCGCTTTCGCACCCCCGTTTGGGTGCCGGGGGTTTCAGTATAAATAGTAACCCCACTTTCTGGAAATTTAGTGCTTCAAATTCCCACTGTCGCTGTCTTTCTCATTTGCTCTTTCTCATTCCTGCACTGTTCTTTCAATCTGCTATACTATCTTCTTCTTCACTACACCAGTCACCTACCTTTTTTCTTGAAAACTCTTCCGGGACAAGACTACATGTTTGTGTATGAAGTCTGTTAGATCAGATTGGGAATATTGGACGCTTTCTGCCAGGTGGTCACTAGGGCTTCCTATGATGTTATTATTTAGCAATGTAGGCATTTTATATGTATGTGTTTTGTTGACAATTTATAATGATGTTTGTATTCTATTTTGTTTTTGTAAACAGGGGTTCGATAAATTAAAGTACAGCCTCAGCGTCCACTGCGTGGGATGTCTTTATTGTAAAGTGACTGGCTGGTGGAGAGCATTCAGTTTTTCCACTAGGGTTGTTTAAGCAGAGCTTTTATGCGGATCAGGGGTTGTCCGGTCCTGATTTGGCTCGGAAGAGTCCGCTGGACCTAAAGCAATAATCATGTAATGTAATGTAATATAAAAGTCGCTTTCGCTGACGCAGGCCCCACTGTCCTCGTTGTATGCGACGCTGCACCACGCTGGTGTTGATGTACACGCTCCTGTGCTGAAGTAGACGCGACGTCCGCTCGTCGCTCTCTCGTAGTTCCGGTCTGTTGTTCGCACATGAAGCAACTCTTCGGCGACTACACGCCCTTGTAGTCAACCCGAATCTATCGGGGATGTAGTCAAAATATGTTGGCCCCTCCCGACGCAACTCGTTGGCGGCTACCCTCGATGACTGCCTCTCGTAACGCTGGCTCGCTTGTTGTAGCAGTTGAACCTTTGGCTATGGCGTAGATCGCGGCTTGGCCCCCAAAATGTTACATTCGATGTTGGTTTTGTATTTATTAATAGTTGATTCAGCCCCAATGCTTGAATCCTCCTGATAAGTGTAACTCGGATTCGTGGGTTCTGTGACTGACTGAGAAAGACTAAACTGATCTAAAAGTTCAATCATTTTTGCGGTGAAAGGTTGCTGGGGTTGGTCAAAGTGAAAGTTAATGTCTCCTAAAACTATGTATGTTCCTGACAGTGTGTTGCAATAATCAAGCAGGACTGGAAATTCTTGGTGAAAAATTGCATCAGTTAATTTATTCTTCTTGCTTGGAAAGGTGCGATATATGCATATGAAGTGAATATTCTGCTGTGGGACGGACAAACTGAGGTGAACAACTTCAAATGACGAGTGAGTGAATGCGAAGTCTGTGATGAAGCCAAGGTGACGGGACAGACTGTTTCTGTAAATGATAGCGAGGCATGTGTATTAGAGTTGAGAAAGTTGTAAAACGTGGAAAGTTCATAGTTGAGAATTGTAGAGTGGGAAAAGCAATTGAGCGATTGAATGCAGTTGTTGATGTGTACTGAATAAAAGTGGAAAACTTCAAACGACGACTCCTGCCTTGTTGATGATTGAACGGGTTGCGTGGATAAACGAATCTGAGTTACACCTATCAGGATTTCAAGCATCGGGGGCTGAATCAACTACTGATAGAGAAAAAACAACATCGAGTGTAACAGTGTACATAAGTACTTGATAAAATCAATCAATAAAATATATAAGTAGGCTTATATAAATACCTAACACATTCCTTGGCATTTTTGATATGATGATGATCATCGTTGTCAAGGTGGCGACGTGGTGAATCTTCCTTAACGCTAACGCAATAGGACGTTAAGCTTCGTTATTCCATTGGCATCAAACCAAATTTTATGTAATTCGAAATCTTTGCAGCTTATTTTTCAGGCTAACGATAAATGCAGGCACCCTATTTTCCAATTATACTTTGGATATATTCTTTGGCAGCATGTGTATCAACGAACAATAAAACAAAATAAACTGTTGCATTTTTTATATTTCCAC
>CM072515.1:62477816-62515316 GCA_036898135.1 Oncomelania hupensis
AAGTTGCCTCGGAGCTTGGGTAGAATCCTCCCTGTCCAGTCTAGATCTCTTTCCCAACTGATTGACAGTTTTCCTAACCGATTTCGCCTCTGTTTCATTTTACTAAGGTTACCATACTTTTATCATTAAAACAACCAATGAAAATTTCCCAACGCAAACAAATGACCTATCACCTCAAATATTATATTTTGTAAAATTAATAGCTCACAACCTCTTTGCTTTTCCTCAAATTTTATTATTGGCATTAATCACAAACTTTCACACAAAAGAATCATCGATAAAAATCGTCCATTTTATTCTTTTCCAGGAATACACAAAATGGCGATTTACACGCAGCAAAATTGACGTCATATTTCTAAATCTAGCACAGGCACTCTATAAAACAATTTGCACTTGGAAAATAAAAATTCTCGCGAGCGTTTCGTTTCGCGACATTACGCCCCTCCTCTTGAGCTGAAACATCCATGTTTAAGCTATTCTTTTACAAGTGCAATCGACTCAAATAGTCTGCGCCAACATTGTCTTTCCCTTTGATAACTTTGACTGTGAAAGAATACTGTTGCAGCTGGAGAGCCCACCTCATTAGCCGACCATTCTCAGTCTTGGTTTTCTGCAAATATGTGAGTGGTTGGTGGTCCGTTTCCAAAGTGAAATGTGTTGAATACAGGTACTGTTCAAATTTCTTGACAGCCCATACCACTCCCAAACACTCCTTTTCGATGGTCGAGTAGTTTTTCTCTGCACGGTTAAGCTTCTTGCTTGCATAGGCTACTGGCTGTAACCCTTGCCCTTGATCTTGCAGTAAAACTGCTCCCACTGCAACATCTGATGCGTCACTCCTCAGAGTAAATGGTTTGCTGACGTCAGGTAGCAACAACACTGGTTTGCTTACCAAGCAATCTTTGAGTTTAACGAATGCTGCTTCACATTTTTCATCCCAGGCCACTTTTTCTGGTAGACCTTTCTTTGTCAAATCAGTCAACGGAGCGCTGATTTCCGCATAGTTGCTGATGTATTTCCTGTAGAACCCTACTAGTCCTAAGAATGCTCTGACTTCCTTCTTTGTGATCGGTCTGCTGGCTGACCTGATTTTCTTGTTGTTGTTGTTGTTGTATCAAATTTTATTCATCAGATTAACATAAGTTGTACTGATCCAGCTCGGATTAACCTGATTTTCTCTGTTTTGTCATCATCAGGCATGACTGTGCCTCCACCCACATGATGACCCAAATAGTCTAACTCCCCGAAACCAAAGTAGCACTTAGAGGGTTTCGCTGTAAGACCTGCCTCCTCCAACCTTTTCAACACAGCATCAATGGCCTCTACATGCTGTTCCCATGTTTCAGTGGCAATGATGATGTCATCAATGAAATGTTCAATATCATCACGCTTCAGAAATTCAAGTAACTTGCGCATCATTCGAGTGAAAATAGAACTCGCAGTCTTGATTCCGAACGGAAGATAAGCGAAACAGTACTGTCCCATGGGTGTACTAAACGCTGTCTTCGGTTTATCCTCTTCTTTGACTGGTATCTGCCAATACCCTTTCGTCAAGTCTATCTTTGACAAATAGCGTGCTTTCTGCAATTTTGCAAAGATTTGTGGCAAATCAGGAATAGGTTCCGAATCGAACTCTACCTGCTTGTTGAGGCTTCTATAGTCAATACAGAAACGTATTTCACCATCCTTCTTCTTCGCCAACACAATTGGACTATTGTAAGGCGACACTGTTGGTTCTATGACCCCCAACTCCAACATGTCAATGACCTCTTTCTTCACTGTTTCTACCTGCGCAAATGGTAGCGGGTATTGCTTCACATGCACTGGCTCTTTTGACGTAAGTTTGAATTCACATTCTTCGATTTTGCATTTCCCTGGTATGTCTTTAAGCACATTTTCTCTCTTGTCGCAAATAGACAAAATTTCAGCCTGTTTGTGCTCGTCCAACTCAGGGTTGATCTTCACGTCTCTGGGACCTTCTTTTGCATGCAATGTAAGCATGGGAAAACGATCTATGCCTAGTGCTCCCATCTCTTCATCGTACACATCGTCAACCACAACGCACACTTCCTCCTCATCTGTCTCCATGACCACCGCGTTTGGCTGTGCTTCATCCTTTCCTGTTTGCTTTCCGTCACGTTCGACGTACAATTTCAGCAAATTCGCATGTAGCAGTTTTTCATGTCCCCTTATCTTGATTCTGTAGTTGCAGCTGCCCACTTTCTCCACAACTGGATAAGGACCTTTCCACGTTAGCTGCAGCTTGTTGTGTTTTGCGGGCAACAAAAGCAAAACTTTGTCCCCGACCACAAATTGTCTGTCTTTGGCCTTCTTGTCATACGCCCTTGTGTACCTGAGCGCTGCCTTGCTGAGGTTGTTCTTGGCAATCTCACAAGTTTTCTCGATTTTGTTCGTGAGATCCGTGATATGACTAATCGTGGATCGCACTTCCTCTCCTGCATCCTCATTTGTCCACACCTGACGTAGAACCTGCATAGGCCCTCGTACTTCACGCCCATACAACACGTCAAAAGGCGAAAATTGCAAGCTTTCTTGCGGTACCTCCCTGTAGGCAAACAATAACGCTGGCAAAAACTTGTCCCAGTCTTTGGGCTGTTCTTGACAAAGTCTCTTCATCATGTCCTTGAGTGTAGCATTGAACTTCTCTGTCAAACCATTTGTTTGCGGGTGAAAGGGTGTAGTGTGGATCCCATTTATGTTGAGAAGCTTGTTCACTCTCTCCATGATCTCGCTGGTGAATTGGGTACCCCTATCTGTGATCACTTCCTTAGGAATTCCCATCCTGGTTGTTACACTCAGTTTGATGTTGGTGTTTTCTATCAGTATCTGATTCAGCCCCGATGCTTGAATTCCTGATAGGGTGTAACTCAGATTCGTTTATTCACACAGCCCGTCCAAACAGCATACAAGTCACAAAGTCGACGTATGAAGTTTTCCACTTTTATTCAGCACACATCAACAACTGCATACAACTTTCACAGCAACTTTCCAAATCACTATCAACAACTTTTTTTTTCTCTCAACAGCACACGATTAAATAACCTCTCTCTCTTCCGGAAGGATTTCGAATACTGTAGAAATGACGCACTGCCACCAATCGAATAAAAGATCGTCATCACTGACTTACGTCAATACATATTTTTATATCTTCCAGAACGACCTCTTGCTTCGACATGCATCGGGAAATTTCTATCAAGAGTAAACACGCATATCCAGAAGATTCTCAAATAATATCGATTAACGCAAATTATCAACGTTATACAAAGCCTCTCCTAACAACAATGCAAACTCAAATCAAAGGTAAATAAACTCCATTATTGAATACTTTGCAAAACGAAACGATTAGATCTATCGTGCGCGCTTCCGACATACTTTCGTTCACGTTTCAACGTAACACTGGTCCAATAGATCCACAACGCCTCGCTCACTGTCTCTGCCCTAATATCCTTCAGAGGTGTCGCTTCCACATACCGCGTGGCATAGTCAACCATGGTCAATATGTATCGATGACCCCTGCTGGACGCTGGTAGTATCGGACCAATGATATCTACCCCAACTCGCTCGAAAGGTGTGCTGATAAGCGGCATGCTTTTCATCGGAACCTTCCTAGTAGCTCCCTTCCTCGTGCTCCTCTGACACACGTCACATGACGCACAATAACGTTTGACGTCACCACATATACCCGGCCAATAGAAATCACGCCATATCCGGTCGCGAGTTCGGCGTACTCCTTGATGTCCCGCCATCGGTGTATCATGAGCCAATTTGAGCACATCTGATCGGTACCGTTCTGGTACTACCACTTGTCTACATGGTTTACCTTCACTCATGTAAACTCTGTACAGAATGTCTTTCTTCCACTCGTAGTGGGTTTCTTGCTTGAGCGCTAGCTCTGCCCTTTCCCGAATTTTTCCTAAAGTCGGGTCTGCCTTCTGTTCCTTAGATAGATGTTCTGGACGTACTTGTCCTAAGTCAATCTGTTTAGGAATCCATGGCTTAGCTTGTGCTTGTTGCTTCTCCTGCAACCTGGTTTGTACCGGTGCTACAACTTGCTCCTCCGGTTGCTCTACCAACGGAAACAATGGAACTTTGACCTCAGTCCCGTCTGTCATCTTTCTGCTATTTCCTATCAGAACTTGATGTACCAGTGTCTTCAAAACCAAAACACGCGTTTCTCCAACGAAAAACGGAGTTTCCAAATTCACCACAGCAATAGGCACTTTCTTTCGCTTGGATGAATCTGCAAGTGTCACGTTCTGATATTCGCCCATATACTTGCTTGGGGAGACTAAACTTGAATCCACCAATATGCTACTGGCCCCTGTATCCCGAATACCTTGAGCCTTTACTCCATCCACTTTCAACTCACAGTTTGGTTCATAGCCGTCTTCACTACATCTGTTACACGGTTTCTGTTCCTGGGTCACGTTGACCGCATTCACAACAGCTGACGCTAGGTTTGAGTTTGGTCTGTTTCTATTCACATTTGCCTTTTGGCAATCCCTCATCAAATGTGGGCCTCCACATCGAAAACATCCCTTGAAGTTTTGCTGAATCTTGTTCATTCCTGACGCACCCGCGTTACCAGGACATGTCGCTTGACCACTCATCCCTCCACTACGTCGTTGTCCCATGTTCGAATTCTGCGTTTGCTGGTTAACCCTGGGACGGTTATCCATTCTAGCACTGGGTCCAATGGGCCGCCTCGTTGCAATCGGACCTCCAGCATTCTGCGCATCTTCATACGTTTGAGCATGGACCACCACTTCGTCCACACACGTAGGGTTTCTTTCCCTAATAAATCTTGCCTCCTCTTGAGACACTATCTCCAACATTTTGTCCATGAGAATTAAATCTTTCAGCTCACCTGATTTTCCTTCTTTCTCAGACAAATCCACCCATCTGTCCAAATACATCCCCATCCTGTTCCTACACTCCCTGATGCCTTCATGACTGCCCCGCTTGAATTCTTTGAACCTTTTTCGATATGTTTCAGCGGTCAGTTGGAAACGCCTCATGATCGCAGCCTTGACCATGTCGTAATCCATAATTTCCTCATCAGACATCTCAGTGTAGACCTGCCGCGCTTGGCCTCGTAGCTGACCAGACAGTCTTATCGCCCACTCATCCTTGTTCCAACCTGACAACGTAGCGATACGCTCAAACTGTTTCAGGTAGACCTCTACATCGTCCTTATCATCCAAATAAGGTACATTCACATTCAGACAGCTCCTCGCTGCCCTCGGCTCCGGATAAAAATTTTGATTTTGGTCCCCATCATCTGCAGTCCACTCTTGCGCCTTTCTCAACTCAAACTCGTTTTGCATGGCCATTTGTTCCAATTTTGCCTTGGCCTCCCTTTCTTCTCTCATAATGCGCTCTTCTCGTTCTTCACGTCGGAGCTGGTCCTCCCGTTGCTCCTGCCGTATCCTCTCCGCTTTCTCTTCCTCTTCCTTTTCCTTCCGGATCCTCTCCGCTTTCTCTTCCGCTTCTTTTCTTCTCTTTTCCACATACTCTGCCAGATCCTTATCTGTCAGACCCAGGATGATCCCATCCTGCTTGTAGGCTAGCAGCGGAGACTCAGTCTCCATCTGAACTGGTTGCTGCCTCGGCATCCTCCTAGCCAAACTTTCCCTAAACTAATCCTGTTTTACTACACGTAACCCTGGTAGATAAAACCACAGACTATTTAGGACTCAAACGTACTCGCCTTTCCAAAGGTTAAAGTACTACAACGGATACGCCTGCGCTCTAGCCCCAAACCGGCTATTCTATCACAGCTATCCTCACGTGAACGGTTATACACTAACAACACGATCACCGACGATAATCCACTACCTTCCAGATTATCATCCACGCTTAGTCTCCTGGTTAAGTAAAACGTCTAACTAGACCTACATTTACTAACCAGCACTACCAATTACCACAATTGGTTAAACTGTCAATCGGACACTACCGAATCTGACTTTCAGACCCTCAACTAGAAATAATTCTCGGTTAGAGGTTTGACCAGACTAAGCAACACAGAGCTAATTAGGTTGACCCCTCACCGATCAATACCTAACCTCTAGCCTGTCTTCGAACAACACTGAAACTATACAATGTTTTCGGAACATCCAACTTACTTAAAGTTTAAGCTGGAAAACTTACTTTCAAACTATGACCGATACTTTACCCTACATACTCCACCAGGATAATAAACGTCATAGGTTGCAGAAACTGTTCAGTCTAAGTATACCTTCGACCAAAACACTAGTACCTACGTACAATAGCTATTGCAAACTCTGCAATCAAAGGTTCGAAATTTTGGAAAAGTAAAACTTACACCCAAAATATCTTTAATCCTACTACGGATAATACCGGTCTTCACTGCTCAACCGCCAGAATAAATAATTTCAAACGAGATGATTTCCCTGAAGATACTTGCACAGCTGGGTTCTCAGACAATGTGTACCCACTGATGCACTAACATGTTAGCAGATATAATGCACATTTTATGTAAGCAATGACTAGCAACAACATAAAACAATATCTTACCTATACTGCTCTCTAATCATGCTCATGCAGACGTGCAACAATTACATCAAGGTAACCACAACTTGAAGCAAGAACTTATTGTTATGGAAAAAAATTATAAAAACTCGCTGAAGTGTTGAATTTGTAAAGTATTGGATTAATGGTGCACCTCTGACATTAAAAAAAATGAATGGCTCGTTACCCCCAGAATTTTCCAGAAATTCTAATCCCGGACGATGAACCCAGAATGTCGCAAACCTGGGTGTTACTGGGTGATCACTACTGATGAAGGACTTCCTTGACTTTCATGACTTACCCCAGAACATGGTTTTATTTCAATAAAAAAAACTAAGGTACACCATTTACTTCCAACACTTCACAAACACATAACACGTTTTTCCAAGTTCGATTATTTTATTATATTCCGTTCATTTTTTCTTCGAAATCGGAACGATAATTTGGCGATACTTTTCGTTGTGGTTACCGAAAATAATGTTTGTTTGGTTTTTTACTTACCTTTCTATTTTCGTCCTCGTTGAAATCGTTGTTAACAAATGAAGAAACCAGTCTTTTAATGAGTTGTAGAAAAGTTCATAGGAGCTGGAACTTGACGTCGATGTCACCGTTAGATCTAAAGACTGTCCATGACCCACCAGTGACTTCTGTAGCCCTCGTTAACGTACAGTTCCATCTTAGAATCAGTTACTCCGATCATAAGCAATACGTCAGTGAAGAATCCAGTGCCAGTCTCAAAGATGACATCGTCACGTAGATCCAAGACGATTCATACCACAGAATAAAAACACCTGCCGAACAAAACTAGTCTTAGAAATCTGCATGAAAATTATTTTCATACAAACTTAAACTCCTCCAGGTCCGGCTCTGCTTGGAAAAACATGTTACGATTAATCAACACATCAGTCCCCTGAAAACCAACTGCATTCAGACGAACCAACTATTTTTCTCTGGAAAAGAAATGCATTCAAACAAACAAACTATTTTTCTCCTCTGGAAAACAAATGCATTCAATGAACAAACTATCTCACTACTCTGAAAAACAAATGCATTCAATGAACAAACTATTTTTCTCCTCTGAAAAATACATATATTCCATGAACAAATCATCACACGTATCAATCTTCTTGGGAAATGATCTTGAATGAAGAAAAATCTAAATATTTACCCTACGGTGCCAGAATTCAGCTAAAGCTGATCAAACGTCGAGGAACAACTATCTTCCTGGCCCAACCACATCTGACATCATTCAGCCTCCAGCTAAACTGTCGTTGGCACCCCACAGAATAAGTTGCCTCGGAGCTTGGGTAGAATCCTCCCTGTCCAGTCTAGATCTCTTTCCCAACTGATTGACAGTTTTCCTAACTGATTTCGCCTCTGTTTCATTTTACTAAGGTTACCATACTTTTATCATTAAAACAACCAATGAAAATTTCCCAACGCAAACAAATGACCTATCACCTCAAATATTATATTTTGTAAAATTAATAGCTCACAACCTCTTTGCTTTTCCTCAAATTTTATTATTGGCATTAATCACAAACTTTCACACAAAAGAATCATCGATAAAAATCGTCCATTTTATTCTTTTCCAGGAATACACAAAATGGCGATTTACACGCAGCAAAATTGACGTCATATTTCTAAATCTAGCACAGACACTCTATAAAACAATTTGCACTTGGAAAATAAAAATTCTCGCGAGCGTTTCGTTTCGCAACACAGGCATAGGCCTACAAGCACCCAAACCACTACCGTTCGATGATAAACAGGAATCGGTGGATGCATACTTGTTTCGATTTGAGCGGTATTGCGAGGCAGCCGGTTGGCCTAAGGATCAATGGATAGTCGCCTTGATGTCAGGACTGAAAAGAAAAGCGTTGTCCGTTTATTATGAGATAGCCAGAGACCATGATGTTTCATACCAGGAAGTAAAACTGCACCTTTTGAAACATTTTCTGTGCACCGAAGATGGATATCATGCAAAATTCAGATCTTTGAGACCGGATTCGGAAGAAATGATGGATGCGTTTTATAGCTGCATGCGATTACTATTTACCCGTTGGCTGGAGTTAGGAGGAGTGAACAAGACTGACCCTGAGCAGCTCATTGACTTGTTCTTACGGGAACAATTTCTAGCGTCGTGTTGTAGCCCGCGTGTTGTGTTCTTGAAGGAGCGACAACTGGACACTATTAAGGACTATGTTGCTATAGCAGAACGGTACCGACTGGCGCACATAGGTCAAAGCATGTTGGCGAAAGTAGGCGACAACACGGTGTGGTTTGCAGTGGTAGGATTGCACAAATCGGATATTCGCGACCGCACATATCCACCTAGAGGTCAAGGTCCTAAAGCGGCAGCAACCACACGCAGTCAGAACGAACTCGCGACACCACGTACTCAGTCACATACCATTGGTGGTAGCAATCACTCTGAAAATAAAACAGATCAAAGACAGACACACTTGTTCAGACCTAGGTTGATCACTTGCTATGGTTGTGGGGGAAGGGACATATGAAGAAAAACAGAGTGTATGTATTGCAGTACCAGTCTCAGCAAGACATAACACTAGTCTGTCACAGCTGAGTTGAAGTGGTGGTCACGGCGTTTACATCTACTTCACTGTCTCACAAAATGAGCAGTGGTGCAAATTTCCCTCCAATTTTGGCCTGAAATATTTCTGCCACCTCCGCGTCTTGCAGTTTGTCCAGTTCGAACTTCAGTCTAGTGCACTTTGATGGGTTTACTCTCTTCAAGTGGAGCCGAAAGATATCATCACGTCCAAGGGAAGCAAATACGCCACAAACTGGTAATTTGTGGCTATTACCTCCCTTATTTAGATCGGCAGTGAGAGCGTCTGTAGCTTTACTGTTGTTGCAGTTGTTGCTACTGTTGTTGTTGATAATAATAATAATAATAATAATTATTATTATTATTATTATTATTATTATTATTATTATTATTATTATTATTATTATTATTATTATTATTATTATTATAATGATGATGATATCTACTTATCCTGCGAATAATAAAAATGCTGCCGATAGTGACGACTATGACAACAACAACGATGACTATTGTGATGATGACCATGTTGTAAAAGAAACAACAACTTGTAATTTACTTAATTGTAGAGGGTTAATTGTTAAAACAAAAATAACATAAATAAGCACTTAAAATAAAATTCCAATAAATAAAGAAAACTACTAAAAAAGAGTTTACAACAAATGTAAAGAAAATGAATGAAAACTAAATGTAAATAAAAATAGTATACTGTACTAAAAAGGAACACATAAAATAAATAAAATAAAACCAAATAATAAATAAATAAATAAATGCAACCAAACTAACACGTTGCGGGCAGCATGAGTTTAGGACTTTTGCTTGTACGACCACGACTGCAAACTGAAAATAAAAATAATTTAATTAATTTGCATTAAAAAAAATTATAAATTAATAATGTGTCGAGGCCTTGCAAAGACCATTCTGCAAGGCACAGTGCAAGGAGGTAGAAGAAGAGAAAGACCGAAAAAGAGGTGGGATGACAACATTTGAGAATAGACTGGTTTGACACTGAGCGAAGCCATCAGGGTTGCTGAGGACAGAGAAAGATGGAGTATGCTGGTTACACGATCATCTGTGGTGCCCCTACGACCTCCGGGTTACGGGACAGGATAGGATAGAATAGGAATGTGTTGACTCTAAGTGCGGGAACACAACCCTTCAAGTAGGCCTATTTATGACGGTGGTGGTAATTGCGAAAATGAAGTAGTCATATTAAAGAAAGCAACCCTTTCTGAGTTAGAATACATAAACTTAGAGATTCTCCCTCTAAAAGCAAGGTTGGCTTCTATATATATAATAAATTGCTTAGCCGGAAGTCCTTCTTCGCCTCTACTATAAAGTTTGTCCGGTATGGACGCTGATCTGGGCAGGTGCTGGGCGCTGCGGATCGGCCTGCTGTGTGCTCAAAACCAGCGAAATCGTTATAGCCGACATTTCCTTACCGAACGTTTAACCGTTTTTGAGATAAATAAATAAACAAAATGTCCACAAACTGCAATAGCCTCATTCCGCGCGCTTCTATTAAAGATCAAATTGAGGTTTCAGCATGTTTTCCCATATAGTCTAAAAAATTGATGGTCTTTCTACGAAGCCTTGGTAGCTTACTTAGTAAAACATTCGCCTACTGTGCAGAGCGACCCAAGTTCAAATCTCAAGCGGGCCATATTTGTTTTATGTTTTTTTTTCACACTACAATATGGATATTTTTCTTTTTAATTTAGGCTTTTTACCTTTAATTTATTATTATTATTATTATTATTATTATTATTATTATTATTATTATTATTATTATTATTATTATTATTATTATTATTATTACTATTATTATTATTATTATTATTATTATTATTATTTATAAACTACTACTACTACTAATAATAATAATAATAATAATAATAATAATAATAATAATAATTTATTATTATTATTATTATTATTATTATTATTATTATTATTATTATTATTATTATTATTATTATTATTATTATATCTTATATCAAATTTTCTTTTAAAACCTTGGTGTTTTTTATGATTTCTATTTGTATTATTCTATATTCTATAGTAGTAGTAGTAGTAGTAGTAGTAGTAGTAGTAGTAGTAGTAGTAGTAGTAGTAGTACCAAGGATCGGGATGGGGTGGTACGTGTAGGTAAAAGGGGGCTATGGATGGGTTAAAGGGGCATGGGTAGGCATAACGTGGATACGGGTTATATATAAGGGGGTATGGTGATGGTCGATTCCTTTCATCCATACCTGCGAAACGATCAACGGGGAAGTATCAAGGAGGGTACAGGTAGGTTACAAGGGGGGTACGGAAGGTATCAAGGGGGTATGGGGAGGTATCAAGTGGGTTCGGGGAGGTATCAAGGGGGTATGGTGAGCCATCATGGGGGGGGGACGGGGAGATATCAGGGGGGGGGGTATGGGGAGGTATTAAGGGGGATATGGGGAGGTATCATGGTCCAAATGAAACTCGCAGACAACACTTGTCTCTCTGTCTACATTTTAAACAGCAACCTGTGTACCCTGGCTTGCCAGGGTACAAAACCACTAGTATATTATAATAAGGGTTCATTTATGTACAATAAATTGAGTTTGTGAATCTTCTTGTAGTAGTGCTTCGTAATTAGACCTGTGTTGAAGATCGGACAAATAATCTAAGCATAAAGTATTGACTATTTATTAAATACATTTCTTCAAAGTTTTGCTTTGTTTACATAAGCCATTAGTAGTATTTTTTTGCATTTTGATTATATTGTTGCATCTTGATTGCATTAGCATCTGTGTACAGTGTCAGGGGTTAGGGATTAGTCAGGAAAGGTAATCGTTTATTAATTGTTGGGGTTGTGGGTCCAGATAAAGGGTTGAGGTTTGGTTAGATTCCCCATTGTCCTCTGTGTGTGTGTGTGTGTGTGTGGGTGGGTGTGGGTGAGTATGTGTGTGTGTGTGACAGTTGAATAAAAGTGTATAAGTGTTCATCTGGCATTTGTGTTAGTTTTTTTTAGTTTGAGTGTGTATCCCTCCACTCGCTGTTTTGAGCTGAAGTCACTAGCCCATTCGGGTGACGTGACAAACAGAATGTACTGTACTGTATACTTGTTGAAACGTTTCAAATGACTCGGTTATCATTCTCCTCATTTACCTGGTCAGCAGATCAGGTGGTAACAGGTTTTACACTCTCCAAGAACTGCTGGCGTGTTTATGCATGAAGTTTAGTCATCAGGGTCATGTTGTAGTGTTTGTTTTTTTTTAAGTATTTTAATAATTGTTTTAATCCAGGTCGTCCACCGGTTGTTTTGCATTTAAGTTTACCACCGAGCAAAGTGTGTCTCAGGGTCATGTTAGTATTTTTTTTTTAATAACGTGCATAGAAATGTGAGTCAGTGTACTCACCCGCACCACCCCGCACCCACCCCCGTTCCCCTACGCCCTACCCCTCACATTTTATTTTTAACCCAGACTTTTGCAAATCTATGCGATGTCAGTCCAAAAATGACATTTAAAAAATGATCCAAGTTCCATAATGAGCACGTGAGACAAATTTTCCTTTTTTATTCTTTCTTTTTAATACTTTTTCAGTTCTCCAGCCCGTCTTGTTTTTTTTTGTTGTTGTTGTTTTTTAATTCTTTCTGGGCACTCATTTGTATGTTAAAATTTGGAAGTTGCATACCTTTGTAAGGCCGTCAAGGGACCCCTGCCTGTACGAGCTGCAATGTTAACGTTTAACATTCGTTGTTTTTGCTGTTGCGTAAACCACTGAGCCAACTGCGAGCCTCGTACAAACTAACGCCTGTAGAGGGCGTGCTGCTAGCCGTGACGTGTTATTCATACGCTGCATAGCTAGCGGGTCAGTGACTTCCATTGAACGCAAAAATAGTTGGGTTCATTAGGTTACAGGGCTTTTCATCTTCTTCTCGTATAGAAAACCTCGACGATAGCATACAAAGCAAGATGGCAAGCCATTCAGATTTATTTCCAGGCACTCACACTATCCTATCCTATCCTGTCCCGTAACCCGGAGGTCGTAGGGGCACGACAGATGATCGTTTAACCGTTTAACCAGCATACTCCATCTTTCTCTGTCCTCAGCAGCCCTGATGACTTCGCTCAGTGCCAAACCAGTCCATTCTCGAATGTTGTCCTCCCACCTCTTTTTCGGTCTCCCTCTTCTTCTACCTCCTTGCAATGTGCCTTGCAGAATGGTCTTGGCAAGGCCTGATGATGTGGTGACGTGGCCATACCATCGGAGTTTCCGTTTCTTCACCACTGTGAGCAGGTCATCGTGTTGTCCAATGGCTTGTGTGATGGTCTGTCGTCGTTGGTGATGTTTTGGGTATAGGAAAAGCCCAGAAGTCTTCTGTAGCACCTCATCTCCATGCTTTGTATTCTTCGTTGTAGATCTGCTGTGAGGGTCCATGCTTCGCAAGTATATAGGAAGATTTTTTTTTTTTTGCCCAAGACACACTCACACATATAGCCGAAAAAGAAACAAACATGGAATAAAAGATCGCTATCCGACCTATCTGCTTGCGATATGCCCGCTCATCCCTTTCCCCTCCCCCCTCCAAAAGAAAATTATGGAATCGACTTTTTAGATGCAGCGCACAACATGTTTACACATGGTGAAGCACAATGACCTCGACCTTCGAGAAAGTGCAAATTCGATTTAACATGAATAGAAATAGTTAAAATATCCGGAATGGTAACAATTCTAATATTTTGGGGTCGTTTGAGATACGGCAAAAAGTATGTTTTTAACACAAAAAATGTGATATTCTGCACGATGGACTGACCGACTGACCAAAACCTATTTGCAACTGAAGGATGGCCCGTGATTTGAATATACCAAAACTCAACAAAATCGCTTAAGCCGTTTTTAGATCTTGAACAAAATGTGTTTAGCAACATGACCAGTGACATTGACATTTGTGACAGAGCCAATATGAGGGCCCCTGTATGCAGGCCATTAACATAATGTTCATAATAAATGTGGTCAAAATCCGTTTGGTAGTTCTTGAGATATGGCGTCCAACAGGACGACTGAACGAACGAACGACCGACACTTAACAAATTTTGATTCACCCCGACTTTTGATTTTTATTGATTGATTTATTGTTGCTTTAGGTCCAGCGGACTCTTCCGAGCCAAATCAGGACCGGACAACCCCCGATCCGCATAAAAGATCTGCTGAAACAACCCCAGTGGGAAAATTGAATGCCCTCCACCGGCCAGTCACTTTACAATAAAGACGTCCCACGCGGGGGACGGCTGAGGGTTGACCTCAACTACGCGAACACCCCGGTTACAAAAACAAAATAGAATACAAACATCATTACAAATCATCAACCAAACACACACATATAAAATGCCTATAGTGCTAAATAGTACAATCATAGGAAGCCCTAGTGACCACCCGGCAGAAAGCGTCCAACACTCCCAAGCTGATCCAACAGACCTCATACACAAACAAGGAGTCTTGTCCAGGAAGAGTTTTCAAGAAAAAAGGTAGGTCATTGATCTAGCGAAGAAGAAGATAGTATAGCAGAGTGAAGGACAGAGCAGGAATAGGAAAGAGTAAATGAGGAAGACAGCGACAGTGGGAATTTAAAGCACTAAATTTCCATAAAGTGGGGATACTATTTATACTGAAAACCCCCGGCACTCCAACGGGGGTACTGTTGCCGCAGTGAAGCGTCTTGCCTATAAAGGAAAGACAGGTTTTCAACTGTGGCTTTCACTGTTCCCTTTATAGGTTTGAACAATCTACAGTGGCAAGATTGCTCATGACCCCAAGGGGTGATTCACCCCGACTAATTTAAAGTATTTCCATAAATGTCTGGAAATAAAAGAAGCGGATAGCACCGTATACTAAATGTATATAAACTTTGGCTAATTCATATTAAGGAGCCATTTGCAGTAGTGTGGACATTTCAAGGCTTTGATGTGTTTCCAAGTAGTAGTTGTGCTAAATCCGTATCGAGTATTCTGTAAATTACTTCCATCTCCAACCATGAATGCTTTTGTAGCAGTTTTGATGTTTTCTTTGTGTGCTTTGTTTTCTGCAGACGACCGTAAGCAATGCCAGAAGAGTTTAATCCAATACTGATTTAGTAAAGATCTTTGGCAAATTATTTAGCGTTGATAAATATATATTCCTCTTTTTAAGAAGATAGACATGCGTATTCCACAAGGCTCTATATTTGTTTCAATTTTATTTTCTATTTTTATGTATGATCTTCTAAAGTTATGACAACATATACTAATGTTGTACACGGAGATTTCTGTATAAATAGCATCCCCACTTTGTGGAAATTTAGTCTTCCCTTTCCCCCCTTTTCCCAGTCCCCTATTCGCTATATGTGACGTGGGACTTTAATCTATCTACCTTGGAAATGTAGTCACAGCGCGCGTTTATCGAACTTTTACATCGGCCTGTCATGAGGCTTTTATGATTTTAATTGATAGCGTTTTTTAAAAAAAGAAAAAAAAGATTACCTATGGTCCCAGCATGACTTTTGCCATCTCTGTAATTTAATTGAAAAGTGTTCCAGTGCCATATTGTGATGCTAACACTATGTATTATATATCGAATTTCTATTCCATATATAGAATATATATATATATATATATATATATATATATATATATATATATATATATATATATATATATATATATATATATATATATATATATATATATATATATTTATATATTTATATATTTATATATATCGAATATATATGTATATATATCGAATTTCTATTCAGGCCTTTTATAATTTTTGACCTGATAATTTAACAATTACTCATGGTTTTAACGTAATATAATTTGAATTTTCCTGGGTATGTAATATTATGGAAGGGGGGCAGTGGACACATGCCGGTGCCCCTTCCTTCCTTTCTATAACTGTAAGTTGTTTGGTGTTACACTCGATGTTGGTTTTGTATTTATTAGTAGTTGATTCAGCCCCAATCCTTGAATCCTCCTGATAAGTGTAACTCAGATTCGTTTATAAACGCAAACCGTTCACTCAGTCGTCGAATGTAGTCTTCCACTTATTTCAGCAAAGATCAACAACTGCATACAATCGTTTTTTCCACTTTCAACTTTTCACAACTTTCCACTTTACAATTCTCTCTACTTACAACACAACTTTCAACACCTCTTGAAACAGTGCGGCCCTATATATATATAGCCTCTCTACACTCCAGAAAGGGTGAGAATACCCCAGCATGACACACCACAACCAATCAGAACAGACTTCGTCATCACTGTCTCACGTCATACAACCTTATTTGGGATGGAAGCTTCTTTAATTACCCCTAGAATTATCCATACGCTTCGATCGATAGTAAACAACCAACTCTAGAAAATTCACAAATAATATCGACCAACTAAAATTACCAACATTATACAAAGCTTCTTCTAATAACAACGCAGCTTCCCCAAACCTGCAAGCTTCCCGTGAAGTCCCACTTCAACAACATACGGTCCAACAGCTTAATGTTTCTCGATCTGGCTTCCTCCCGTCTCCTCCAACGATCCGTTCACTCCCAGGTCTAGACTATATTTTTCCCAACCTGAGCTCTTGATTGGTCAACTATGCTGGTAAACAATCTTCCACTGTGGACGCACGTGCCCTTCATTACTCAATTTCTTTGCCCTAATACCCTGACGAGTGACCTGTCTGTCCTGTGACTGAAAAACAAGGTGCCCCATACCCCTCTCCCACAGTTTTGCCATGACAATAAGTACAGAGATTTGTTGTAAAAAAGTCTTTTTTGGTGGGGGTGGGGGTGGGGGGTTGGTTGTATGTGGCGGAGTACATAAACCTATCCTATCCTATCCTATCCTATCCCATAACTCGGAGGTCGTAGGGGCACCACAGATTATCGTTTAACCAGCGTACTCCATCTTTTTCTGTCCTCAGCAACCCTGATTGTTTCGCTCAGTGTCAAACCAGTCCATTCTCGAATGTTGTCCTCCCACCTCTTTTTCGGTCTCTCTCTTCTTCTACCTCCTTGCACTGTGCTTTGCAGGATTGTCTTTGCAAGACCTGATGATCTGGTGACGTGGCCACACCATCGGAGTTTCCGTTTTTTCACCACTGTGAGCAGATCATCGTGTTGTCCAATGGCTTGTGAGATGGTCTGTCGGACTTCGTCGTTGGGGATGTGCTGGTTATAGGAAATGCCAAGAAGTCTTCTGTATCACCTCATCTCCATGCTTTGTATTCTTCGTTGTAGATCTGCTGTGAGTGTCCATGTTTTGCAAGCATATAGGAAAATGGAGATGACAAGGGAGCGCAGCAGCCTTACCTTGGAATGTAGACTGATGGTCCTGTCTTTCCAAATTGGCTTCAACCTCACCAGGGCAGCAGTTGTTTGTGCGATCCTGGAGAGGACTTCCTGTCGGGACCCATTGTCTGATACAACGGCTCCTAAATATTTGAAGCTATGCATTGTGTTGAGGGATTGGCCTTGGACTTTGATGCCCGTGTTGATGCCATTGGTGTTGTTTGTCATAATTTTGGTCTTCTCTGCACTTATTTCCATTCCAAACGCTCTGGAGGTGGTGTCAAGCCTCTGTACCAGCTGTTCAAGTTCTTGTTCATCTCCAGCCAATCCATCAATGTCATCCGCAAAACAAAGTTTGGAGATTGCTCTTCCCACTATGCTGACTGTGCCTTCGTATTCTGCAAAGGCATCTGACATGATGCGCTTTAGGAAGATGTTGAAGAGTGTTGGAGAGAGTAGGCATCCCTGACCCACACCGATTTGTTGTTCTGAACCAGTTTCTGATGGCGCTGTTGTGGAGGACTGCACTGGTAGCCTTGTCATACAGGTTTTTGATGACTTCAATAATTTTAGGGCTGATGTTGTACACTCTCATGGTTGCCCACAGAGCTGCATACCAGACTCGGTCCAACGCCGTTTTGAAGTCTACGAACACATGATATAGATGTTGTTGGTCCTGTAGGTATTTCTCGCAGATTATTCTGAGGTTGAAAATCTGTTCAGTGGTACTTCACCCTGCCCTAAATCCTGCTTGCTCTTCAGCTATGATTTGTTCAGCTTGGGGTTTCATGAAAATAAAAAAGGTGTACATAAGTACTTGATAAATCAGTCAATAAAATATATAAGTATATAAATACCTAACACATTCCTTGGCATTTTTTTATATGATGATGATCATCGTTGTCAAGGTGGCGACGTGGTGAATCTTCCTTAACGCTAACGCAATAGGACGTTAAGCTTCGTTATTCCATTGGCATCAAACCAAGTTTTATGTAATTCGAAATCTTTGCAGCTTATTTTTCAGGCTAACGATAAATGCATGGCACCCTATTTTCCAATGATACTTTGGATATATTCTTTGGAAGCATGTGTATCAACGAACAATAAAACAAAATAAACTGTTGCATTTTTTATATTTCCACAATCGCTTTTTTTGGGGCGAAGTGTGTGAGTGTTTTGAAATACATTTGAATGTCTTGCTATCTTGTTTTGTGACTTAGTAATTTTTTTGGTTATAGCACCTTTCTGCTACAAATGGTGCAGAAAAGAAGAATATGACCCAGTGTGTGCCACTGACGGCTATACCTACACGAATAGATGTGTTTTGGAGATGAGGGCTTGCCTGTGAGTGTGATATTTGAAATAAAATACCTGTTTCATTCTATAAAAAACAGAGGAATACATATAAATATGTGCTGGATGCCTTCACATTGTGGCATCTTACATAATGATCTAGCAGACAGAGCAGCAAAACGGGGAGCAACTAATGTCAATGCCATAAAAATTGATATCGGATTGTCAGTTAAAGAAATGTACTGTATAATTACAAAAAATCTTAAGGAAAGACAAACAAAATCATGTTTGACTAGCATGTTATTGGTCTCTAGACAGATTTATAGTTTAGCATATAGATTATATTTAAAATCCTGGAAAACAAAATTTAGCAAAAACATAACTTGCATTTGTAATGAAAATTTAACAATTCAACATTATTTTGCTAGTACAATGCAATGACCTAAAAAGATACTTACCAAACAAATACATTGCTTTGAGCAACACCCAAGATTTAGACTTAAAATCATTTGTAGAAATATCTAAAGCGTTTTATTATATTCTCCAGTAAATCATTTATTATAAGAAACTTTAAAAAAAAAAAAATTTATAACGACATAAGCAAGCGCTTGTATTCTCAAAAGGCTCCGGTGCATGACATCCTTTAAATTATTTTGTTAAATTCTTTATATTAGGAAGACTTTTATTTTGGAAGGGGGGGGGGGGGGGGTTGGGGGTTTCTTGTTTTGAATTTTTACTTCTTTTTCCATGATAATAATAATAATAATAATAATACTAACAATAATAATAATCATAATGATAATTATAATATTCATAATAATTACAATAACAACAACAGCAATTATATTAATAACTTGATCGTGACCTCATATCACAGCAAATTATGGCTCAATGTATGAAGTCAAATATGCAAAATAGACCTTTTCTATTTTTTTAATGTTGTCTGTGTGTGTGTGTGTGGGTGTGTGGGTGTGTGTTAAATTTTTTTCAAAACATTATTAATGTTATTATTTAAAAATAATAATCATCATATGTTTTGTTAAATTCATTTTGTTTATAGTTCAATATGTTGTCTAATATCACAAATGTGAATAGACTTTAAATTAAATAAATTAATAAATTACGTGTGAGTCTTCTTCTTCTTCTTCTTCTTCTTCTTCTTCTTCTTCTTCTTCTTCTTCTTCTTCTTCTTCTTCTTCTTCTTCTTCTTCTTTACCGTCGTGGTCGTCAGCATCAAAAGCCATCGTTCTCATGGTTTTTGATGTAATGTATTTTAGTTGTTCTTATATAGCGCTTTCCAGCTCAAAAGCTGCTCAAGGCTCGAGCTCAAGCTGCCCGAGGCGCCCACTTGCAACCTTTAGACGCATAGTCTGATACCCAGACGACTGAGCACAATCCTTTACCACCGGGAATGGAAGAGAAGGGACTTAGTGCTTTCTGGCAGTATTTGTGTAACCGGCAATCACCCGTCCGTGCTATGGAATGCGTGCGTTAACATACTCAACCTTGGCTTATACCCTCATCGGAAGGAGTAGGGGCGCAGTGCTGGAGGGTCCTTGCTTTTACTGCAGGCCGTCAACGGGCTTGGAATCACTCCTATACTGCCTGTACAGGCTGCAATGTTATCGCTTGACATTCAATTTGAAGCCATGCTCTGTGTTGAGGGATTGGCCCTTGGACTTTGATGTCCGTGTTGATGCCATTGGTGTTGTTGGTCATCATTTTGGTCTTCTCTGCACTTATTTTCATCCCATAGGCAGGGATGTCGTTTGGGTCGGATCTTCGGCTTTTAGCCGATTTTTTTTTTAAAAAGCCGATAAACTGTCCGTCATGTCGGCTCCCCGAGCCGAAGTTTTCACGGGTGAATCGGCTCAGTTTTGTCCATTTTTGCGATATTCCTGTACTGTACCCTTACAGTTTAGGTGAGGATTCGATAATTACTAAGGTTAAACCCAGAAACTCTGACAGTATTGTGGTCTGTCAAGGGACAGTCTAATCTTTTTATTGTTTTTGTGTGTCTAAAAATTTAAGAAAATAAAATTTCTTGTCAATGTTCTTATTCTACTCTTAAAATCATGTTTTATTACAAAGATATGCATCCACAGAACACCTTTAATATATGGAGGTGGAGGGTGCACGTTAACGTAGTGAATCTAGTCAAAAACTTACTTGTGAGACTGCTTTGGAAGTGAGAGCCGAAACTTTCTGTAAAAAGCCGAAAGTTTCACGGCTGTTTCGGCCAAATCGCCGAAGAAAAAATTTCCTAGCAACATCCCTGCATAGGCTATGGAGGTGGTGTCAAGCCTCTGTACTAGCTGTTCAAGTTCTTGTTCCTATCCAGCCAATCCATCAATGTCATCCGCAAAAAAAAGGTTGGAGATTGCTCTACCCCCCTATGCTGACTGTGCCTTCGTGATCTGCAAGGGCATCTGACATGATGCGCTCTAGAAAGATGTTGAAAAGTGTTAGAGAGAGTAGGCATCCTTGACGCACACCGATTTGTTGTTCTGAACCAGTTCCCGATGACGCTGTTATGGAGGACTGCACTGGTAGCCTTGTCATACAGGCTTTTGATAGCTTCAATAATTTTAGGGCTGATGTTGTACACTCTCATGGTTACCCACAGAGCTGCATGCCAGACTCGGCCAAACGCCTTCTTGAAGTCCACGAACACATGATAAAGATGTTGTTGACATTCAATGCTTCAATTAATTTGCCACTGCGTACACCATTAAGCTAACTGCTGTCTATTGTCGTCATCATTGTCATCAGTATCATTGTAATTTTTGACAGGATCCTCTTCATCTTCATCATCATCATCATCATCATCATCGTCGTCGTCGTCGTCGTCGTCGTCGTCGTAGTAGTAGTAGTAGTAGTAGTAGTAGTAGTAGTAGTAGTAGTAGTAGTAGTAGTAGTAGTAGTAGTAGTCGTCATCATCATCGTGATAATCAGTTTGGTGGTCGTTTCGGGTCATAGATGATTGTAAACAAATTGTTGTAATTCATAAATTATTTGAAGTTTTGCATTAAAAAAAATTCTTTATTTCTTGTATTACTGTCACTGCTCTAGGGATGCTGCGCTTTTGCTGAAAAAGTAATCAAAACTCGATATATTTTTAATAATAATTTGTTAATAAATAAATAAATAATTTAATAACTTTTGTTTGTGTTTCAGAAGTGCTTTTAAATTTCTTCACAGAGGTTCGTGCAAACAAAAAAAACGAGAATTCGAATCTAAACCTTATAATAATGGAGACGATTCAGAGAAAGACAAATGAATTTAGCCTGGGCCTATCGCGGTTTTGCATGGTTCAATGAAAATAAATTCATTTTTAAAATGCTACACATTGTGTGACCTGCTTTATATTGCCTTTTAATCAGAAATGAGACATTAATGTGAACGTCTGTATACGGTGTGCTTTGTTCAGGGTTGTTATAGACATTTGTTTTAAGCAAGGGAGATTACTGTGTTATTCACGGTTTTCTACTTAGTCAACAAATCTTTGTTACTCCTGTGACGGTGGGTTCTATTGTTGCTGGTCTCTGGACAATGGCATGCTATCACCCACTCGTCGTTCGTCGGCGGAGATCGGCTAGTTAGATCGCCCTATGACTAATCTTAATACATTTATATTTTTGGTCAGTCTGTGTGAGGATAGGGTTACAGAGATAGGGAGAAAAGTGTAAAAGATTCACTGACACACTAGCTCTCGGAGCTCGGCTCTCTGATTTCTGTGGCCTAGCATTATGGATTCTCAAGAGTTTGAGAGACTTCATGGTATTTGTTAGAAATAAAGCAACGGTGTTAGGGTTATTGGAAAGAGAAACAAAGTGACATGTTTTGGACAGAATGAAAGAGGAGAGAGAGTCACAGTTAGAAAGAGAAAAGATACCTGGTGAGCGGGAAGAATCTGAAAGGAAGATAGAGATTGAGGCAAGAAGAATAGAACAGATGTTGTTGATAAAAGAGCAGACTGCGAAGGCAAGGTGAGTTTAGAGAGAGAGAGAGATCGCGCATGCCAAGTTGGAGCAGAACTTGCAATTTTTGCAGTCGCGATTGGGAGATGGAGATCAATCAAGGTCCATGTCTTTCGGTCAAGGTCATTCTACTCGCAGGGTAGGCATGGTCCTACAAGCACCCAAAACCACTACCGTTCGATGATAAACAGGAATCGGTGGATGCATACTTGTTTCGATTTGAGCGGTATTGCGAGGCAGCCGGTTGGCCTAAGGACCAATGGATAGTCGCCTTGATGTCAGGACTGAAAAGAAAAGCGTTGTCCGTTTATTATGAGATAGCCAGAGACCATGATGTTTCATACGAGGAAGTAAAACTGCACCTTTTGAAACATTTTCTGTGCACCGAAGATGGGTATCATGCAAAATTCAGATCTTTGAGACCGGATTCGGAAGAAACGATGGATGCGTTTTATAGTCGCATGCGATTACTATTTAGATCTACCCGTTGGCTGGAGTTAGGAGGAGTGAACAAGATTGACCCAGAGAAGCTCATTGACTTGTTCTTACGGGAACAATTTCTAGCGTCGTGTTGTAGCCCGCTTGTTGTGTTCTTGAAGGAACGACAACTGGACACTATTAAGGACTATGTTGCTATAGCAGAACGGTACCGACTGGCGCACATAGGTCAAAGCATGTTGGCGAGAGTAGGCGACAACACGGTGTGGTTTGCAGTGGTAGGATTGCACAAATCGGATATTCGCGACCGCACATATCCACCTAGAGGTCAAGGTCCTAAAGCGGCACCAACCACACGCAGTCAGAACGAACTCGCGACACCACGTACTCAGTCACATACCATTGGTGGTAGCAATCAGTCTGAAAATAAAACAGATCAAAGACAGACACACTTGTTAATGTTCAGACCTAGGGTGATAACTTGCTATGGTTGTGGGGGGGAAGCGACATATGAAGAAAAACAGAGTGTGTGTATTGCAGTACCAGTCTCAGCAAGATATAACACTAGTCTGTCACAGTTGAGTTGAAGTGGTGGTCATGGCGTTGACATCTACTTCACTGTCTCACAAAATGAGCAGTGGTGCAAATTTCCCTCCAATTTTGGCCTGAAATATTTCTGCCACCTCCGCGTCTTGCAGTTTGTCCAGGTCGAGCTTCAGTCTAGTGCACTTTGATGGGTTTACTCTCTTCAAGTGGAGCCGTAAATATCATCACGTCCAAGGGAAGCAAATACGCCACAAACT
Organism: Oncomelania hupensis; assembly: GCA_036898135.1. Classification (NCBI taxonomy): domain Eukaryota; kingdom Metazoa; phylum Mollusca; class Gastropoda; order Littorinimorpha; family Pomatiopsidae; genus Oncomelania; species Oncomelania hupensis. The sequence goes on from CM072515.1 coordinate 62,501,751, forward strand.
GGTAATGTGTGGCTATTACCTCCCTTATTTAGATCGGCAGTGAGAGCGTCTGTAGCTTTACTGTTGTTGCAGTTGTTGCTACTGTTGTTGTTGATAATAATAATAATTATTATAATAATGATGATGATACCTACTTATCCTGCGAATAATAAAAATGCTGCCGATATTGACGACAACAACAACGATGACTATTGTGATGATGACCATGTTGTAAAAGAAACAACAACTTGTAATTTAATTAATTGTAGAGGGTTAATTGTTAAAACAAAAATAACATAAATAAGCACATAAAAGAAAATTCCAATAAATAAAGCAAACTACTAAAAAAAGAGTTTACAACAAATGTAAAGAAAATGAATGAAAAATAAATATAAATAAAAATAGTATACTGTACTAAAAAAGGACACATAAAATACATAAAATAAAACCAAATAATAAATAAATAAATAAATGCAACCAAACTAACACGTTGCGGGCAGCATGAGTTTAGGACTTTTGCTTGTACGACCACAACTGCAAACTGAAAATAAAAATAATTTAATAAATTTGCATGAAATAAATTCATTATAAATTAATAATATGTCGAGGCCTTGCAAAGACCATTCTGCAAGGCACAGTGCAAGGAGGTAGAAGAAGGGGGAGACCGGAAAAGAGGTGGGATGACAACATTCAAGAATGGACTGGTTTGACACTGAGCGAAGCCATCAGGGCTGCTGAGGACAGAGAAAGATGGAGTGTGCTGGTTACACGATCATCTGTGGTGCCCCTACGACCTCCGGGTTACGGGACAGGATAGGATAGGATAGGAATGTGTCGACTCTAAGTGCGGGAACACAACCCTTCAAGTAGGCCTATTTCTGACGGTGGTGGTAATTGCGAAAATGAAAATAGTGGTGCGTGTTTGTTCGTGCGTGCTTTGAGTGAACCCTTTGCAACTGGTGTTATCATTAGAAGTGTTGATTTTAATTGTGTATGTCTGTGTGTGTGTGTAGGTGTGTGTGTGTGTGTGTGTGTGTGTGTGTGTGTGCGGGCGCGCGCAATCGTATTTTAAGATGGAGATTAAAAGGGAGCGCAGCAGCCTTACCTTGGAGTGTAGACTGATGGTCCTGTCTTTCCAAATGGGCTTCAATCTTGTCAGAGCAGCAGTTGTGTGTGTGTGATCCTGGAGAGGACTTCTTGTCGGGACCCATTGTCTGATACAATGGCTCCTAAAATATTTGAAACTACGCACTGTGTTGAGGGATTGGCCTTGGTCTTTGATGTCTGTGATGATGCCATTGGTGTTGTTGGTCATTATTTTGGTTGTCTGCACTTATTTCCATTCCAAACGCTCTCTAGGAAGATGCTTAAGAGTATTAGAGAGAGTAGGCATCATTTTGACGCACGCCGATTGTTGTTACGTACCAGTTCCCGATGGCGCTGTTAGAGAGAACCTTGGTGAAGAGTGTCTACTGGCGGTGCTTTTCTGAGCGGCACCAACGACACGTTGTCGACTTCAGATGGTATGACATCGTCGACAGACGGATTGTACGCCACTTCAGTGAGGTGTTGCGAGATCATACTACTGTAGGTCGTCATTCGGAACGGGATACGGTAGTGTAAACTTTATTGTTCTGGCTTAGGAACGCCAAGACCCTACCCGTAACGATTGAACATTTATGTTTTGAATCTCGGCAAGGTTTGGTTTCACAGTGCTGATAGGTCTATGAGTAGGCACATGAAACAAAAGCTATTTTCATGTAAATAGTGTAACACGCTTTGAAATCTTAATAACTTTGATTGTTTAATATACATGTGTGAGTGAATGTGAACTGATATTTCATCTGTCTTGACTTGCTCACATTCATTCATTCCGGTATATTACTTCTTTTTCTGTCTTGTAAATAACTTTAGTACTATTCATGTATGAAGAAAGGAGTTAGGATAGAGAACCTACAATGTTGCCAAAGTAAATACTAATTCAAAATCCTTTACATCCACTTCATAACAACAACCTCTGCTTACAGAACAACTATTTTCAAATTGCCTTAAAACAGGCTAAAGTTATTCTTCGTGTGATAGAAAATACCCCTCAAATTACAGACCAGTTTCCATATTGTATTTTGTATCAAAACCTATTAAGAAACACATTAACTATTACCTCTTAGCGCATTTCAACCATAACAATTACTTCATCCTAACTAAACTGGATTCAGGGCTCATGACTCATGTCACACGGCATAATTCATCTTTGAGCAGTGATTGAACAAGATTAATGATATATGAAGTTTGTGGTGCTGTTTTTGTAGATTTCGCCAAAGCTTTTGACGTCAATGACCACACGATTCATCTAAAAAAAAACAAAAAAAAAAACTATCTCTGTGGAGTTGGGATTGATTCAGTTCAACTTATAAGTTATGTTCTCAGAGACAGGCATCAAACTGTGCATGTAAAGACCTCAACATCGAGCATGCAGGTAATACATTACGGCGTACCACAAGGTTTAGTATTAGGCCCTCTGCTTTTCACGATATATAAACGATCTTCCTCTTCATATTAAGAATTCATGTAAAGTTTTTTGCAGATGACACTACCATAAGCAACACCAGTTTAAGTCATGTATCAGAATCACTGCAGGAAAGTTTTAACTAATTGACTAAATGGACTGAGTTAAATCCTATGTCAATTTACCCCCCCCCCCCCTCTTCCCCCCCCCAAAAAAAAAGATGATAATAATAACTAGACCAAAAAGCCAGAATATACCTGTGGTCCTGATTCGGTTTGCAGTCGGCTGGACCCTATATACATTGACTAACTAACTAAGAATATATATATATATATATTATATATATATATATATATATATATATATATATATATATATATATATATATATATATATATTAGACACTTTATTATCCCTTTTAATCGTGAAATTCAGGCCGCCTCCCCATGATGAAGGCGTAGTCGCAGCCCGTGGCGCGGTTTTTGAAATTTTAATGGGGGAGCAAACTGGAGTCGATAGTAAATAATAATCGGAAAAACCTAACGCCAAGATGCTGGAGGTTAACAACATTTCGGGATTTAACGGTTAGCCCTGTCAGCCATCATTAAGTGTTGGGAGTCGACATTGATAACAACCTGTCTTGGTCAAATCACATTGAACAGCTTTCCAAATCAGTGTCCAAGAAAGTGTGTCTTTAATCTTATAACTAGAATCAAACACTTCCTAAATTTTGATGCAAGGAAGTTATTCTTAAACGCATATATTCAGTCAGCCATTGATTACGCATCTACCTGAAAGGATTCAGCCAGTGTTAATACAATAAACCACTTATTATATTATAAAACGTACTCTTAAAGTAGTCATATTAAAGAAAGCAACCCTTTCTGAGTTAGAATACATAAACTTAGGGATTCTCCCTCTAAAAGCAAGGTTGGTTTATATTATAATAAGGGTTCATTTATGTACCAAAGTATCACTAGATATGTACAAGAAGCCAAATGCTCAAAATTCAACTTAAGAACTTCTCGCCAAGTCATGAGATTGAACGCTCCTCTTCCTCGGATTGATCTGTTTAAGTCTAGTTTAATTTATTCAGATTGCGGTCTCTGGAACTCTATCCAGAATTTCCTGATGCAAACTACCAACATGAATACTTTCAAGATCAAACATCTTTGAAGTCAAAATAAACGTTGCCTTCATTGTACATGTAAGAATATAAGAATTTAGTGTTTTGTTCTTTCTACAAGCTCATTTATGTTCTTTGCTACTGATGATTTTATGCAATGTATATTGTTTCGTTTAATTATTATTGTTTTTAAAGTATGCATATGTTCTAGTTAATGTGTATAATATCCTCTAAGCTTTTCTGCTTTCAAACCAACTGACCTTTAGAATGCTATAAATGTTAAATATAAATGTAAAAAATTCATGTGCCATCCCCCCCACCCCCACCCCTATTTCTTGCAATGCTGGTCCTGTACGTACATGTGTTCTTTACTCAAGTTTATCTGTAAACACGTGATCGTTTTATTTTTTGGTATTTTGTTTTTATTTTTTTTAATATTTGTTTAGTTTTAGTAGAGTAGTCCCTCTTTAGGGCGAGGACCAGATGTAAAAAAAAAAGCAGACCACAGCTTATTCAACTACCTTCGTTAAATAAAAAATTATCTTATCTTATCTTATCTTATCTTATCTTATCTTATCTTTCCTTTCTCTCCCACCCTCCCTTTCCATCCTCTCTTTCCCTCCTTCCATCTCTCTCTCACCCTCTCGCCCTCTCTCTCCATCTCCCTCTCCTGCTCGCTCTCTCTCTTATTCCCCCCTCCCTTTTCTTTTCTACTGTTCCTTTATTTCATTGGCCAGTTTCCACCAAGCAGGTGACCTTGACGCTAGCTGAGTATCAGAGATCTGTCAACCATAAGCTGTGAGTAGGCGTATGCCTTCAACACCGTCTGACACTCAGATTGTTGGGATTAGAGTCTTTTTCCAGACCACTGTCTATATAACCTTGGTAACAGTGCCATCATCATCATCATCATCATCATCATCATCATCATCATCATCATCATCATCATCATCATCATCCACAACTTTTATCTAGCGCATTTCATAAAACCAATTCGAAGCACGTTTCAAAAGAAAGAGGAAACAAATACAGAAACAAACAAAAAGTAGAACTCTTACAATGAGAGAAAACCACAAGACGGATACATATTTAAAACTCTGTCTCTCTCTCTCCCTCTCCTTCCCTCTCTCTCTCTCTCTCTCTCTCTCTCTCTCTCGCACACGCACACATTCACACACACCCATAAACACAATCACACACATACACAAACTATTAAAACAAAGTTTTAACACTCCCGCCGCCAACATCAGTTGCCAGAGATTCACACACGCACATGCACGCCCCACCATCATCATCATCATCATTTTCACAATCACCACCACCGTCACATATAGGCCTACTTGAAGGGCAGTGTTCCTTTATGCAGAGTCGCCACTTTATTTGTTAATTTATAATGAATGTATTTCATTTTAAATAAATTTAATTTACTTTTTATTTTAATTTTTAGTTTGCAGTTTTTGTTGTACTAGTGAAATTCTTAAACTCCCATTTCTCTCTACTTGTTAGTTGTGGTTGTTTTTATTTATTTATTTATTTATTTATTTATTTATTTATTTATTTATTAGTGTAAATCTGTTTTATATGTACCTTTTACAGTATTGTAAATTGAATTTTTATGTTTATTTATTTTAAATTTATATTTATTGTATTTTTATTATTATTTTTTTTATTTAACCGTCTACAATTAATTAAATTACAAGTTGTTGTGGGTTTTTTTCCAACATGGTCAGCATCAACACTCGTCGTTATTGTCATAGTCGTTATCTTCAGCATCTGCACCAGCAGCATTTTTATTATTGGCAGGATTAATAATAATAATAATAATAATAATAATAATAATAATAATAATAATAATAATAATAATAATAACGGATTTTTATATCGCGGGTACTCCAGCCTATGACCAGACTCACCGCGCTTTACATAGTCATTACATAAAAATACATGCACTCGATCGAACATCGCTTTTGCTACGATACACCGAAAGACGGAACAGTAAAAGTAAAAACTATTTACAACTATGTACAAAAATGACAAAAAGACAAAAAGGATTAGTAGAGACATCAACATCATCATCATCATCATCATCATCATCATCATCATCATCATCATCATCATCATCATCATCATCATCAACATCATCACCACCGCCACCACCAGCTCCAACACCAACAACAACAACAACACCAAAACTCCAGCCGAAGTGTGTATTAATTTTATATAGGTACTTCGCTACAGCTCTCATTGCCGATCTTAATAAAGGAGGTAATAGCCCCAAAATAACCAGTTTTTAGCGATTTTGCTTCCCCTGGACCTGGAACGAAGGATTCGCAATACTAAAATGAACCTCTAATAATGTGTGGTTAGAATATTCAGTTAAGTTAAATAGACATTAAAGTCAAATAAAAGTCAAGTCAAGAAATCTTTATTCACACAAAATACAGTGAACTTATGGCGTGTGTTTCCTATGATTGTATTATTTAGCACTATAGGCATTTTATATGTATGTGTTTTGTTGATGATTTATAATGATGTTTGTATTCTATTTTGTTTTTGTAACCGTACCGGGGGTTCGAGTAGTTGGGGTAAAGCCTCAGCCGTCCCCTGCGTGGGATGTCTTTATTGTAAAGTGACTGGCCGGTGGAGGGCATTCAATTTTCCCACTAGGGTTGTTTCGGCAGATCTTTTATGCGGATTGGGGGTTGTCCGGTCCTGATTTGGCTCGGAAGAGTCCGCTGGACCTAAAGCAACAATCAATCAATCAATCAATCAATCAATGGCGTGTGTGGCTTATAATATACAATAATAAAGATTAAACGTGCCATTTATTTCGTCCAAAGGTTTTACATTGGAAAAAAGTTGCAAACCAAAAAGTTGCAAACCAAATATGATAAGTAGTCAATAACATAATAGCATAACGGTGATTCTGAGAAGTCGATGACGGTGACAATAATGACGATGGTGACATGATAATGATGACGAGGAGGAGGAGGATATCATCATCATCATCATAGTCATTGTATCGCCATCATCATCGTCATAATTGTCATCGTCATCGATACATTTACATATATATAAACGTGAAATGAGATTGACACTTTTGCTTTATCTCAGGTTCATTGTTGTTTGACCCCAGTTGCCTATAAAGCAGACGATGAAGAAGAATGTTTTGATAAAATGAAGTGGTGTTTCACCCGTCCCCTATACGCTTAATGTGTCCGGGGACGTAAATTTATTCCAAATAAAATGTTTTGATTATCGGAGACAAAGAAGAAATAGATGAAAGTAGAAAAGCTAAAACGGATGAATAGACCTAAAAAGAAATCAGCTAAAGAAATAAACATCCAGACGGAAGAAGAAATCGAGGAAAGAACAAAACAATACCGTTAGGCTTACGTATCTAAGGAGGTTGGGTGAAAAATTCAATTATTTAAACTACGGGGAAAGGTGGGGCGGGGGTATTAAGGGAATGGGGGGGAAAGGGTTGAAAAAAGGTAGAACTCGGTGTCAGGGAACAAGCGTTAGTGATGTAAGCGCACCTTAGCAAGTCTCTTATTTTTACGGCTGACCAAAACCCCGCTTTTCTCGCGAAATTAACCTCTCTCATAAATTACCCTGCGCCTCGATCCGGCATGCGACCTTTTCAACAACAACAACAACAAAAAGGCGCTTTTAGAAAGAAAGAGAAAGACTGGAGAAGTATGAAACTGGGAGTGGGTAGAGACAGAGAAGTGAAGAGGACAGAGAGAGAGAGAGAGGGGGGGGAGGAGATGATAAGACGAGGGAGAGAGTGAGGATGAGAGTGAGAGTGGGGAAGGGGAGGGTAGTGAAGAGGATGACGACGACGATGAAGACGATGGTGACGATGGTGAAGAAGAAGATATACACGAGAACACGATCTGCATGCAAGGGAGGAAGAGAAGAAGAAGAAGAAGAACGATGGAGGATGAGGATGCACCCGGTACACATTGGTCGAAGGCTGCCAGAAGCATGTTTTACTAGTCGCCTCAACAGGCGATAAAGCATGCTCTCATGCTTCATAGCACTGCTTCCTACACGCTTCAAGCGCTATAGTGACGGAAAAAGCGCAATTTCACTGTAAATATACAGAACTAGTGGTTTTTGTACCCTGGCAAGCCAGGGTACACATGATGCTGTTTAAAATGTAGACAGAGAGAACTTTTGTCTGCGAGTTTCATTTGGACGATGATACCTCCCCATATCCCCCTTGATACCTCACCATACCTCCCCCCCTGATATCTCCCCGTCCCCCCCCCCCAATGATGCCTCATCATACCCCCTTGATACCTCCCCGAACCCACTTGATACCTCCCCATACCCCCTTGATACCTTCCATACCCCCTTGGTTCCTACCTGTACCCTCCTTGATTACTTCCCCGTTGATCGTTTCGCAGGTATGGATGAAAGGAATCGACCATCACCATACCCCCTTATATATACTCGTATCCCCGTTATGCCTACCCATGCCCTTTAAACCTACCCGTAGCCCCCTTTTACCTACACGTACCACCCCATCCCAATCCTTGGTAATAATAATAATAATAATAATAATAATAATAATAAATAATAATAATAATAATAATAATAATAATAATAATATTGAATATAGAATAATACAAATAGAAATCAGAAAAACACCAAGGTTTTAAAATAAAATTTGATATAAGATATTATAATTGTTATTATAATAATAATTATTATTATTATTAGTTTATAAAATAATAATAATAATAATAATAATAATAATAATAATATAAAAATAATAATAATAATAATAATAATATAATAAATATAGAATAATACAAATAGAAATCATAAAAAAACACCAAGGGTTTTAAAAGAAAATTTGATATAAGATATAATAATAATAAAATATCCTAATATTGTATAAAACGTAAAATGATCGCTTAACCACAATATCTTCTCTGTCCTAAAATTTCGCTCAGTGTAAACCATATTCTAAATGTTGTAAAATATTTTTCGGTCTTTTTCTAATCCTTACTGTGCCTTGAGAATAAAAAAGAAAAGAAAAAAAGATAAATAATAATAATAATAATAATAATAATAATAATAATAATAATAATAATATAATAATAATAATAATAATTATTATTATTATTATTATTATTTTATTATTTACAAATATAAATAATAATAATAATAATAATAATAATAATAATAATAATAATAATAATAATAAGAATAATAATAATAAAAAAATTAAAGGTAAAAAGCCTAAATTAAAAGAAAAATATCCATACTTAGTGTAAAAAAAAAATATGGCCCCGTGAGGTTTAACTTGGGTCTCTCTGCACGGTAGGCAAATGTTTTACACCAATAGGCTACCAACGCTTCTTAGAAAGAGAATCAAATTTTTGGTCTATATGGGAAAACATGCTGAAACCTCAATTTGATTTTTAATGGAAGCGCGCGGAATGAGGCTATTGCAGTTTGTGGACATTTTGTTTATTTATTTATCTCAGAAACGGTAAAACGTTCGGTAAGGAAATGTCGGCTATAACGATTTCGCTGGTTTTGAGCACACAACAGGCCGATTCCCAGCGGCCAGCACCTGCCCAGATCAGCGTCCATACCGGACAAACTTTATAGTAGTGGCGAAGAAGGACTTCCGGCTAAGCAATTTATATATATAGATGTTGCTCTACAACATTCCGCTCTTTCCTTCTCAAAAACCCAGTTGCCTTGTTGGATTCTTAAATTACATGAAACCAAGTGAGGACACTATCCGGCGTCAACAAACGGTTCAAAAACGTTGTCAAACGGTTCGTTAAAGACAGTTGACCTAGAAACTAATACAGTTTGACCTAACTTACATTTTTCTATTTTCATGAGTTCACTGCAGTGAAATTGCGCTTTTTCCGTGACTATAGAGCTTGAAGCGTATAGAAAGCAGTGCTCTGAAGCATGGGAGCATGCTTTATCGCCTGTTGAGGTGACTAATAACGCATGCTTCTGGTAGCGTTCGACCAATGTGTATCGGGTGGAGGATGAATAGGAAAACTCAGGAGAATATTCATGAGTAAGGGCACTGATAGGATCTAGAAGAACATTCTAAACAACGCGCTTACATTGTTTTTTCAAGTTCTTTTATTAGGATTACTAAGACATCGACATTGGTTTTGAGAGACATGCTGCAAGAACGTTAACGATAATGAAAACGAACGATAACACCAACTTATTGGATTCATTTACTAAAATAATACTGAAGAATTTCACTTGCAGCAGTCAGCAAGGAAACTAAACAAAGGACACAAGACCAAAGATTTTTTTTTTATTGGCTTCAAAATAATGTCCTAAGCTTACATAGACAAAATGTACCTTGGCGCTAGCTGTTGGGTATAATAAAACAATACGATAAATAGTATCACAAACAATAGTCCTTGCTTTCACATTCAGTGATCCACTGTAACCAAGTTACTGGGACAGCAGTTGCCTCCTCTTCTGTTCAGATGGTCCTATGTAGTGGAGAACGACGGACTAACATACATACGAACAACACAACGCGCAGTCATGAACAAAGAAACGAAAAAAAAAATCTTGCAATAAAACTTCTAAACTAAATTATTACCCTTGGTTTTTGTTTGTTAAATTTTGTTAATTTCTTTTTGATTTTATTATTCGTGTTCTGTTACTTTCACTGAAAGCCCTTGGATCAAGGGTCTTCGATAAAACTTTAAATGTTATCTTCCTCTTTTTCTTTTTTCCTCACTTTTGGGTTTCTTTTTATGTTTTGTGTCTCGAAGCTTGGTGCAGGTTTTTCTTTTCCCCAAGCTTTCTTCTTCTTCTTCTTCTTCTTCTTCTTCTTCTTCTTCTTCTTCTTCTTCTTCTTCTTCTTCTTCTTCTTCTTCCTTCTTTTCTTTCTTCTTCTTTCCTCTTCTTCTTCTTCTTCTTCTTCTTCTTCTTCTTCCTCTTCTTCTTCCTCTTCTTCTTCTTCTTCTTCTTCTTCCTCTTCTTCTTCCTCTTCTTCTTCTTCCTCTTCTTCTTCCTCTTCTTCTTCTTCCTCTTCTTCTTCTTCTTCCTCTTCTTCTTCTTCTTTCTTTCCTCTTCTTCTTCTTCTCTTCTTCTTCTTCTTCTTCTCTTCTTCTTCTTCTTCTTCTTCTTCTTCTTCTTCTTCTTCTTCTTCTTCTTCTTCTTCTTCTTCCTCTTCTTCTTCTTCTTCTTCTTCTTCTTCTTCTTTCTTCCTCTTCTTCTTCTTCTTCTTCTTCTTCTTCTTTTTTCTTCTTCTTCTTCTTCTTCTCTTCTTCTTCTTCTTCTTTTCTTCTTCTTCCCTTTACTTCTCCTTCTTCCATTTTCTTCTTCTTCTTCTACTTCTTCTTCTTCTTTTTCTTCTTCTTCTTCTTCTTCTTCTTCTTCTTCTTCTTCTTCTTCTTCTTCTTCTTCTTCTTCTTCTTCTTCTACTTCTTCTTCTCCATCTTCCATTTTCTTTTTTTAATCTTCTTCTTCTTCTTTCTCCTCCTCCTTTCCTTCTTCCTTCTTCTTCTCTTCTTCTTCTTCTTCTTCCCTTTCATTTTCTTTCTTATTCTGCCAATTTTTAAAATTCAATTTCTTCTTCTTCTTTTTCTTCTTGTTCTTGTTCTTGTTGTTGTTCTTCTCCTTCTTCTTCTTCTTCTCTCCCATCTCTCTTTCCTCTTCCTTCATTTTCTGCTATCACATTTTACGTCACCTAAAGGACATGTTTTAGGGCAGGTGACTAGGGGCAGTTCGCGGGTAGGACGGGACCAATAAAAAGGTGATCACTCTAACTAGCTCAATCAGCCTGAACCATCAATGCCCGCTAGCGCTAGGCGGCAGCAGCAGCTATCAACCTTTAAACCCGTCGCGATAAAGCAGTCAGCCGCGACAACCGTTGAAGGCCCGTCGCTTCGCCCAAAGACACGCTGATGCTATAGGGACGGTCGGTCATTTGGCTGCAGGTTTACGCCCTCTGCCCTACAGTGCAGAGACTCGTTCGAGTCATCCAAAGCAGTACAGAACTTTGAAACAAACGTCAACTTTCCGGTCCGAAGACTCGTAGGAATAAAAGATGTCTGCAAAGGTCTATCACTTCTGCAACTAAGGGACGCTCGGAGCGTCGGCGACTCTTGGCAGATAGAGTAGTTGATGCGGCTGGTATGGAAGCATTTCGATTTGAAGAGCAGCGTTCAGAACAACAATCGGTGTGCGTCAAGGATGCCTACTCTCTTCAACATCTTCCTAGAGCGCATCATGTCAGATGCTCTTGCAGATCACGAAGGCACAGTCAGCATTGGGGGTAGAGCAATCTCCAATCTTCGTTTTGCGGATGACATTGATGGATTGGCTGGAGAGGAACAAGAGTTTGAACAGCTGGCACAGAGGCTTGACACCACCTCCAGAGCTTATGGAATGGAAATAAGTGCAGAGAAGACCAAAATGATGACCAACAACACCAATGGCATCAACGCGGACATCAAAGTCCAAGGCCGATCCCTCAACACAGTGCATAGCTTTAAATATTTAGAAGCCATTGTATCAGACAATGTGTCCCGACAGGAAGTCCTCTCCAGGATCGCACAAACAACTGCTGCCCTCAGGGCCGGATCACTTACTCTTGGAGGGGGGGGGGGGGGGGTTCCAAAAATTTTTTAAGGGGTTAGGGGTGACAAAAACGTGTCCGCTCGAGGAACTTGAGTAGAATGAGGAACGTTTTACTTACCAACAGTGTCAACTAAATTAAGAGCTTTAAAAAAAACTCCATATATATTTTTTTTTCTGACTGAGTGAGGTACATCGAATGGCCAGGGGGGGGGGGTTCCGGAACCCAGGAACCCCCCCCCCCCCCCAGATCCGGCCCTGGCCCTGACAAGGTTGAAGCCCATTTGGAAAGACAGGACCATCAGTCTACATTCCAAAGTAAGACTGCTGCGCTCCCTTGTCATCTCCATCTTTCTATATGCTTGCGAAGCATGGACCCTTACAGCAGATCTACAACGAAGAATACGAAGCATGGTGATGAGGTGCTACAGAAGACTTCTGGGCATTTCCTATACCCAAGACATCACCAAAGACGAAGTCCGACAGACCATCACACAAGCCATTGGACAACACGATGACCTGCTCACAGTGGTGAAGAAACGGAATCTCCGATGGTATGGCCACGTCACTAGATCATCAGGCCTTGCAAAAACCATTCTGCAAGGCACAGTGCAAGGAGGTAGTAGAAGAGGGAGACCGAAAAAGAGGTGGGAGGACAACATTCTAGAATGGACTGGTTTGACACTGAGCGAAGCCATCAGGGCTGCTGAGGACAGAGAAAGATGGAGTATGCTGGTTAAACGATCATCTGTGGTGCCCCTACGACCTCCGAGTTACGGGACAGGATAGGATAGCAGATTGTGTCAAATAATGTATTATGTAATAAAAACGTTGCTAAATAATTATTTGTCTACCTATATAATTAATGATGTTTTTACCTATATAATGCATTAATTAGCAGAATTGACTAAATAATGTATTGTTTTAGAAGATATTGCTAAACAATTGCATAATTTACTTAAACAATTCATTTTTTAGGGACTGCAATTTTCATTGTTTAGTGGATTCCAGGATTCGCTTGAAAACTTCGTTTTTAAAATTTCACAGCTTTCTATAATTAAATGCAAGTAACGGCGATTCTACATCGACACACACAAACACATACACACACAAACACACACACACAAACAAATACACACACAAACACACACACACACACACACACACACACAAACACACACCCACACAAGCAAACACACACACACACGCGCGAAGACGCACACACACACACAATCGCCATTGGAAGCGCAATAACTTTTTTAATTAATTATACAAAATAGCAAAACAAATCAATGAATACCGACTTGATCACACACACACACACACGCACAGCCGAGATTACACACTATTATCATGACTT